>CM039679.1:43674126-44082287 GCA_022537955.1 Schmidtea mediterranea | reverse complement strand
TTATGTAACAATCGCATTTATTCTCCTAACTAGTTAGATTCGAATTCGTCGATTTTGAAATTTAGCATTAATCATACAAAATTTCGAGAATTAATCCTATATTTATTAAAAGAAAGAAACAGGGATGATATCGAAAAGAGCTATTCAGTCTTTCATTTGAGCGGACACGACGTTTAGCACGCTCGACTTGCCCCAGCGATGTATTGAGTGCGGGTTTCGTGGCAGCCGATTATCTCTAAGGCCAAGTTGTGCTGGTGCGAACACAGGGCTAGGTTAACGGCCATTACTCGTTGATACGCCGATAACGCCACTCCAGGCCTCGGAATTTGGTTTCTGATTCTGGTTGAAGCTGTTTTCCCAGTCCAACCCTTCTGTGCAGCAGTCACTTTTGATAAATACTTCACTCTAGACCCCGGCTCTCCAAGTGACTGATCTGCTGAATTCTTGGTCAATTGCAGGATCTGTTGGAGATATCCTGCTTTCTTTTCCGTGCCTGATTTAATTCCGCTGCAGCTTTGACAGGGGTCCAATATCTACAATGGAAACTCGAGCGAGCCCTTAAATTCTGTATCAATCTCATATATATTCATTTTATTCTTATAGTCCTTAGGTATGTAGGCTTGTCTTTTTGTCTCACTCGAAACTATTTACTTCCTAATATTCTCTATCTTAACAAAACAAGCGAAACAAAGCAGAAAAATGTATTCTGCATTACAAAATATGGTGAATTACTCGTGTAACGCGTTGATTGATACTCACTCGGGTACTCTCAGCATAGTACGGATGCTCGCGGGTGGCCCATCTGTTGTCGTCTCTTTTCGCTTCCTCAATTTCCCCGTGGTAAAATAATTTCGTGGGACTACACAATTGAGTGCAGCGCGTTTACGTTCACTCGATCATCCAGATTGGATGAGGTGTAGGAGGGGCCGTACCCTTTCGTTACTCGAATTCGAAACCTGCAACTATTCTATGGTTGACCTCACGCTCCAGGTAAATCGGCCTTCTTTCTCTAACTACCCGGTCCTTTGCGCTGGTGTCTTATTGCCAATCTGGCGAGCAGATATTCATCTTGCCGACATATGATTTTCGGTGGCGAGTATTGCGGCCGGGTTCCTCACTTGGATGGGCGAAACGAATGGGAGGTCGGCATCTGTCGGAGTCGATTGGCCCGCCATTCGGGAATCTCTGACTGCGAGATCGAGTACGAGATCCGACCCCATGCGAACCACTCGAGCAGCCGAGTGTGCAGAGGACGTAGCGTGATTCGGGACGCGTGCGATCCATGGATTTTCTAAACGAACAATTAAGATATTTAATTTGAATTATTTCACTTTGAATTTTTTTATGAAAGGTAAGATGGTGAAAATTGTTTTGCCTGTAAATTTTCGTTCACTGTGCTGTGGGGTCGGTCATCGATTATGGAATTGATGGTCATTATGGGGTATTCCTATCATTATGGAAGTTCCTAGATTATGGGTAATATTGGTGAAGTGGAGCCTATTCGCGGTCGGACGTGTTATACTGTTGCGGTCATATAATGGTAAGTATGGTTAATCTTGGTCTGTTCAGCTAGATCAATTAAGTTGGGCGTTTATGGTAATTTGGCAGCGGACTAGCTTTAATTTTCGTCAAAGTATTCTATACAGTTTGCAATTGATAATGAACCTTCAGTTCTCATTACATAATCAGCGAGTTTCGATTAGAAAGTTAGCAACTTGAATATTTAAATACTCGTTTTTTCGAAAAGGAAAAAAAATTATATATATCTTCTTACTGCCCCAATGATTACCAGAAATTTTAAAATAACCATAAAACAAAATAAGTTTTCGTACAAGTAATAGATAACTATCCGCAAAGTTTATTTGTCCATATTGCTAGAAGTGTAAGAACCAAGACGACATACTACGATCATAATAACTTAGTTGAAGAAGGTTGCTAAGGAAAGTTAAAGAAACATTTAAAATCCTAATCGCTGTTTTAATAAACCCTTTACTTCTTCCGAATTGAAATTAACGCTTGCAAGATCTAGAATTACAATACAAAATATCATCGGATGCAGGATTTCATCAAGCTAGAGTAATTAAAATATAAATATAATCCAGATCCTATTGAGAATTTCTCAATACCAAAAATTTGATATAATGGTAGGGCATAGTTTTAACATCGTTTTGTTGTTTCTTGAATACGACTCGACTGCTGATGATCTACGAAGAAACGGATTCGCAATATTTTATCTGTAACGATTACTATCGGGTGTAAGACCTTGGGTTATACGTCGAATCGTATTAAATTGGAGCTTTGTAACCTCAGTCAATTGTACTTGTGAGTAAGTATTAATTGTCGGTGTGGGAAAACCGTACGTTGGAATACTTATAGAACCAGTGGAATTGGCAAATTTAATTAAATAATAACAAAGTTTGAGTTCCGGACAAGGCGTCGTCTCTCGGGAGTAAAGGTCGTAAATGGTCGTCTGTATCGAAATTTGGAACTAGATCTCAGAGTACATATCAAATTTATATCAATGAATTCAGGGTAATGTACCTTCTCCGAGTCCCCCTTTTGCTTCCATGGAGATCAATCCAGTATCCGTTCTCCCTCGTAGATCCCCTATTCGGAGCGTTTTCTTTTGACGATCGGAATTTTCCCGACATATGGATGGTTGAAATTGAATATTCTAAACCTGTAAGCTCACTTATATCTGATAGGGTGTGCACGTTCTGTCCGTTAGTAGTGTGTAATTCGAGGTCACAGATTCCCCGTGGCATAAACACCGTTGCTATTAAAGGTCGCGTGCCGTTTCGCTTCCGTTCCTCAATAGGTGGGTAGGATTTTTATTCACTGGTTGTAAAAAATGTTTTTCTTTATCTATCGAAATTTAGCGAAATGTCAAGTCGATTTCTATCAGTCAGATGTAGCTGTCAGTAATTCATTTTCATAATTTTTCCGGATTATTTTATGTGCTGGCTGCATTTTCTCGTTTTCCGATGTGGAAAATTTCGAATGAATTCCTTTTAATGACACAATTAACTAGCTTTACTGGAGTAAACGTTGCTCTTTACATAAGTCCACTCGCGGACTGTTGATGGGATCGCGATGCTACTTTATTTTTGTCTACTACTTCGGTAGGTTTAATTGGTTATTATCTTTATTCGGAAGAGTTATCAATTTTAAGCTTCCGTCTTTGGGTCGTATTCTCCTTCAATTCCATTTGGATGGATCGCCGTACCTATCCCTATGAATCTCGCTGTCTGGCTTCTATGCATAGTCAATGTTTACGAGAGAATTTTTTTGGATTATTATTTATTGGTGGTATTCGTCCTATGTTATGATTTTTGCCCTGTATAATTTGACTCGTTTGGTATGAATTTGGTAATTTATTTGTCTTCTTATCATTTATTGTCGGTTGTTTTCGAATGGCTTTTTTGAATGTAGTTTGATCTAACCCGGGGAACTTGTGTTTTATATTATTATATTCGTTTATAAAACCCTTTAAGGTTACTCTGACCTCTCAATATATTTTAGGCTTAAGCCATTATACCCTTTTTCTAATAATTCAAGATTTTTTTCCATTATCCCTATTAATGCCAAGTAAATATGAATTTCGTAACTAACTTATGGCTTGGCAATGTCGATCCTCTTGTTTTTTACAAGGATTTCAATCGATGTGGCTCTGAAAAATCTCGTCGCGAAATTTACATGATTATTTAATATTAGGGTTCTCGACTGAGATTTATTTTTTTCTCTTAATTATTGTCAGATAGTGATGGTATGTCCGGAATTTACTGCCAATTTACCGCAAGATTGTGGGGTTAATAATACTGAAGATTTTATCGTATTAATATAGCAAACGTCAAATCAAAATCTGAGTCTAATAAAGTTTACTTTAAGTCACATATTTTAGTCTTTTGCTAATACGAGTTATTTACATAACAACAATTTTCCAACGTTAATTTCCCCGTCACCTTCCCTTAATTGATCCTAAGTTCAATTATATCGATATTAACAGTTTATGAGTGTCCACTGGACTACTCGGTGTTTTGAATTTTAGCCGATTTGTTTTCATTACAATTTAGGTCGGATTTTCAGGAAAAAGGTGATGATGGCCTAGCCAAAAGACTATTCCTTCCTCAACCCATTTTCCCCTACACTGAATGATATTGACGTTCCAGCTCCTGCGTTCTCACGCCGTAGCCTTCACGGGCACGAATTATTGGCGGACTTACACCGCACTTACACAATTCGATTGAGGTATGTTGATTTTAATGTCTTGCGGTGTTGTGTCGGCTGTGGGCCGGAAAAATTTCGACATAATTCGTTTGGTTTAAAGCGTTTATTTGAATATAATTTACATGGTACATCTTTGAACATAATTGGCACATAACATTATCACGTTCCATTACAAATATTTACCCACGCCGATGCCCAAACAGAGCTCATATGAGATTGTTTGTGCGCGACGTGGAGAAAGTTCTCGGATATTCCTTCACTTACATCGTAAGATCGAATATTGTTCAGTAAGACGAGTATTCTAGTTTTTAGTTATAAAAAATGATTAAAATTCTGTGAAAATGAACCGGTATATATACCTATTGTGCGACCCTAACCTTGAGTGTTAAATTAGATGTAGTGTTTGGCCAGCACACAAATAGTCTTGAGAATTGTTTAAATGCATCAGTAATACAGCACAAAAACCCAGCACCAAGATAACTTAAAATATAATATACAACACCAATTAAACATTTTAAAATCTGAGAGAATATAAATAAATATAAAATTAAAAACATAAAAGTAAAATAAAATAAACAAAAAATGCATCAAGAACCGCACGAAATCTATATAAAACATAACATAATAACAAGAGAAAATTTGACGGTAAAATGACCATTTATATAAAAGTAAAAATTAATGAATTAAATGAATAAAAATAAAATATTTTTAGCTGAAAAAATTTATTTAAAAATGTTAAAAATAAATTACCAATTTAAATTAAGAAATTAATAAAAATTTAATTTAGATAACAAAAATAATTTCAAGCTCGAATTTTGTTTAATCGCAATAAAATTAACACGCAAGGTTAAGGCCAAATTATAGGTATATATACTGATGTGTTTTCACAAATTTTCAGTCTTATTTTTCGGAGAGAAAATTTTCAATTTTAGTGGTAACTTAGTTAGAAAATTAGTCGATGCGCGAAACTAGTCGAGAGCCGTGCATTCAGGCAATTAACACGGGTAAGTGTTTTGTCTGAACACGACCACTCTCGGCTAGTGTATAATTATTGATTGAAATTTTAGATTGGAATTAAATTTATGGAATATACGCAAATTAAATTTATGGAATTTTATGATATGAATGTAGAATTTATATGAAGAATATATGATTTTGCCTCGGAACTTTTATCGAATTTAGACGGTAACATTTAATTTTTTATTTTTATTTTGTGGCCCACAGCCAAAACAAACTGCAAGTAATTAAAATCACACATAATCTATCGAACCGTGTAAGTGCGTGGAATATCGCCAATGATTCGTGCCCGTGAAGGCTCCGGCGTGCGGAAGGCAGGAGTTGGAACGTCAATATTATCCGTAGATAGGGGAAATTGGAGTGTAAATGAGTAGTCCTTTGGCTGCTCCTTCATCATCCGTTTCCTGTAAAATTAACATAGATTTTTAACAACAATCGGCTCAAAATATCTAACACCGAGTAGTCCACTGGGCACTCATTAAATATAATATGAACATACATAGAACTCAAGGACAAAGAGAGGGGATGGGTAGCGGGGAAAATTGCGAAATCGTTGCAACAGTTAAAATGAATAGCCATCGGAAAAAGATTTATCCGAACGACCAAAATCATGAAAAATAATGTTTTTTAAATAACATTTAAGAATTAAATAAATTATGTTGAATTGAAACGGAAAATATGGGCAGAACGCTGCGCAAATTTTCGGAAATAGTTAAAACATTTTTCATAAAACTGTAAAATAATGGCGGAACGCTGCTCAAATTTTCCGAATTAATAAAAATACTTATAGAAAATAGTAAAGTAAAAGTGAAATGTTATTCAATTGTTAGTATAATATTCTCTTGAAACCACAAAATAAGGGTGGAACGCTGGCCAAATTTTCCGAATCAACTAAAATACTTATCAAAAATAGCAAAGTAAAAGTAGAATATGGCTCAATAATTGATAGAATATCCGGAAAAGACCGTAAAATTAGGGCGGATCGCTGCTCAAATTTTTCGAGTTAATTAAAACACTTATTGAAAATAGTAAAATAAAAGGGAAATGCGGCTCAATTGTTGGCATAAGGTTAATATGAAACTGCAAAATAAGGGCAGCATGCTGCACAAATTTTCTGAATTAATTCAAATACTTAACAAAAATAGTAAAGTAAAAATGGAACGCGTAAAATAAAGGCGGAACGCTGCTCAAATTTTCCGAATCGATGAAAATACTTTATCGAAAACTGCAGAATAAAGATAAAACCATAAAATAAGGGCGGAACGCTGCTAAAATTTTTCGAACTAACAAAAGTACTTTGTCGAAAATTGTAAAATAAGAATGGGTTACGGCTGATGTTGTATATCAGAAAAATATTTTTATAAAGCTGAGGAATAAGGACGAATCCCTACACAAAAATTTAATATTGATAAAAATAATATTGATAATAATAATAATAATAATAATAATAATAATAATAATAATAATAATAATAATAATAATAATAATAATAATAATAATAATAATAATAATAATAATAATAATAATAATAATAATAATAATAATAATAGTAGTAGTAATAACAATAAATATAATGGTAATTATAGTAATAAGAATGATAATAAATGTAATAGTAGTAACAATTAATAACGGTAATACATATAATAGTAACAATGACAATACTTGTATCAATAATAGAGAATATCGTAGTTATAATAGGGATAAGGGTAAAGAAGATACTGTGTGAATATTTAACATAACAAAGGGTGTACAGGCCATAGAAAATCATCAACACTGACAACGATAAGAAGGACTAAGCGATGAGACATAAAGATAAATGATATGAGAGTATAGGTTAACATTTGAAGGAGATAGGAGAATAATGGGACCTAAAAATCGAAATCGAGCGCAGGCTTTCTATCGGCAACTCGTTGGACCCATAGATCGTTCGGTCAATTATAGCATTAGCAATAGCGCTCACTTTTGCGGACGATCTACCCACTCAAACACAGTTCCAACGTTGCTTAGCAACGGGTGCCGAGTGGTAAGCAAAGGAATATTTGTATGGGGTTGTCTGGGTAACAACCATATAGTTTGAAAATATCAAAACCCAGAAACCCACCATACAAATTTGGGGCTCAGCCGGGATATGAAATAATTTTTTTGGCAAACGATAAAAGAGCACAGGACGTAACAATTTGTTTAGTTAAACAACTAAAGAAGACCGAAATAACAATTTATTATCAAGCAGAAAATGTTGAACAAGAATGGAACTTAATAAAGAACGATAAAAAACGAATAACATGACTATAAAATGAGAAAATATGTTAAGGAAACAAATGACTAGCCCACCAAGTACAAATTTGGGGCTCAGCTTCTTTAATGGGAAGAATCAAAGCAAATTAGTTACGAAACAACAGAAAGTGACCAGAGGATACAAGATGCAAAAATCGAGTTATTAAACAAAATGTCGTGACAACATTTTGCCAAAAATAGAGTGTAATAGCAAACGATGGAAAACGATAAAATTGGCTACAAAATACGAAAAACAGCGCAATGAAATAAATGATTAGACACCACATACAAATCTGCGGGCAATAAGAAAAGAGAGATTAGCGAAAAGTTATGGAAAACGATGGATTTTTCTACAAAACGAAATGAAACAAATGACTCGACAAATATAAATCTGGGGTCTCAGCAATGAACAAAGAGAACAATATATAAATTTCTGTTAGAAATAATAACAAGTAAGGAAACGTCGGGACAAAATTTCAGACAATTGCAGGAAAAAATAAATAGAAGGAAATAAAACAAAAAACTATGGAAAACGACCAATTTATCTACTTGGAAAGAAAACTAACGAGTGAAAGAAATACAGAAAGAAGAGATCAGTGCGAAATAAGAATCGAAAATTTTGTTTGATCATTCGAAGCTTAGATTTAATGATTATTTTATAACTGAAAATAAATGTCAAAGAGAAATTAAGAAACTACAAATATTCTCAGGAGCACACTCAACTGAGTAGGAATAACGATTCTAGATGGAAACAAATAATGATCAAAAAACCATATATGTTGGGACGGAATTTCACAAAAATGCAGACATATAACAACTAGAAAACACTGACAGAAACTTTGGAAAACGATCGATTTGTCTACATGGAAAATAGAAACACAGAGTATAAATTTTTAGAAACGGTAGAACATAAATTCACTTAAGAGCAACCAGAATGTAACTGATATGAGGGATAGGAACACCGTCAAGATTGCTGGGAAAATATGGAGAAAAATCAACTTGAGAAAAGTAGAAAATTTCACGAAATGAACAATAGTTACTGGAGATCCACGAAAATTAGGTAGTATCATTATAAATAAATTAGGAAAGATAGAAGGTATCTTAGAGGTTCTAGTAATATGAAATAAACTTGCAGAAGGGAACAACAAAATCAAAACAGATAAAACAATAACAGATAACCTCAGAAAATACATGAGCATAGTAGATCAAAAATGGCGCGATGAGGAAAAATAGAGAATGTAAAATATGATGAAAATACGAAGGAACAAAACATCAGTTTAGAAAGCCCATGAATGATGAGAATTGTAATAAGAGACGAAAATATCAATATATGTAAATAAACTAAAACATTAGATACATAAAAATTCCAAAGTGAAACGACTCAACAGGAAAGTGGGGATAAAATTATTAAATTTTGTAAAGCAGAAATCAAGGAAACAAGAAATCATAAATAAAAATAAAATTATGGGTAGGTTGTATAAATCAATGGAATCATCGTGTAAATATCATCCAAAAAACCGTAGAAGTAGTAATAAAAATATAAAAAATAGATAAATAAATAAAATAAAAATAATAAAAACAGGGAAAAGGTGGAAATCACGAGGGTTAAGGTGATTAGAAAAGGGGAAACCTCAAAAATGTAAAAAATTGGAAAACTAGAAATTACCGGATTAAAATTGTTTGAAATAAAACGCGATCACCAATTCAGTTAAAATAATTTTAAACGTAATAAACGATTAATTGAAAGTAATTAAATTAAAGATCAAAATAGTAACGGAAAACGATTTCGAACACCTACTCCTATGAGCTGAGAAATTGTAGCGGAAATAACGAACGATCGATTGTGCAAATTACAAAAGACATGAGGCCAAGCAAAGCCAAATTAGATACTAAACGAGAAACAGATTATCGATTAAGTTAGAGACGAAAAGATAAGCAAGATGATGGAGAAACTTTGGCATGGATAAAAGAAAATGTTCTGTTGTAAATGAAATGAATAGGTAGCAATGAGCGTAGATGAATAAAATGATAATGCTTGTTATAAATGAAAATAAAGGATTGGAAATAATAATGAATTACGAAAATAATAGCCAGCAACCAGAGGAAAATGATGATTGAAAACGATTACGATGAGTTGAGATTAATAATAATAATAAATGGGACAACAATAGCAACCGAAAGGTGTAAAACATACGGAAAAAAGCCGAACACTTCATGAAAGCCGTTAAATAAATTCTGAGTGGACAAGTAAAACACAACGTAAACAGCGAAAGCTGCAAAATCACACATAAGGTACGGTAAAAGTTTCGATGCATCTCATTTTTTTGTGTATATTTTGTAATGTTATTAATATTATATTATATGGAAATAATACTGGAAAGTAGGATTTAAAACCGAGCTATCATAATGATAGTACGCTTATTCCGAGGGAGAACCCTGATCAACCCGAGGAGAGGAAGGTACTAGGTACCGTCACAAATGTTGGGGAGTTTCTGGCGAGAGATTGATCACCTCTCTGGATATAAAACCAACGCGATTACTACAATTTTTGAATTCGGGAAGTGAGGGGGAAACCAGAAATAAAAATAAAAAAATTGAAAAATGCGCATGATTTAGACGTGAAAGAATTAAAAGTTTTGTAAAGGTACCTAGAGATATTTTTCCCTAGCTGGTGGTGAGGCACCAGAGAACAGCTACGGACTGTCGTGTTCAGGATGTTATCAGCCAAGGGACTGGTAGCGCTGAGCCGTTCGATACAAAAACCCGGATACCACACCGAGTATCGAGCGAATTTTTTTTTATTGCTGGGCGGGACTCGATACACAACCCGGATCCCACACCGAGTATCAAGGACACCAAACGGTAGGCGAGATGTGAACTAACCGGTAAATGGTTCATACTCGAAAGGACCTACTAAGGATCAGATCAGGGCGGCCAAATTGTGCCGGAAATCTGACGGGAGAGCGGACGGATAGTAGATATATATATTAAGAATTTCCGCGCCCATTTATCGCTTCCTTTTCTTTTAACTATTCGGGAAATCAAGTAAACCGTTTTTGGAACTTGATCGAACGTCTAGGCATTTCCATACTTTTATATTCTCCGAGGTACACAACCCGGATCCCACACTGAGTACTGAAGGAATGTTTTTTTAGTTTTCCCAGCGAGGAGTTCGGTACAAAAACCTGGATCCCACACCGAGTATCGAATATCCGAATAGCGGTGAGGAAGGCGTAACCGGTCAAATGCGCTAGACAAAAGACGCCATGGATTGAGAGTCATTGTGAGGCCTCAAACTCACCCAAAAGTCACTGATGAAACTCAACTCCGATATTAAAGATGAGATATAATTATGATTAAAGACGAGATATGATTATGATTAAAGATGAGAACAGATATTAAAGATAAAGTTACGATTATGATTAGATATGAATATGATTAGATATGAGTATGATTGGATATTAAAGATAAGAGATGATTATGAAATAAGATATGATTATGACAGTAAAGACGAGATATGATTACGATTAGACATTAAAGATGAAATATAATTAGGATTAAATAGGATATGATTATGATTACGATTAGATATTAGAGGCCATAGAGCGTCGGATGAGATATAATTATGAATAGATATTGGAGGCCACAGAGTACCAGTTGAAATAAGATTAGAAATTTAAGCCTATAACGTGCCAGTAAAAAGATAATAAGATTTAAATGAAGTCCCATAGAGCGCAAGCGATCAAGGATTAAGCGAACGAATTTTAAATCAGAGAGACATAGGAAAAAGTATTAACAGATTGAACGATAGTATGATTGCAGTGATTTTATTTGATAAAGTATAGATAATTGATGCGACCACATAGATAATTGATAAAATAAGAACGATAAAAGAAAAAAAAACAGATAATACGAAAGATAGATAATTGATACGAATAATACGAGAAGGATAGATAATTGATACGAGATTAATACGAGAAGGATAGATAATTGATACGAGATTAATACGAGAAGGATAGATAATTGATACGAGATTAATACGAGAAGGATAGATAATTGATACGAGATTAATACGAGAAGGATAGATAATTGATACGAGATTAATACGAGAAGGATAGATAATTGATACGAGATTAATACGAGGAGAATAGATAATTGACACGAGATTAATATGAGTATGATTGATAACCGATAAAAGGAATAGATAATTTAAAATAGATTTTAAATAAAGGGAGATGAATCAAAACGAAAACGATCACAGCGGATAAAGTTTAAGGGAAAAGACGAGAGGATTTAAATAAAAAGGCCATAGCGCATAGAGATTAAGAAACTTGTTTGGGACAAAGGATAAAGAGATAAAAGAGAATAGTTAGCGAGACGATTGGTTATATGAGGGTGATGATTTATTTGATTAAAATAGTTAATGGATACGACACTATAGATAATTGATGCGACTATAAGGATAATTTAGACGAAGCAAATAGATACTTGATACGAGTTATAGATAATTTAAAATAAACTTAAAATGAAAAGACAAAAATTAAAAAGGATAAAAAAGTTGACGTAGAGAAAAGAATTAAGGAAACGCAAGGAGAGTAATACGATAAAATTAATGCGAAAATTTATGTACTAGAGGTGTTATTTATTTTTAGATAATTGGCAAGGAATAAAGAGATCAAGTAAACGACGAATAATAGAGCCAAGATAGAATCAAGAAAACGAGTTACGAGAAACCGGACTCAAGGAAACCATCAAGTAGAGAAACTGAGAATATATCGAAACGAACGGAGAACAAGGATAAAGAAAATAGACCATTTTATCAGAAGTCAGAGAAAGTGAAAAGCAGCAACAGATAGAAAACTTAATACAGTAGCAACAGCAGAACCAATGATTACAACAAGATTAGAAAATTTGGAAACAGAAGCCGAAGAATATGATAAACTAAACGAAAAGTTAACCGACAAAGGAAACAACGTGAAACCACCCGAACCAGGAATTCCAGTTCAGTTGAAAACAAGTACGAGTAAAGAGATGAAAAACTCCGAGAGGAAATTAACCAAGAGTTGCCAAGTAAAAATACGGATGAAACAGAAATATATTTGAGAGAATCAACAATGTACGAAATCACACGAGATGAACCAGAAATGAGGAAGCAAGAACCAATATATTCGAGTTTAAAGAGGAATATACAGGAGATGTATTCAGAAAGAAAATACAACGAGGAAGATTTAAATGACGAAAAAGAAGCTGGAAATTCAGAAATGAAAACAGTTGGAACAAAATAGCTGAAACATGGCAAACGGAAATCGTACTGGAAGAGAAAATATTAACCACAATGGAAGAAAGAGTCGAAAGAGAAAATGAGCAAACCGAGTTAAAAGATCGAGTATCAGAACCAATAAAAGTAGTGATGGAAATAACGAGACAAACGAAAGATATTTACCCGCAAACAAATCAATATATGGAAAAACCATCACGAATTTACGATATGTCAGTTAAGAGGATTCAAGACAGTAGAGGTAAATTTATAAATTATAATAATTATTTCAGGATTAACAACGCGAGCTACAATCCAGTATGTACTATCTGTTCAAAAGAAGGATGCCGAACTGACCGAGGTTATCAACTAAAGAATTACCAAGGATGTGAAAGAAGAGTTTGCACAGAAATTATTAACAGACAATCAATAGTAATGAACCCTACACGGAACGTAGGAGAAGAAATGATAACCTGTTTTAATTGCGATCAAACCGGTCATATGTCAAAGAATTGTCGAATGAGAAGATTGCAAAGTCAACAAAAACCATACCAATTCAAGAAAAGTCTACAAAATAACCCAATACAAGAGATTAGACATTTAAGAGATATGACGATAATGAGAACAACCACAAGATTCGAGAGTAGAACCTGTTACAACTGCAACCTAAACGGACATATAGCTGCAAATTGTCCATTAGAGAGAAAATCGAGACAACCAAAAAGGAATAATTATAACCAAAGTACACAAAGCAATCAAATACAAGAGATTGAGCAATTAGGAACTATGATTCAACGAATATCCGCAAACAATCAAATACAAAGAAGTAATACGAGGAGAAACATGAATGATGTTCCATGTCAATGAACCAGAAAATATCCGGAACAGCAACAAATTGAATGGCAGAGATTACAGAGAGAGGAAATTCGACAAATACAGATGAACAGAAATCAAATATCAAGTAGAAGCAATATGTCGAGAATAGTCAATACAAAAGAAATCCACACTGCGGAGCAGTGTGTTGTCAACAGTGAGAAGGATATAACAATAAATAACGATAAAAATAATGAAGTAATTAAGAAAGATGAAACTCAAGAGGACAAAATAAAATCAGAGCAAGAATTGAGCAGCGAAGAAAAAATAAAGATAATTCAAGAGATCACCATAGAAAAGAACGACAGACTACGAAAAAGCAACAAAATCAGCAATAAAAAAATATCAGAAAAACAAAAACAAAATATCAAAACCAGAGGGTACTACTACAAAATCAAAAAGAGAAATGATAAGGAAAGTGAAAATAAATATGTTACAACAAGATAATAAAAAGGTCAAGAAAGAAGAACTTCAAATAAACGTAGAAAGTAAAGTATTGGAGTCAAAATCTATACAAACAACAGGAGACAATACAGGAATCGGAGAGACGGCAATCGAACAAGAGGTAATAAAAAGTTTAATGGTTAATAAAATTTCAGAGGGAGAACTAATCGAAAAGAAATCTGAAAGCAACAAACGGGAAATCTGAATTTGCAAGACAGATCAAAAACAGTCAGTGAATTGATAATTGAGACAAAAGAAGATGTAATTGACGAACTCAGCAAAATAACCCATTTGGAGAGGAGAATTACAATACAGCATGGATATGCACAACAAAACACAACTAGGAAATCCACAACGAACGAAGAAAGTATTTGGACAATTGATACGAAAGCTAACAACGTAAATATCAGAGAATGTTGTAAAGCTTGTCAAAAATCGGGACACGCAGAGAACGACTGCTATCGACATCAAATAAGCCAACTATTTGAGAAGAGAGGACACGTAAATAAATTTTGTCAAAATCAAAAGGATCAACTCTAAATGAGAAGGACAATAAAGGAAAAACTATGTCCAATTATATTATGATGTCGCGGGAAGAAAGAGCAATAGATTTCGTTACAAGAAATGCAATTCAAGAAGACATCGAAATAATAGGACAAAAATTTAAACCCAATCCTTGGAGCAATCGAGAGAAGATATGACGAAGCAGAAGCAAAACTTATCAAGTGGAGAAAAAGAAAATCTGATAACGAAATCATTGACGTAAACCAATTCGAAAGCAATGAAAATATATTACTAAAAAGAGCAATAAATTCCGAGTATGCATTACCAAAGACGATAAAAGCTCTGTTAAAGAAAGAAGAAATAAAATTCATGGACAATAAAAGAGAGCCTGAGAGAATAGGGTCCAGAAAAGAAGAAGAATTAGAAACATTGGTAGGAGAATGGCACCGGATACAACGAAAATCTAGCGGTAGAAAACAATAAATTGATGACATCAGAAATGGAAGGAAAATGATAATCAAGATGTAAGAAGATATAATCAAAGAAATAAGTGTCAAGGACAACAGGATTGAGAAGGCTCAATGTAATAAAGACCAAAGCAAAAAGGACGATGAGGACAAAGACAGGAAAAAAGAAGATGATAACGAAGAGGGAGAAAACCGAGATAATAATAAAAAAGCAAAATTCAGTAGGCCACAAAGAAATAAGACAACAATCAAAGCCAAATAACGTAGACAATCAGAAAAGATCAAAATATGAAGAAAACACAGACAAAATCTGTTGGAAACAAATGATGGACTCACAGAAAATTCAAAATCGAGAGAACAAAGCAAGTCAAGATATGAACTAATACCCAAGTATCATATGGACGCAACAACCACTGTCACTAATGTCACCACTCCAGTGGTCAAGTGAGATCGATATATATCAAGGAATTGATTAGAGATGTGGAGAGATACGCACTTTGTGCATAGACTCTTTGGAGACGATGAAGTAATAAATAGTCAGGAGTGTGTATATGATATATATAGTAGATATGTTTATATAGTAAGGTATAAAAGTAGTATATAAATATTATATGGAATGAGTATAATAATATCCGATAATATATAAAAGTAGTATATAAATATTATAGTCAAGGAGCGAAAACAAATTAAAAATCAGACGATGTGACAAAGAATAAAGCGGAATGAGAAAGTGATGCGATATTACGTTAAAATTGAGAAACGAATCAATTGGAAGCCAAGCCAATATATCAAGCAGTAAAGCTTAATTATATCGACGATGCCCAATATCCGAAAACTAAATGTACAAGCAGAGATAGACGAGTTTAAACCAAGGATCAAATCAGAATCAGAAATTGAAATAGAACGACTAAGAGGTACCGAAGCCGTCAAGGAAATCAGAGACGAGAGTAGACTTGGAGAGCAAATTAAAACTTAGAATATTCAGTACAATCAGACGAGAGACGAAAATGAGGAACAACGAAAACAAATTCAAGATCGGAGCAAGATAAAGCAGCAAAACAGTAAAGGAATTATCAACGCAAAACGGAAGCATCGAAGAAATAGATGAAATATCAAGTCAGTTAACAAAAAAGACGATAGAGAATAATTTGACAATAAACGGAAACAGTTAATGTGAAACTGACGAATAACAACGAAGGGTAGATAACTGAGAAACAAAATTTTTGGTCATTGAGTTAAACGGAAAAACGAAAAAGACAAAGAATTAGAACCAGTAATGCTCAATATACAAAACTAAATGAATACAAAAGGAGAGGAAGAGACTCAAAAATAGAGCAAGGAATAGAACCGGAAAAACAACCAATTGCAGCCAAACGAGACAAAAAATTGACATCATGAAATAGTAATTCCAAACCAGAATGACGTTCAACACCATATATGAATGAAGAAAAGACCCGAGAAATAAATCAAAAACAACTCAAAAATCAAAAACCAGATAACAAAAAAGATAAATCGAATCAGTAAAGAGAGATTACAAAAGACAATACCAATAAACGACAAGACAAAGGATGATGAGACCGAACTACAAAATGCACTCATTCAAAATGGAGTATCGAAAGAATCTTGCAAATTGTAGTAAAAGCAAACAAAGAAGATAAGCGACGTCAAAATAAAGTTAATACCAATCACAGAAATGAGAAACCAGATGTGATAATAAAAGCAACAGGAAGAAAAACAGAAAGTCAAGCAACTACCCAAAATCAAGAGAAATAATAACAAGCCCTATTAAAGGAACCGGAAAATTGTTATAAAAACAAGGAAAGTGAAAGCAGCATGATATTGGCGATGAGAAGGAAGATAGCAGTAATAAGCCAATATATACAACCTAGCATCCTTTAGAAAGATGTCGAAAAAACCCCAATCAATCAAACGATGCAACATTACCTGTAGCAAATATGCCGAGATATGCAGAAACCCAAAGGATGCCAATTACGGACGGATCAACTTCTAATATACCCAATGCCCAAATTATAAAAACAACAAAAACAGATAGTTCAAACCTTCAGAACTCTAGAAAATCAAATCCGAAAGTCAATAGAAAAGGAAACACTCATCAAGGAAATCATATTCAAATAATCATGGATGGTTTTTAGAAACCCTACAAAATAACAGAAAAGAACGGAAAATCAAGAACAAATAGTCCTACTCGATAACCTCAAAGAAGAAACTCAAACTAACCTCAAAGAATCACGAATCATCCCGAAACGATCAATTATCATCAAACAATCGAGATGGGATAATATGATAACGGGTCATCTATCCACAGAACCCAGTTGAACTCCACCCAGTTTCAAGATGCTAAAAAGTCAACAACCAAAAGCAAGAATATCTATTCACAACCCAAAACCCCAAATACACCATCAAAAAAGGAGTCTTGAACGAAACATTCTTTCTATTCTTTTATCTGAGATTCACTACGCCCGCCAATCTTCCAAACAATTGGTATCTAATCAGTCCTATATCAAATAAAGTCAATTCCCCAAACTAAACAAAATCTCAAAACTAAACCCCACAACAGATATCGCATCGTCAAAACATCAGAACCTGCTGAAGAAAGTAATCAATCAGAAACCAAGAAACTCAAGGCACCAGCGAGACGAATACCCAAGTGACAGAATATTGAACTCATGATTAACAATGAACTAATAATCCTTAGACTATTAACTATTCTTTATG
This sequence comes from Schmidtea mediterranea, assembly GCA_022537955.1. Classification (NCBI taxonomy): domain Eukaryota; kingdom Metazoa; phylum Platyhelminthes; order Tricladida; family Dugesiidae; genus Schmidtea; species Schmidtea mediterranea. Next base: position 44,064,488 of record CM039679.1, on the reverse strand, counting down.
TGTGATCATAACCGGACTGTATGTCCTCTTTCACTTCATCTTGTATTCCACATATTGATGTATACTGTATGATTTTTTTATGCATGTGGGTTTTGAGGTCACGATCCTGTAGCTCGTAGACCCAATTGAATGGAAAACGTAAACTCTGTATAGTTCTTAGCTTGAATCTTTTAGAAATTGCGGGTCGCAATTTTACGGGCCCCGGAGTGTTTTATGTTGGGCCAGCACACAAATAGCCTTGAGAATTGTTTAAATGCATCAGTAATACGGCACGAAAACCCAGCACCAAGATAACTTAAAATATAACATACAACACCAACTAAACATTTTAAAATCTGAGAGAATATAAATAAATTTAAAAAATCTACATAAAAAATAACATAATAACAAAAAAATTTGACCGTAAAATGACCATTTATATAAAAGTAAAAAATTAATGAATTAAATGAGTAAAAATAAAATATTTTTGGCTGAATAATTTTCGACTTAAGTTTTATGTTATATTCTACTATGTAATTTTTTAAAACAATCGGCTTGTCTTTCCACGCCAAGCTATGGTCCAGCGCTTTCCACTAAATACGGCTTGATAATCATCCTCTTCTAACAAAATTTGATCCGATGACACATCGAGTGCAGCCGACATATACCAAATTGAACACCATTATCAGTAACCGTAACACAGCCAAATAGACTGATCGCATCCAGGCCAATAACGACGTCTATACCACTAATGAGATTTCCTAAAATTAAAATTCGACAAGTCCAATACACGGCTTCCGGTCTACTTCTACCAAGACTCGCACCAGTCCGGATTTTAGTGAGAAACTGCTGATGCTGCAGTTTCTCCCTTAGCGTTTGTTTTGATGTGTGCCCGGAATTATCAAAGCTCCAACATCTCACGCTTTTGCGGTTTTTGCATTCCTTGCCCAGATGGCCAGGGTTTGCACAGTTAAAGGATAAAAACCTTTTCTGGCCTCGATTGACTGTACTAATCCAGTTCAGCTAAATACACATCAACTGCCTCATTATTCCAAGATATCTGACGAAAGGCGTCAAATGCTTGGAAAAAATTAATTGAGAATGCGTTCATTAGAACCCTCTCAATAGAATCTGCAGATCCATTTTCCTTCTCCGATAATTGATCTTAGACGAAACCCTCAAGTAATAGCGGCAGGATGGATGGCAGGTCTTCTTTCTTTTTAAGTTTAGCCACTAGCTTCAGTTTCTTGATCCAAAAAAAAGCCGATATCTCCTTCCATTATTGTAAGGCCTTAAAATCTTTTCCATATCCATAGTGTTTAACTGCTGCGATAACTTGTGCCTGAAAAGAAACTACTAAAAGGAAGCAGTACTCAAAGATTTATTAAGAATACAAATGTATTTTTATATAAGACGAGATTTAAATAAAAAAAAGAACGAAAATTCAATTTAAGGGTGATAAAAAAGAATTCCAAAGCTTCTTTATTAACTTTATTAGCTTTCAAAGCCTTTTTACCACCCACTCCCGAATTACATCGTCGGCAGGGTAGTTATTCAAATATTTAGAATTTCGAATAACTTTATTGTGCTCGTGGCGGGAAACAAGTAAATGACGGGTTGAGAGGGTTCTAGAAATTTAAATTTATAAGATCGATTTCACTAAAATTTTCTTATCATTCCCACGGGGGTCAGTAGTGAAGATGGGGTTTAAAAATAATTCAATTCAAAAGAATCTTTGGAAGCAAAAAAAAAATCTTTTCGTCAATCACTACCGTTCATTTTTAACAATAATTAAAAGTAATCTGTGAAACAATGAAAAAGTGTAATAGTGAGAGGGTTCTAGTCTTTATGCTATCATTTATACACTACTACTACTATTCGCATATATATTGTTTGCCAGTATGCACTTGATGAAATTGAGAAAGTAAACAGTAATATACATCCACGACGCTACTTCTCAAAGGATAAAGGTATATTGACTGATATTATCCATTGTAACAAAAAACGAGATAGAGAACTACTCGTTGTGAAAAGGCATAACTTTAAAATTAACCAAAAGCGCGAATTTGACAACATTTGCTGCAATAAGGCTACTTCAACTAAACCACCTATGACATCCTTTATTCTTAAGTTTGCGAATTATGACTCTCCTCTACCAACAACAAAACCTAATATTTTATTCTCATTAATAGAAAATACTTCAAACTTACTTCCAGAAATAAAGGACATTATTGCTTTAATTAAAAATATAGAGTCATCTGCCCCTGGTCTGGATAAAATCACTATTGCTGACTGGAAGCTGATCTCGCCTGATTGTTCTTTCCTTTTTTCTCTTATAAATAATATCCTACGTCACCGTAATATACCAGATAAATGGAAATTATTCAAAACTGTTTTAATGCTGAAGCCCGGTAAAGAGGCGTTTAGTCATGAAACATCATCACGGAGACCTCTCGCAATCATGGATACTGCATATCGTGTCTTAGCAACATTTTTAAACAATCGTCTATTGGGTTGGATAAAAGATGGCGCATTGATATCTGAAAATCAGAAAGCGATTGCGATATCCGATGGTTGTGCGGAGCAAAATGCTACAATTCACTTAATTATGGATTATTCCTTACGACGTAAAAAGGAACTTCAAATCATTTGGTTAGATATATCAGATGCATTTGGATCTTTGCCACATGAACTTATCTGGTATACCTTGACCGAAATGGAACTAAAGAGTGACACTATTTCTTTGATTAAAAAATTATACAGTGGTGTGAAAACGTTCTTTGACTGTGAGGGTATAATATCTGATACAGTGACAATTGTGAAGGGAGCCAAAAGAGCTGCTCTTTATCTATGATTCTTTTTTGATTATGTATTGATTACTTACTACGTGAAGTTCTCAAAAAATTCCCCTTTAACTTCCATAATCATAACATAAGCATCCTTGCATATGCCGATGATTTAGTACTCGTACCAGACTCTTACAACAATATTAAAAGTGCTTTAGATGAGACTGCTAGACTTACTTCCTTTGCTAATCTTGAATTCAAACCATCAAAATCAGGATACTTTTCCTTGAACAATATGAATTTAGATAACTTTTGGCCATCTATGTACGGTCATCTCTTACCAATTATCGATGACAACAATATCTACAAATATCTAGGTGTTGATTTCTCGCATAAAAGGAAACACTGATGCTAAACTTCTCTTTGAATCTTATCTTCACCCTCCCCAAAAATACAAGCCTATAAGACCTTTGCACACTCACGACTTATCTTTACTTTCAGAAATTGTAATATTGATCATATGATACTTTACTCCGGACTTAATAGAACAGTCTGCAAACGTCCAAAACAGACTGATTATGATAAAAAATTAAAAACCTTACTCAGATCACTACTTAATGACAAATTTAATATGATGAACAACAGCTTCTTCTTCTCGGATAGTAAATTGGGTGGTTTAGGCCTTACTTCGGCAATGGATGAATATCTTGTTCAGAGTATTACCAATATTACTAGATTCCTAAACTCGCCTAACGAATCCTTTCGTAATATGCTGTTGCTTGAACTATCTGAGGCTGGAGGAGGAGGCTCCCTTGATGCTTCCTTGCTCTGGATGAATGGTGAACTATTAAAAACCTTCAACTCTTCTTCTTTCTTTACCAAATTTAGTAAGTCTTGTATACGTCTTAAAGCAAAATTTGGTCTTTCAGCAAAACTTCGACTATTTGAAGAAAAAATTAGGCTTAAGGTCACTTATAAAAATAGAATCAACTACTTTGATGGTTCTGTATCTGTAGAGCTGCATAAAATAATACCCAGTCACTATGCAGAAAAATGGTGCTCTCTAAATATACAAGGACACATTGCAATATCAGTGGGTGATAGCAAAACAACTTCCTATTTACTTGGCTCCTATATACTTAACGATGCGCAGTGCCTTTTTTTTACTAGAGCTCGCAATAACATCCTTAAGCTCAATTACTGCCCACAAAGAATAAAATCTAATCTCTCTACAGACTGTAGACACTGTCTAACACAAGCGTAGACACAAGCGCACATCTTTAACCATTGTCTAGCGCGACCAAATGCACGTCGAAATAAGCATGAACATGTCCTTTGCTGTGTAGTACTTTCTTAACAGAGAGGGGCTTCAGCTGTGATATTGAAGAAAGCCCAAATTAGGTTCAAACACCTACAACCTTAAAGCCTAACCTAGTGATAAGATCCAAGAGAAATAATAACGTCCACATTTTAGATATCAAAGTGCCATATGATAGTAAGGAGAATTTCAAGGATGCCAGAGACCGAAATTTTGCCAAATACAATCTATTGGCCTGAGAAACTGGACATGCCTTTAAAACCAACAGCACAATATCAGCACTGGTAGTTGGAACTCTTGGATCTTGGGATAAAGCTAATAACCCGATACTAACTAAGATTGGCTTAACTAGGACCGAAATCAGCCAGCTCTCGAGGAAGGCTTGCCATGAAGCTGTTGTTGGCGCCTACCACATTTATCGGGAGCATACTTTTAAAGAATGAGACTCGGACGTATGGACGAGTTTAATCGTATAGAATTACAAGAATAGAAGTTTTAATTGCTTGAGCATGCTCGCAAAATTTAGCCTTTTGGGCCGTTTATGTATTAAAATAAAATTTATATTTTTTGTACTAAATTCACAATTAAAAGATGTCTTTGAAAATATGCATAAAATTGAAAATTGAAAAATCAAATGAATCGTTTAGGTTCCATACTTTCGAACAATCAAGAGAAAAGAAAAATTGTATTTTCTTGATACTTGTAAAGAATGTGAAAGAATAGAACAAAAGATAAGAGAACAAAAGTATAAGGAGCAACGTTTATTAGGAATAACAAATTTGAAAACTACTTTATCACGAAAAGAATGTAAAAAGTGTAATATTGAAAAAACAATAAATGAATTTAGGAGTAGATCAATAAGAATTTATGATTTTTATGTTTATTATTCAGAATGTAAAGGTGTAAACAAGAGTATCAATAAAACAAAGAAGAATTCATCAAAACACAGTAAAATAATTTTAACAGAATATTTATTACAAGAAATTAAATCTCATTATTTTATGAATTTAGTAAATGCAACATCTTCAAATTGCTGGAAACTCCTAAAGTCTTCATCTACCACTTCATTAGAGAAACTTAATGAAGGAACTCGGGTAATGCCCGATCTCAATGGTAAAAACGATGACGAATGAAACAATGGACAATCCGCAGCACGTCTCCTACGTTCGTTATGATTAGAATATGGAGATTGTTCAGAGACTAAATGTTGGTGTGGATGAAAAGCCTAATCAGCTTTGATGATTCCTTAAGATATAGTCCGGCTCTCTTGGAAACTTGAGAGGTGTTCCGCCAGGAACAAGACTCAATATTCGCCTCGATGAAAATAATAATCCTAAACCCGGAGAAGAACCAATAAATAGAGTTGACGCAGCGGCTTTAAAACACGATATAGCGTATCAACAAGAAGATAATAATTTTCGTCAAAACGAAGATATTGATTTGATTCAAGATTTAATGAAATTGAAGACCCAACCTTCGGAGAAATATTTTAAAGAGCTATTGCAAAAGGAACAATGAAAGCTAAAATCATGTTGGGTGGAGAACTACCAACAACCCTAGACAATTTAAATAAAATGACTCTAGCAAATGAACTACATAAAGAATATCGAAATAATAAATATTTCAAAGTGAAAGTCTTTGATAAATAGGATATATGATCTGCGAATTTAATTGAAACCGTTAATTCTAAAAATAATAAAACTTTAGATATATTTTGACTATTATAAATTTATACACCACATATGTTTGGGCTATTCCATTACTAAATAAAAAAGAGAAACAATTAAAGAGGCTATTGAAAATTTATTTGAATCAAATCCGAATAGAGTTCCTAATAAATTATATGTTGATAATGGTAAAGAATTCTACAACAAATTATTACAAGAGTTTTTAGAAGAAAATGATATATAAATCTATTTGACATTCAATCAACCGGATGGAAGAACTCAAGGCACAATCCTATTATAGAGCGATTCAACAGAACACTTAAAAACCTAATGTACAAAAAATTTACTGAAAGAGGAAATAGAATTTGGATAGATGTTCTAGACGATTTGGTTTATTTTTACAACAATAAAATCCACCGAACAATAAAAATAACTCCAACAGAAGCAAGCAACGATTCCGATTCAATTAGAAAAATCATGTTTGAAAATAATCATGAAAATGATAGTTTAATTGAAAAACAAAAATTCAATATTGGAGATCGAGTAAGTATATTCAAATGGAAGAATATGTTTGAGAAACCAATAACAAATTCATGGAGCGAAGAAATATTCGTAATGAAAAAACATCTATGATACTAAACCTATTACCTATAAGATATATGATTTAAAAGGGAGAAGAGATCCTTGGAAGAATGTACCAAAGAGAGCTCCAGAAAACTAGATTTTAGTTATCTCGTCAAGTTTTGTATTTATAGTTCTAAGAAAATTAGTCCTATAACTTTTTGGGTTTTTAACCAACAAAGTATCAATCAATCCCTCACTTTCTACTCACTATCATAATACTCGCTATCTTCATCTATCCCACTACCCATAAACTTCTTCTTTTTATTTTCAAATTTAAACTCGATAACCATTTTATAATAATAAAAATGGCTTTAGGTGAAACAGGTGATGATGGTAAAGATTTCCAATCCAAAATAAAATCTATTGTTGATTCCAATAAACCATAGTCTATTAAATTCAAAGGGAAAAAGGTCTATGTTTCTAAAGAAAAAATAAAGGAAATAAAAAATATATAATCCAAACTAGAAGGAATTCTTCCACCAAAAGCTTTATTGCCTTTGATTTTCGGAGTCTTAACTGCAGCCGCCGGAACTGCTGCGGGAATTGCAAGCACAGTCAAAGACACCAAGGAATCTAAAAGAGCAAATTCGGAAGCAGAGAAGGCTAAAGCAGAAACTGAATTCTCCAGGACCCAAAGCGGCGCGGGTATTATTTTAGATTAAAACCAATCGAAAGCCGTCTCGAAATATTTACGAGGGAATTCAGAAGAAAATGAAAATTTGAAAAAATTGGGAAAAAATAAGCTTGAAATGATAACTAACGGGAAAGAGATATTCCTAAATCCCTACAATATAAAATGACTGACATTCTTCCAGTTTGGAATAACAATCTGACAAAATTCAATCATAATTCTATGCTCCCTAATTCTTTCGGGTGTTGATCGTTGGTGCCTCTGGGTGCAAGAAAAGTGTCATGCTCCTGAAGATGCTTCTGTATCCCGATTACCTGGACTATAATAATCTTATAATATTCAGCAAAACCATTCAGCATCCGGAATTTCAATTAGTGTACCATGGATTCAAAAAATATTTAAGTAAAGAAACCATCCTGAATATTTTCAAAATACAGGATAAAATACCCGCGGATATGAAGATCCTGACTGTTTGAATGTTTTTATCACCACACTAAAGACGAAATCAACACGACAATGAGCAATAATTTGTCGGACATAATTCCCTATGAGGACTTGAACAAAACTCAAAAGAACTTAATTGTCTTCGATGATTCCATCAACGATAAGAACCATATATCATGGAGTCTTACTTCACGAGGTGAAGACACACCAACTGTTGCTGCATATACCTCTCGCAAAAACATTACGGACTTCCCTCTAATTTCTTCGTTTTCTTTAAATTGAATAAAAAAGATCGAGATAATATTTACAACGACCTGTTGTCAGCCTTCATGGACAAATCAGACTTTAATAGTTTTAGGAAGTACTGGAGCACTCAGTATAATTACATCGCTCTGAACTCTGAAACTAAAGAAATTCGCTCTAATAAAATGGATCAATTTTTCAGACCCTAAAACATCGTATTCCACTAAATATTTGAAGAAACTAGACTAGGCAAACAAGTTATGGAACGAAAATATTACCAAAAAGAATAAGGCATTCAGTTTCTTGGTGAATCAAAGACAATTATTAAATTCTATTTCTACAAAAATCCAGAGTTTCACATTAAATTTCAATAAAAATACTTATAATATACAGAAAAGCCAACCACTACTAGACTAAATGTTTCTTCCGGAAGGAGATAAAATCGGAAAGAAATTAATAGTTGGGGATGTTATATTCATTATTACATTTGAAAACAACATTTTTTATATTTTAAACCGGAAACCTATGAGAAATATGAAATCACATCGAGTTTGAAAATATCTATTGAATGCTTTTAGGGTTGGAATTACAAAAACAAATTTTACAAAAGAAAATATAATTGTGGATATGGTTGATATAAAAATATTTTTGGAATTTATGGCTGGAGCTTTAAATCCACAGCTCAAATATTATTTAAATTTGAAATATTGTGCTCTGGCTCACAATCAACCTCTTATCCCCAGAGAAAAAAGAGGTTCCATCTCTGGAGAATTAAGTTTTAAAAAATGCGAGAAAGATATAATTAAAATATAAAATCAAAAAACATAAAAATAAATTAAAATAATAACAAGATGCATCAGGATCCGCACGAAATAACATAAAAATAACAAAATAACATAAAATTTGACCGAAAAATTAACAATTTTTGCAAAAATTATTATAAGAATGTGTACTATCCGAATCATTTACTAACTAAAATACACAAACAAAATGTGATTAAAGGAATAACGTACCCCCCCCCCCCCATCACCGCAAGAAGTCAATAGTTTAGGGGAATTCACGTACTCTTATCCAGGAATCTCTCAAGAAGTCACTTTCGAAAACTCTACAGCTGTGAAATTCGTTAGGAATAAGAAGAGATTGAAGAAAATGAGGGATTTGAATGTTAATGGATTCAACAGAATTCTTTACAATTACTTCAAACATTTCCAAAAAGCTCCTAATTAATTTTCAATTAGTGTTTCAGCATTTTACATGAAGCCAATGCCAAGGCCTTCTGATTTTAATGTTTTGAATACTCATAAAGAAAATCGAGAAGAGGAGGTGTAGAAGAGAAGAGAGGAAGAACTTAGAAAAGAATCAGAGAAATATAACAAACGAGAGAAAAAACAAAAATATGATGATGGATTACTTGGAGACTTGAAGAAAAGTTTGAAAACGAGAAGAAAAACGAGAAGAAACAGACGAATAAACAAGTCCAGCAGAGATTAGAGCGTAAAATCGAAAATGTAATGAGGAAGAAACAGAGACTCCAGTAAACAATAAAGTGTTGGGCCAGTACAGAGTTTTGTTTAAATGAATTGGAAACAGCAAGCAAACATAACATGCAGATTTAAAATCAGACCCATAAAACATCAAATAAACACCTTAAAATGCGAGAAAGATATAATTAAAATATAAAATCAAAAAACATAAAAATAAATAAAAATAATAACAAGATGCATCAAGATCCGCACGAAATAACATAAAAATAACAAAATAACATAAAATTTGACCGAAAAATTGACAATTTACGTAAAAGTAAAGAATTAATGAAAAAATTGGATTAAAATAAAATGATTTTAGGTAAAAATTATTTAATAAAAAATTTAATGAATAAATAGTCAAACTAAATTGAGAAAATAATAAAAATTAGAGTTAGATTATACAAATAATTTCAAAGTCAAATTTAGTTTTATCGCATTAAATGTAACACGCAAGGTTAGGGTTACAGAATAGGTATAAATACCAATTCATTTTCGCATAAATGTAATCACTTGTGAGGGATCACTTTTTCTTTTAAAAAGCTCTTGCGTTTTTTAACAGAAAAATCAGTATTGTATCACAAGTTTCTGGAAACAAGACTCAAGAACGATTATATTTTGGAACTATCGAAAACTATTGAAGTGAGCATGAACGATATTTATGAGTATGCAAGTGAAATGATGCAACTATGTACTGAATATTATGGGCAATTATATGATATGAAAATAATGAATTCGCTTTACTACCGTCGAAATTTTTCCGACCCACAGCCACACACCAGCAAGTAATTAAAATCATACATCCCTATCGAGTGGTGTAAGTGCGGTTCATCCGCCAATAGCTCGTGCCCGTGAGAGACCTCACCGTGAGTAACGATGGGCTCGAACGTCAAATCATTTTCGCTTAAAGGGGCAGTGGGGAGATCGGGAACCAGTCTTTTGGCTGACTCTTTTTCCCCTCACTCCCGAAAAATCGACCTAAATTTTAACACATATCGGCTAAAATTATTACACGGAGTAGTCCAGTGGGCACTCCTAAAATCTAATATAAACATATGAACATCTTAGGGTCAACTTTTGGTTAAAGGGAAAGGGGTTTGCGGAAATCGATGTAACGATCGTGACGGTTATGTTAGTTAAATTAAAAATAAAATTCTAAAATATGCATAGGACGGTACCTGCCGGCACGGATAGGTATTAGATAATAGATTTGACAAAAAATGTAAAAATCCTAGTGAAATAGAGAAAACGAAACCTAGTACTCTAAGAAATAATTAATAGTATTACGAGGAAGGTAATCTAACGTATTAGTATCAACAAACCCAAGTAGAGTGATAATAATGACAAAAGCGATAACTCCTCTGCTGCAGAAGATTTTATACAAAAACGTATCACAAAATACTACCCTGAATCCACAACACACTACTCAGAATTCCAATTCAAAAAATATCAGAACCACAGAATGCATGATCCTACTCTGATTAATGATGCTCATATCAACGAAAAAACAAATAAAGACCTCATTCAAATATACGATTCCTTAGATAACATCTTAGCTAAGGCTGAAAGAATGCTGAAGGAATGCTGAAGGAATGCTGAAGGAATGCTGAATGAATACTGAAGAAATACTGCCTAATATCAAAACCTGTTGAACTTGCAATCAAACCATAAATACAAGGAATGCTGAAGAAATACTCCCTAATATCAAATCCTGTTGAACTGGCAATCAAACCATAAACACAATTAAAATGAAGCACATTATAAACAATACTGCGAAATCCTGTTGTACTGGCAACCAAACCATAAATGTTCCCGAAATACTATATAAATATTACCTTAATCTACCCAATCCAAATTTGATTATATGATCCCAAATTTATACAAGCAAAACTATTCCAAGACAATTGAAATGTGACACATTATAAACAATACTGAGATGGCGATGGAGCTGGACCTGAGCTGAGGAAGGAACTAGAGATGGAAACCGAACCGTACTTGCCTGATTATATCAATCGGACAGATGAGAAGAGAACAATATAAAAGCCAAAAGAAAACTTGATTGTGTCTGACCTACTAAATGGTCGGGCTAGTCCCCTTAAAAGGACACACAGACTCTTCGGAGTCTGTTTTCATGAAATAAAATTTATTAAATATAAAAACAACCCCTAAAGTCACGTTAGTGAAGTCAGAATGGAGCATCTGACTCTTCCCGTAGTGAAGAATATCCATCAAATCATAAAAATTAAAAGCAAAGGATCAGGACCAGTAAATATAACAGTTAAGTAACCCTACGCATTAAATCCCTAGACGAATATATATAGAATATATCATACACTTCCTAGTACATGATAAAACAATTGTGATTGATCGCAAAACATACATACAGCGGATCCATCCCAAAAAATAAGACAAATTCCAAAATAATTTATTAAATAATAAAACTAAATATACATAGATCAAAAGCTAAGATAAGAATTTATTAAAATAGGCATACATCGTAAGATATAAAATAACTCTAAGACAATTTATTAAAATAAATTATAAAGACCTAGAAAAGATCGTAAATCACAGATACGTTATAGTAAAATAATTTATTAAAATAGGCAAACATAGTGGCTACCATAATACGTAAATAAATCATAGGACATTTCATTAATAAAAACATGGAAATAATCACAAATCACAGATACATTATCCAATAACAATAGCACAAAATATGAATAAATCACAAGACATTTTATTTCAAAAAATAATATAATCATAAATCACAAAAATATAACTAACCTCTTCGTTGAGCAAATAGGAAACAATGGGTAATTCGGTTCACATATCCGTAAGCTGGTGCGAGAAAGTCATTTAACCATCGATAATTTGCCTCTGTATAGTAGCACGCATCTTCACCGCTACAGGAGCTGCGCCCAAAAGCAAAATCAAAGTACTAAACCATGAAAAATACTCACCCAGAAAGACTTCCCTGTAGTTGAACGTAGCAATTTCCAACTTACATCCATCCGGAAACCAGAACGAATCCGAAATTTCTCTAGTAATTAATACTTAGTCCAAGGATAGTGGCGAAATCCCATCGACAGCGTTATGGTGACGTTTCCCCTAGGAGATTTGTGACGAACTCGATTGCGACGGTGAAAATAACATCCAAGGAAAAGTATGAAAAAAATGTCACATTCAGGAACTCATTGGCAATGGCAATTGACCAAATTGCAAATAAAAATCTAAAAGTAACTAACCGATGCGTTGTGGAATTCCACACCCTATTCAGCGTGTCTGAAGTGCGGTGTGCATCGATTATGAAGAAAGGAAGCAGATGACTGGCAATGCACACCCGTGTTCCACTCGGAAAATCTGACAAAAAACGTGGTTATTAAAATGTCCACAAATATGAAGCACTAGCAGAGAAGAAAATTTGAAGAATGGCATGTGGACCAAAAATAACTGCTACCGAAAATTCTCGTGACTACCCAGATCACGAGCGGCATGAATCACCTCAACCGTATAAAAAGCCTGTCGATGGATACGTGTTGTCATTATTCTACAAAAGTCATGCAAAATTCAAATCAAACCAAGAAACGCGATATGATTTACCACGAGTCCAGTTCAATGAAGAGAGAGGAAGCACGATTCACGCCGGAAGATCATGTATCGGGTGAGGCATTTCATTTCTGAAAATCTAAATTTTTAATTTAACAAGATAGTTTTAATCAATAATATATATTATGCCTTAGTTTCTTTTAATTTGGTTGTTCTTAAAATTTTGTTGTATAGTATTAATAATGTAAACTGATTTTAATTTTTCTTTAATTTATTTTGTCGTCCGAATTTAAGTAACTTGGTTCTGATTTACAGGTAATAGTAACCATAAGTATCAAATATGTAGGATAATTGTAGGTTATATCAGTATTACAGTAGATGGATGCGGCCGTAAGTGGATAATCTTTACGTTTAATTGGATGTATTCTCATTTTCGCCGTTCCATTAACCAATGCGTATGATTTGTTTTATCAAATTTATTGGCAGAGAACCGAGGACATTTTTTCGTTTCTAACCGGTACAAGAAGAATTAGTCGTCCTGATTGTTATAAATAAAAGAGAAACGTGGTTGGCCATTCGGGAAAATGGACACGGTCGAGTCAAGAAGGAAGATTTAGCAGATGTTCGACTTGTAATGAATTAAGCTGTCCAGAACGCTCAAACCAAAAATAAGCAAAACGCAAATTGATGCTATAGGTTGCTTATGAATAAAGTAAACTTCGGTCCTGTGAACTTCAGGTATAGTTCCACTAACGAGAAAAATAAATTTTTATAATTAATAAACGAATTTCTGAATATGTAACGCACGATATTGGAACTAATTTTTTTATGATATTTAATAGTAACAGAAAATTCTAATACCCGTTGGACGGACGACGACCAAACTACGTTGACCATCCCAAACAAATTCGCTGGGCGCCACCGACAGGCTCTGTGGGATTGGGGATACTTCTTATCCACGCATAGGACACCAGAGTGGTCATACAGAAATAGCAACTGATGTGACGAGGACGTGGAGCTACCCAGTCCCGTCATAAAAAGAGAGTCAGAGAGCAATCTAGCTCGGGAGATGCGACATGAAGCCGAGGTGGCCATCCAACAGTTCGAGCACCTCAAACGGAAGTATCGCTGGAAGGCCAACTTCCAGGGCAGACGGTTGGCAAAAATCAACAAGTACATTGCTAGTGGTCGAATCCGATGGCTACTTGCCAGAATATAATGTGTCATTTAATCCAGAAGATCAGGCCCTCCTGGAGCTAAATGCACCGGTACACCTAGCACTCCCAAAATGTCTCCTACAACTCGACATCCTGAAGGCGCTAACTAACAGGTCGGGCGAGGAACACGCCTACTCGCGACGCCCTCTGAAGCGTGGAGTCCCACAAGGAATTTATGGGCACAGAATCACGAAGTAAAACTGTACAACAATCGAATTTGTGAATAAAAATAAATGTTTTAGTCGTTATTTTGAATTTAGTTTGATTGCAATAAACTATAATATAGGTTTAGGTCATGATCATGAAGTAATAAGAGAATTTAACTAGGATCACCCTTAGTAATTTAATACATAATTAAATAAAACTAAACCCGGTTTTTCATGTTCATTCTGTTTTTGGAAATTTATAACTAAAGTAATTCATTAATCATACTCGTAAATTAGGCCATGGAACCAATCAATGAGATCGGCCAGGAGTTAAAGAAATTAAGAAAGGAGAACGTCAGTCTCCATCAACAATGCGTGCAACTCAGTCGTGAACTGCAACGCACGAAAGCTACCTGGATCGAGCCCTCTCGGGTAAAACGCCTATACCAAAAAATCACTGCGGCTTAAAGGGAATGGCAAGAAGAAAAGGCCTTGAATCAGGCCTAAAAAGTCCAAATCCGTGGACTGGAAGTGGCCGTAGCGGCAAGCCAAGAGGGGAGTGCTGCCACCTACCCCTTGGTATTTGCACCCGCGAAAGTGACTTACCGAGAGCAGAATCGGCCCAAGAAAATAACCGGTAAGCCGAAGATTCACACTAGGCCTGGAGTTAGAGCGTAGGAAGCTCCAATCAAAATCTAACTGAACATGATTGTGAAAATTTTGTGATGAATGTTATGATTGTTTTCGTATGTGAATAAAATTGTTTAGTTAATGTCATAATAAATGTTTCGTGTTTAACTTGGTATTTGTTTGATTCTGATGTCGTATTACAGACAATAAGATTTTAGTTGAGAAGTGAGTCATAAGCAGCACATAACTCATGTAATTTAAAGGCAAAGAAAATAAATTTAGTCCCAATATATTTTCATAATGGGAGTGGGTATGATAATCATCTCATCTTCTTGGCTTTAGCTCCTAATGTAACTAAAATAATTCCTTGCACAGATGAAAGATATATTTCCTTCAGCGTTAGAACATTGAGGTTCTTAGACTCGTATCGACTGATGCCATCGTCTTTAGATTACCTCGCATCTCTTTTAAAATCTAAAAAGTGTGAGGTTTACAATCAATATTTTTATATCCCGGTAAGGAAAGGGATTTATCCATATGAGTATATTGCATTATGGAATTTCTCGGAAGTGATGGATAAAATGTACGAGAAAACTTTACCGGAAATTGGGGATTTTTACAATCATCTGAATCAGTCGGATCTTCCTTTAAAAGATTATGAATATACGAAAGAATCTTGGGATTTGTTGGGGTGTAAAACCATCAACGATTATACCTTGAATTACTTGAAGATGGATATTTGCTTATTAGCAGATGCTGTCGAGAATTTTAGGGATCCTTTCTTGAAAGATTACAGTTTTGATCCTTGTTGCCATTATTCAGTCTCAGAATTAAATTATGTGGCTGGTTTAAAGTTTACAAAAGTTAAATTAAAAATAGTTAAAGAAAAACACACATGACATGCTTTTATTTTTCGAGAAGGTGTTCGAGCTGGAGTCTCTGGAGTTTTTGGAAATAGACTTGTTGAGGTTTTTTCTGAACTGGCAAATTGCTTGTATTACTACGACTGTAATTCTTTATATCCGACCGCAATGATTGAGGATTTGCCAACAGGAGAAATGAAATGGGATAAAAAGAAAAATATGAAAAAACCAAAGTAAATTCTCCTGAGGGTTTTGTATATGACGTTTATTTAAAGTATCCTCAATCATTGCATGATAAGACCAGGTATTTCCAATGTTGTCCTGAGAAAATCACCGTACCTGAAGAATGGAATTCTGAATGGCAACAGGAAAATAATCCAGGAGGATAGAAGACGACAGAGAAAGTAATCCAGACCATGGGTGATAAGAAAAATTATATTGTTGAAGGAAGAATGCTGGATTAGTATTTAAAATTGGGAATGATTTTGGAAAGGGTCTATAAAAAATTAATTTATAAGAAATCCAAATGGCTTAAACCCTATATTGAATTCAATATTAAGAAAAGACTCGAATCAAAAGCTGCAGGAAATAAGTTTGGGGATTTCTTGTATAAAATAATGAATAACTCATTCTATGGAAAAACTCGTAAGGAATCGTCAGGACATCGAAATTGTATATGATAGAAATAGATTCGAGACTGTTTCTTCAAAAATAATTTTTCAGAGGTTGAAGATCTCCTCCGAGGATTGTGCTGCTGTGCACTTTAAAAAGACGAAGATCAAGTTTGATAAATTCAATTACATAGGATTTGTAATTCTTGAATTCCCGAAGTTGGTTAAGTATAAATTTATATACGATGTCTTGTGGAAAGCGTACGGTGGGAACTTCAAGATCCATTTAAGAGACACTGATTCTTTAATCCTGAAATTAGTGAACAACGAGAAAATCAAGAAAATCCAAGAATATATCCATGACACAAAACTTGGATATTTCAAGGATGAAATGGCAAAGGGAAGAAAAATAAAAGGATTTCAATAATTTATTCACGAAAATCAGTCTACAATCAATCTACAACTCAAAACTCTATTTTACCATGGTGGTGCACATCGAACACGTAATTTAAAGGTTCAATATTTAGTGATTTTCTAGAATCATAGAGATTCAACAGTAATTGATTTTCACGCACGACAAGCTTACCCTAATAATCGTAATTTTCTTATCAGCTCATTTCAGGATGATACAGAATTACCACGGATATTTATTTCTAGATTTAACACAACAATGTAATGATGATTTACGAGTAAAAACAGACAATTTCAACAAAGGTGCCATGGTTAATAAACAAAGTTTAAGACAATAACATGTAAAAATGTTTGTGAAAACCACTGTTAGAAATGTGCCAAAAACCAGGAGTTTTCCGTAATTTAATGCATTGTTAAAGGCTTCCAGTATAAAAAGAACGTTTCTTTTACAATCATTTCCAAATTTTGTTATTAATGATTTACTTAAAATTCTAGAAAAAGTAGTCAGAGGCAAAACTGAAATCAGTAAATCTAAAAAACTTCTGTTGAATAAATATCAAAAACCTTTGTTGTCGCTGGTAAATAATAAAACTCGAAAACAAATTAGAAAAATCATATATAATCGGTGCGATGTTACCATCAGCTATATCATTATTAAATGCGATTGTAGGACTATAAACGATGGGTCAATCATTACCTAATGTCAAATAAAAATTTAAATCACCTTGTTATAATAGAGAAGATTTAGACGAACAATGAAGACGAAGCCGGTTTCGGTAGAGTGGAAAAGTTAAAGAAGTAGAGAGATATTGGGCCGCTTGGACAAAGACATATACCCCCCGGCAAAATTTTTTTCTTATAAGTCTAAAAGTACAAATTTTAGTAGAACAAAGACCATGACTCATCAAAAATTTTCTAAAGGTCATTTAAACCAAGACTATGACTCATTAAAGTTCATTAGGTGAGTCATCATAATTTTCAAGTTCATTGGACGACTCATCATATTTTTTCAAGGTCATTGAGATAAAGAAAATGACCCATTCAAGGTCAATGGGTGAGTCATCATAATTTTTCTCAAGGTCATTCAAAATTTTAAATATAATTTACTATTTAGTTTTATAAGTAGTGTTTTTAATTATTATTTTATTATTATGATTATTACTTATTATTGTTACTACTACTTATAATATAACACAATGACTAACTAATAATAATAAATACAAAAAAAAATAAATACATTTAAAAATTCATAAAAACAAATAAAATCATGTTGGTTATCAAAGTTATTGTTCGCGTTTCTTCACGCTGGGAACTCGTTAGGAAAATATAATAAAAGTTATTATATTTTGAGATAATAAATTATAATAATTTTAAAAATAAAACTAAAAAATACTAATATTATAAAAAATGAAAACTATAAATAAAACTACAAGTTTCCAAATATACGGAATAAATTAAAAAATTAAACAAAATACTGTTTTTTAAAAATATTTATTATAATCAATTCGACAACAACAGGTCATCAATATCAATGTTTTCACCACTGTCCTCAAAACTTGGACTTTAACCACCGAAAAGCGGCTCAACTGATCTTTCAACTTCAGTATTACTGTATTCTGTTGCATCGTCAAAACTAAGGCTCAAACCACCGAAAAGCGGCTCAACTGATCTTTCATCTTCAGTATCACTGTATTCTGTTGCATCGTCAAAACTGGGGCTCAATCCACCGAAAAGCGGCTCATCCAATAAATCTGATCTATTAGTTGGCCACTATCTGTGTCAGCAACCCCAAAATAATGCCCAAATGCTATGTGATTTTAAAAGTGATTTTACTTTTTCTAAAAGTATACAACTGGTGGTTCCGCCTCCCTATCCTACTTTGACGCACTGTAAATACTACGTTCTTATTGTAGCAATCTAAATACGACTGATGTTTATTGTCAGTCCCCAACAACTTCACCTCCTTAGCCCTAATTGAGTCGGATTTACCTAATAAACTATAACACTTAGGTCTTTTCAGTCACATTAAATTTACCTTAATTAATAATAAATATTAATAATAATAAAATAAAAATTTACCATTTCCATCGGTCAATAATTGTTGTAGGATACTATAATTTTCCATTTTGTAAATTTTTAATTAATTGTGACAAAGAGAATGTTTATAAAGAGAAGTAGGTAGGTGAGAAAGAGAAATCACATACATCAAAAGTATGTATGTGTTTTCTTTGTACAGTTTTGTGTATGCATGTAGTGTAAATCATGTGATGATATTCATTACCACTGGCTTTGTTATAATTAATTATTAATAATAATAATAAAACATAACAATAATAATAATAATAATAATAATAATAATAATAATAATAATAATAATAATAAAATATAACACAAACATTAATAGATTTATTATACATCAAATCGCTTGAATAATAACCAAGCTAAACAATGTTGACCACATATTAAGGTCTATGGTTTTTGATAAATAGTTTTATTATACACAATAGGTTTACCTATGGTTTGCAGTTTCGAAACCATTAAAGCCGGATAATAGAAACCCATAGGATCAAATACAAATATCTTGCTAGGTTTCATATATATTGCTAACCAATGTTCTCCACCGAGACGAGACGATTGAGTATTGACGATTATGGCTTGATTATCACGTAAATATGGAATTTTATCAAGAGGAAAAACCCCAAAAAATTTCTGTCTTAGTAATTGTTTTCCAATTCGATACATGAACAGAACTACATCAATAATATTAATAATAAATGAAAAATTTACTCCATGACAAATTATCATAAATTATCTATACATTTATACCATTCAAACAAACAATGTTTGAACTGTGTTCAAACTAGTACTATTCTGTTTGCATTTATTTGAACCTCATTTTCAAATACTCTATATATTACAACATGCACCGGTTCAATCGTAGCTTTAGTAAACTTTATATCTAATCGTAAATTTCCATTTTTAGGTAATTGACTCTGATTTAATTCAAAGTCGGGTGCCAAAACAAATGTAAAGAATGGATATTTGTTTTTAAAATCTTCAAGAGTTATACCACAATTAAGGTTTTATCCAAATAACCCATATTTCTCACTATACTCTGCATATATGTAGCACAATAATATCATTTTCGAAATCTTGAGTATATGTTTCTCTATAATCACTATTTTTCGATAAAGTTAGCGATGTTACTCCAAGATTTTTGAAAATTGAGCTCGATGTTAAGTATGATCCATTATATTGAGATTCACTTTGAAATGTTACCAATATAAAGTTGGACATTCTTCTATCTCCAAATATATATATATTCCTTATAGAAAGAAGCTGGACCTTTAGCAATAGCAAATTGAAAACTTTCCTTTGTTTTCAATGGATATATTGCATGCTTAGAATTAAGCCCCAATTGATGACCGGCTAATACAGAGGGCTCAACCCGAACTCTTCTCACCAATAATTTTGCATCAACTAATTGAAGAATTGGTACTGTGGTAGCACTTGTTAGTGATAATGCGAATCAGATCTTTTCAATCTAATGTGTACATTAAAACCTGGGAGTAAATATTTCGGTTGATCCATAAAATCGATTTGTAATGATGAGCACATGGTAAATAATTTCGAGCCTTTAATCCACTTTTTCCTTTCGTCATCACTGCCATAACCCATAGGAGTTAAACATGTATTTTTAGTATCGCTATTGTAATGTATAATAGTTTCTATTAGAGCTTTGTGAATATATGTACTGTTACCACCTTCCATCTTGATATTATTAAATCCGAGTACTGCATCTTTAAAAAGTGTATGAAACAAGAAATTGTTTGGTATTACATCACTAGGTTCACCCAACGGTTTTCTATCTTTATCTAAAACTTTGATATGAACAGTTAACAATGTATCGTTCAAATCTAGATATTCAGTTTGGGAACCATTAATATAAAATTCAATATCAGTTCTACTATCCATAATAGAATTCATCGGGAATACGTCTTCAAAGGCCTCCATTTCAATTACTGTCTTGGGAGATGGTTTATCAAATAAACACAATTCAGATTTACCACAAATCATTTTTGAAATATAGTTCCATGGCCTTTCATTCGTTTTTTATATGTTTATAATGTCTTTTACGTTTATGAGCTGGTGCCTGTTTTTGAAACATACCTGCGACACCTGGTAGAATTTTCCCCAACTCGGATAATGCATTTGATTTCAGAGATGGTAATATTTTCTGCTCATTCATTATCACATCTTTAGCGGTTTTCATACCAAATCTACCAAAGCGTTTAAGAATAGGAAGTGCAAATCTACCAAGAGTTCTCAACCATCCTGATCCATACTGTTTACCAATAAAATATGGTAATTCGCCACCACTTTGGCTACCACTATACATACTAATAATATCGTTATTGGCCATATAATTTACAAAAATGTAATGACAAATGAGTTTTTGTATCTTTACTAAATTCAATAAATTTACCGCTATCATCACGAATATTTATTTCTATATTGTTTATACATGATGTTGATACCGGTAAGTACATGGGATTATCGATATTTATATTGCAACTTCATCCTGGTCATGTTTATCAACCCAAACAGATTTCAATAGAGGAACAAAAGAATCACCAACAATTATAAGATCGATGATGTTAGTATATATGAACATTTGTCTATGAAGTTTTATTAGTTTTGGTTTGCGTACACCAAAAGCACTGGCCCGATATGTTTGGTTATCTAATCCCAATGTATTAGCCAAATTTTTATCAAATGTAACTTTACAAATGTTATTATTCAGACTGAACTTGCATAATCCATCTTTAAGAAATTCAATAGTTTTAAATATATGTAAACAATTGAATGAAATATATTTATGTAACTCTTCAAGTGTTTCAATAGTTAAATCTTTAGTAAATGTAAATGTATCTTCCACCTCATAAATATATGATACACTTCTGAACACTGTAGATTTGGAAATAACTTGTAATTCCTGTTCATTGAATTTCCCCTGTATTACATTGTTGTCACTGTCTTTAATAACATACATTACAGGACTCTGTTTAGTATTAATTTTGTAATTTGAAATACTTCATCACTCCAATTACTATCGAAATTTTGATGAAAGGCGAAGCAGATATTTTACTAATTCTAACGTAATCACCAACTTTATATTTTGGTTTTGTAATTGTAGCAACTTTTTTAGATCGTATTGATGTTTTTGAGCTGATATCTATAGGTCTCAAACCATTCAGACCTCGATGTGATGAATTATTATAACTAATAAGTATTTTCGGTAATCATATTTTATTACCTTGATGCACAAAATATTTATTCAATCTATCCCTCAATGTCCGGTTAAATCTTTCAACATGGGCGGCTTTGTATTGAGAATGTACAGAATAATGATTTAGTTTGAGATGATCAAGGATTTGCTTAACTTTACTATTGTGTTGGGCCAGAACATAAACGGCCTTGAAAATTGTTTAAATGAATCGGTAATACACACGCAAATACAACATGCAGATTCAAAATCGAACATATAAAACATCAAATAACCCTGCTAAAATATGAGAAAGAGAAACAATTAAATATAAAATCATAAAACAGAAATATAAATTAAAATAATAAAAAAGTGCAACAAGATCCGCACGAAATTAACATAAAAATAACACGAAAATCTAACAATTTGACCGAAATTTGACAATTTAACAGAAATGCGAAAATCCATGAAAATGGAATAAAAAGCAAATAATTTGAATTGGAAACAATTCAATTTAAAAATTAAAAAGAAAATTGTCAAATTAAATTACGAAAATAATAAAATTAAGAATAGAATATACCAGAAATCCATAAGGTTAAATTTTGTTTTACTAAATCAAAATTAACACGCAAGGTTAGGGTCGTAC
Organism: Schmidtea mediterranea; assembly: GCA_022537955.1. Taxonomy (NCBI): domain Eukaryota; kingdom Metazoa; phylum Platyhelminthes; order Tricladida; family Dugesiidae; genus Schmidtea; species Schmidtea mediterranea. The sequence continues at coordinate 44,041,937 of CM039679.1, read as the reverse complement.
AATATGTATATGTACCGATTTATTTTCACATAATTTTAATCAGTTTTTAATCTGAAAATCGATTTTTTAACCAGAATCAGTCTTAATCAGTTTAATCAGTCTTAAATCTGAACAATTCTAATTTGTGGAAGCCAGAAACTTAGATGTGAGCTATCTCCACGTCGCGTCCTTGCAACCTCCAATAAGCTCTGCTTGGGCGTCGTCGTGGGGAGAGAACTATGATGCATTATGCATGAAAATTTATGTTTCCTCACAGACGAAATTATGAAGTATTATGCAACAATAAAAATATTTAAATGAAATGAATTTTCGCGTCGAAATTTTTCCGGCCCACAGCAACTCACGCACCACAAGTCAATAAAATCAACACACAACTTCGGCTGTGTAAGTTCAGTTTATCTGCCAATAGCCTATGCCCGTGAAGGTTCCGGCGTGAATAACGCAGGGCCTAAACGTCAAATCACAACCGTTATAGGGGAAATTGAAAGGAAGGGAAGTAGTCTTTTGGCTGCTTCTCCACCACTCATTTTTCCATAATTTCGACCCAAAATCTATTAACACAACGGCTAAAAATCATAAAACATTGAGTAGCTCGGTGAGCACTCTTAAAATATTAATATGAACACAATTAAGGAGGAAGTGGGGAAATGAAATCGGAAATCGTTATTATGTTTAAATATCTCTAATTAAAATAAAATTATGTTAACATGTGAATAGTTTCACGAGAATTAACTACCCGAATATTTAACTGGCATAAAATTGAACCGCAGTTAAAGGAAAATAATAAGCGGATAAACTAGGAATAAAAATGATAAGGGCATAAATGATTCTCAGTTAGTAAATTCACTATCAGCCAGTTGTACCAAATAAATGTCGTAATGAATAGCATTACTATCGACGATACCTTTATTATCACTAGTTAACCATTACCTGTAAATTGAGATTCCTCCCAAACACCTAAGATCTTTCACCGCGTAACAAATCCACCCAAAACTTTCATAATTAACCCTAATCAAGTAATAGAAGAATAACGTACCATCCCTCCTAAACCGAGCGTAAAAATCACCCCTCAAAAAGTAAACCCAATTTTATTTATAAATCACAGCACTCTACAAAAGAGTAGAAAAAATCACGAACCTGAATTATTGTATAGAAGGTCAGATTTTCCATAAATAGAAACGAACAGATTAGTTGAATGGGATCTCAAATACATAGATAACCGAATAGGAAATATGTTGCATCGAGGATTAACGTCGTCAATATTCATTTTCACCCAGTAGATACACAATAATAAATCAAAAGAAAAAAATGAATCATGAACGCACGACCCGCAAATAATGATTGCACAAAAATTATCAAAATAAGCCACGAATAACTCATAAACGACTCTACGATGAATAAACGGAGAAATATGTGAGAATCCTTTGACATCGGTAGATTTCTGAAGTTCGTTCGGGCAAGGATTTTGTGGTTAAGATGTGAGAACCTGAAAACCTGAAATAATTCATTTAGTGAAAAGTAATAAAATAAGTTTACCTGAAGTGCTTACGAAAAATGAGAGATTCCAAATTGCAGAAAATGGTCAACCTAACTGTTACAGAAATAACCCAAATAGCCAGATCAATATAATGGAATTCATTAAATTAAATATGAAACGTGGCGAGAAAACAAATAAATTGATTCCAGATCAATAAACTCCACGTCAGCAAGAAATAGCTAATAAAGTGAACATAATGCACACACCAGCTAAGTCACAAATATGGGCACTCCTACACAGTAGGCGCGTCGTCATAAGCGCTCCGTTCGGCCTGGCCTGGCATGTGGATGAGATAGTTTGTTGGGGTGCTTTGATTTATCTTGATCGCGATAGGCCAGCTGTACCGGTGCAAAAACTAGGGGTATGTCACTGCACTACCCTCCTGGCACGCGGACAGGGCGACTTCCAGACCTTTTATCTGAGTTCGCTGGGCTTGATTCAACGATTTTTCATCTCTCCAGCCTTGTTGGGCCGCGGTAAGACGTTGGTATACGGCTTTCATTTTGGCCGGTTCTGCCCAAGTGGCTTTCAACTGCTGGATTTCGCGGCTTTGCTGGAGGAGTTGTCGATGGAGACGCATGTATTCGTGCCGGAGCTCCTTCAGTTCTTGGCTGAGAATTCTTGTCGCTTGCATTTCTAAATTAAAATCATTTAAGAAATAATTATTGACATCGTTAATTAATTTCGTCTGTCCGCGCCCAAAATATATTAGGGAACATCATTGGTTTCATCGAATTAATGCTCAGTGAATCTCATTTATAAATTATTTATTTACTTTAGTTCATGGTTAACTGTTTGAGTTGTGAAGATTCCTTTCCTCGTGGTGACTAAGGTCTAAGTCAGGTAGGTACTTTATTGAATGAAGTCGTTAAAGTTCGTCTCACTGATTACCTTTTAAAATTTATTCCGTTTATAAAAGAAATGAGAATTAAACAATCAAGTCGATTTAACAATATTTATTTTATGACACCAATTTAATCAAGTTCAGAATTTATTCTGGTCTTTGGAATCCGTATTTCAGCGATTTCGGCCTGAGAATGCCCATTGTGGGTGTCAGCGGGCATAAGCATGCTCGTCTTGATGCCTCGGTCCGAGTCTGTTGCGAAGAGCTTTCTGGATCAATCTCTCAGGCAAGATCAGTGTCGTTGGGGCCACCATTTTCCTGAGTCTTGGGTCATCTAGCTCGAATGAGGCCCCATAGTCCGGCGGAGCTCCATCGGTGCTAGGAATGATTCCACTGGCGATATCTAGATTTATCTGCGCCAATCTCTGCCTGGCCATCACCGCTTTCCGATGGTATTTCTTCTCCATCTCTTCCACTTTCATCGCGGTGTATTCAGCTCGTTGACGAGCTTCTCGCGCCGGGTTCCTGCCCAGTTCCCGCTTGATGGCAATGCTCGGCAGCTCAATTTTATCTCCACGATCATTGGGGCGGCGAGGCCAACCGGGTCCTCCGTAAGTAGCCAACTCGTATCCTTGGTCCCATAGTGCTTGCCTATACCGAGCGGCAGTGTTACTCGATATTTGAAGAGTCACTCGGGAATTATCACTCCATCCCCCATGTGGATCTCTGCGGTCTGAAAGAATCATATAATTAACATTAGAATAAGTAAAATAGTCATGCATTTGAAATCTTAATTTATTTAAAGTAGGGTAGTCGCGAAAAATCCATTATACAGCCGTTGTCTAATGATGGGTACAATTAGTATCTACTTAACCGGGTAATCAATTATAACAAGAAAATTACCTCGTGAGGATTCAATGGGGTTTTTTATGACTGCGTCGTTGGGCGATAGACGATTTGAACTACGGCCTCCCAGTCGTCCGTTTGGGTAGCGTCTATTTTTGTCATAGGTTGAACGTAGATTGGAAATGTTTGATTGTTATGAATATTTTAACTTCTTGACTCCTTATTTATATCGGTGAGCGTTAATTTGTATTCGCTTGGTTAGATGCAAAATATCTTTTCCCTCACTATTCATATTAAACGGCATCGGTATCTGTGGAATTTAGTTTTTTATATTTATTACCGAAATAGTTATAATTTGTTTTGTGTTGGTTTATTTTGTCATTAATTTCTAAATATTGCCCTGTTTTTTCAGAACACTAATTTGATCCTTAATTAGTCATTCTTCACGGTTCAGTGGAGGCACTGTTTAATCGGGCATACTCTCTGCTGTTACGACAATATATTTTTATTACCCTGAATAACCCGGTTGATTGACAAGATTAATTTTATTATTCGTCTTATCTCCCTCTCTGTTGATCGATCTTGTTTTGGATGGTTGGGCGATCCGGTTATAAATATACCAGGTAAACATATATGATTTCATTCAAAACGGCTCGCATTCAAATCTCCATCGCTGGGTACCTGCCACGACAATCTGGACCCACCATCTTCTCCAGCAACTGTGGATTTCGCATATTCGTTCCGGACGTACATTAACTCTCAGAACATCCACCGAACAGACCTCAAGCGTCTCTCTATCTTGATGAGCTTGCAATTGTGATTCCTCATCAGTTTATATTCAATGGTGATTTGTGCTTGGATAATCATGTCGTTTATTCCCATGGTCTAATACTCGGGAAGGGATACGCATGCATGTAATTATGGTTCAACTTCCTGTCCCTCGCGTCATTCGTCCTACCCATCAATTGTCTCTGTGGCTAATGGCATCTCGATCTTATCATTTTACGAGTCATTTTGATATTTTAATTAATCTGTTTCTATTTCTACATGAATATTATACTGACTTATTAATTGTGTTATGATTTTATTTAAGGTTGTTTAAAAGTAATCCCGCATCAATAATCATCTAATTGGGTTTGATATTATATTAACATAAATTAACGATGGTCATCTTTTACTCACTCAAGGGTTGGGATGACTACAGTGTTTAGAGTCGTCTTTCCGTCAGTTACTGTGCACATTTCTGAGCTTACCTGTCTGGATAACATTGCGTCGCTACTATTCGTCGTTGTGATCATTTTAATTATCTACAATACTTGTGTCTAGGTTTTCTGCATTTAATTATCTTTCCTTAAGTCTAGTTATACCAGACCGTTATATTTATTTACGTCCATCATATTTTGTCACCTGTATTTATGTTTATCATTTATTGGCATATTCTAATGGGTGATCATTGTAGTTATTCGGTGGCCGTTATGTTGCGTTGTTTGTTTACATTTGGTTAACAGGTGGTTAAGCATAGCTCCGTTTCCCCCAAAGGTCGGTGATTTCATCTAATCATGTCACATTTGCTTATATCTAATTTATATATCCGATTTCATCATAGTTACTCGTATCCATCACTTTTAACTTATCCCATTCATATTTTTGTTATCGTTCTTCATCTCTAGTTACTTTCATGGCGTCGGCATCAACCTATATGATTACTTTCCTTAACTTTAATATATTTAAACACCTCCAGGAGTTTTTACATGTTAAATTACTTTTATTAGCCTTAATTTTTAGACCCTTTCCGTCTTTCTATTTCATTGCTCTTAATAATTATAATTACTTTGCATCATTTAATCATTTTACTAAATTATGATTGTTTTCGTCGCTTTTAATAACTTATGCCTGCTTGCAGTTGATAATTTATGTTTACTTTCTTTTCCCTGATCAATTGGAATCGTTCTCCGTTACTTTAGTACTTTAATTTACATGTGCGATCCTTAGTATAGTCACCCATTTCGTTGGCTTTAATTTTATTACATTTAACATCTTTAACTAATTTCGTTGTATTTACTTTCTTTAATCATTTACGTTGAGGTTGTTTCCTTGATTAACTTCGTCAGATTTACTTTCTTACTCACGACGGAACTCTCACGGGCACACACTATAGGCGGAGAAACCGCACTTACACAGTGTGACTAGTTATGTTGCAGTTTAATGACTTGCATATTGTGTGGCTGTGGGCCAGAAAAATTTCGACATATTAATAAAAGGTTCTTTCTGAATACATATATTTTTCGAATAACTACATCATTTTTCATTCATCAGTTCGGTTCATACATTCAAAATCTACGTCAACAGATTCCCACACATACGATAAAGTAGAGCTTACATATAAGTTGCTTTAATTCGCGATGTGGAAATAGTTGCCGAGAGTTGTTCCCTTGAGTTATAAACTTCTGACGGAAAGTAATTGGTTCACTAAGTGAAAAAGCATTAACATTCTGTGAAAATGGATTGGCATATATACCTATTCTGTGACCCTAACCTTGCGTGTTAATTTTTATGCGATAAAACAAAATTTGACCTTGATATTGCTTGCCTAATTTATTTCTAATTTTTATTATTTTTCGATTTTATTTGACAATTTATTCATTGACTTTTTATTTTAATCATTTCTGACTAAAATTATTTAATTTTTATTCAATTTATTCATGAACTCTTTTGTTTTTCCGTAAATTGTCAATTTTCGGTCAAATCTTTTGTTATTATGCTATTTTTATGTCAATTCGTGTAGATCTTGGTGCATTTGTTAATATTTTAATTTACTTTTATGTTTTTTCATTTTATATTTTTGATTTTGTGTTTCTCGCATTTTGAGGTGGTTATATGATGTTTATGGGTCCGATTTTAAATCTGCATGTTGTGTTTGCGTGCTGTTTCCAATCCATTTAAACAAAACCTTGTACTAGCCCAACACAAGGATATAAAGCTGATCAAAATGATATGCTTTCTCCAATATGGAAAATTGTTACTGCTAGACTTTCACAATTATTTTAATGTATATTTTAGTGTTTAATGTGGATGTTAATAAATGTATTTAAACAGATTTTGTTTTCTTTACAACATATTCTATAATCATTTAAATTCTTTCAAAAATAATAAAATATAACTTTTTACAAAATAAACCAAAATAAAAAAAATAAACCAAAAAATAAAAAAACCTAATGAAAATAAAAAAAATAAATCAAAAGGCGTTTTTTATTAGATTTATTAGATCTATTTGTTTATTCCACCCAATATGATGTTTATGATTTAGCTATATTTATTAATATACATATGAATACATAGTTTTCTCTTTTAACAACACTGTAAGTTTATTTTTTTATTTTTAAAATATCTAAGATAAAATCATTTATTCTAATATAATTAAAATTAAACAACAAAAATTAAACTACTAAAATTAAAAATGTTCGTTTTACACAATTTGTTTTTAACAAACTTTTTTAATTTTGAGAAAATATCTATTAACAAAATTCAAAGATAAACTCGAAATAAATAAGATAAACTTCTGTTGGCGTACTGGGTAGAATTAATTTTTGTTTTAATCTACTCTTATCTGAATCTACTTTCTCCACCACTCTTGCCTTTTCTAGGGAAATTCCTTTTTCACCCAGACGCCCCACAATTCGTGCATCACCACTGTATACCCATGTTGGTACTGTATACAGCAGCCGAGAGTCCACAAGCAGATGAGCCCCGTTTCCAAGACTACTCCTTGTGATAATCTCGCTTTCGGGTTCTTGACGGCCGATAGAAGGACTTACGTCTATTTCATTTATCTCTTTCTCTCGACATTGGCACACGCTTTCCCATCTGTCACTATCGACTTTATGTATACGTCCGAATCAAAATTCCTTTAGGGTCTCATTCAATTCATTAGTAAGTATTCGTGCACTTTTACTGCAGGAAATATACTCATTTGCGACCTGGCTACTTGTTTATCTTTTAACAGTTAAATTTAGTTAACATTAATTTTAAATGTTTAATAAATGAATTTTAATCACTGAAATGCAGGACATTTTCAAAAGAAAGATTGGATTAGTAACTTTTAAAAATTTAGATTCTTAAATTATTTAAAATTTCCGATTTACTTCCTAATTAATTATTAAAAATACGAAATAATGTTAGTAACCTCGAGTTTTGTTTTAATTTGAAAAATATTTTCTCTAAATAACTGGCGAAAATTTAAATTATAATATAATTAATTGTAATCGCTGTTAAATCAGCTGTTTTAAGTTCAAGAAAGCTTCCTGGTTGTGTTTAAAGGAAAATAAAATCCTCTTACGATTTGCATTTACATTTTACTTATACTTATTCTTTCATTACTCAACATACTCTTTATAAAGACTTAAAAATTACTTTTACGATAGTTTTAATGGTTTCAATTTTTAATAAATTAAATTAAATCAAGCTTTCCACTCCTACCTTTCGCATGCATCAAACCTCACCAATCTTACTTTATACTCAGGCAAGCCTCCATACATCCCTTTCTCATTTATTTATAGACATATCGAAATTTATTAAGAAATTTAACAAAATTAAAAAATTCTATTTTACAATTATAACGTTTACAAAAGGAAAAACAATAAATAAAAAATAAAAATAAAATATAATCACGTCATAAAATGGTTTTGAATTATTATGTCAAAATACAATTCGGTTTTCCACAAGATCCGGCTTTCATTCGTCGATGTCGACGGGAAATCTTCGTTTTCGACTAGCATTTAATTCGTTGGATCCGACCTGGGGAACTGAGTGACAGAGCTCGTCCCCAAAATCGTCCGTCCAATAACCGATGGAAGTGGAGGATTTTCGATTTTCGTCGGTTCCTGAAGTGGTTGTTGGAGTGGAGGGAATATTTACCCGAATTCGTAATTCGTCCGTTTCATCGGCACCGATTTGGATTGCATTTTCTTCGGATTTCTCCATTTCCGGCGGCTTTTCGGCCGATTTGACTTAATTGGGACTGTTGTTCGGCGACTAGCATTGCCGCTTCTTCCAGGGTCTGGGCTGCATTTTTTAGGAGAGTGGCTCCCTCAGCTCGGCGTCGTTCACGGCGACGCCGGTTTTTACTGGGATTGTGTTTTTTGCTGATTTTCGGGGTTTGCGGAGGACCAGTTGTGGCTTTTTCGGGTATGTGATCGGCGGGAATTAGATTCAACTTTATTGCCAAATCACGGCCGGCTAAGCGCCTTGTTAGCTGTCAGGACGGCGCTCTGATTTGTAATAACAATCCGCTGAGCTCGACTTTCAGCGATTAGGTCTTCTCGGCATCTCGTAAGCTGAATGTATGCTGGTGTATTAAAATTACCGATATATTTTTAGAAATCAAACTTTTATTGTCAAAAATTAAAAAAAAGAATGGTTTTGGTGTTTAAATTTACGAAGCATTTTTTGTTAAAATATTCTGGAATTGTTGAGTGTCATTTAAAAATTTTTCGTGATTAAAATATTTGAAAATAAAAGATTTTTAATAAGTGGAATCATTTTTTACAAAAATATTATAGCATGACGGAAGATGGTTTATGTGGCAACTTGAAGCGTTAGGTTTTAAAATATTAGAAATTTCACATTTATTTTGGATCAATTTCACATATTAATTGATGCATTTTATCAAATTTATGAATTATAAAATCAAAAAGAACAATAACTTTAAGTTGCGAATTTCAAATTCTCCAATTGGATTTTTATAAAAACCTTGTAAAAAAATCTGTAAAATGGTCAGAAAGCTTAAAGTTTGGGGTTTTACAAATTGATTTAGATTTTGTTTTATACCGTATTTTAAAAAATTGCTAGAAACTAAAAAATTAATTATTTGACTCATCGCGATAACTCATTGGTTTGATAGGGCGTGAGTCAGACTGCAAGATGTGTCATTGCTCATGTCAAGGTAAAAACATTTTAAAATTTTTTTCTTTTTTCAAACACATTGTGAGCAAACATGCTCAAATGAAAAGATCTTTTTGACAGAAATCGATATTATTATTAATATAGATTCACACGACAGGGTTTGAATCGGAATACAAATTGATGTGTGCGCTGTTTCTAAAGATCCACTGGTTGCGACTGGGTAAGTGCGCAAAAGAGAATTTTTACTTAAGAAAATATTTTTTCATATGATGCTGCTTTGTTGACCCATGGTTTCAGTAGAGAAAGGAAACCTTTGATTGATTAACTGTTCAAAGCAGGAGAAAATTCACATGAATCAGTTGGAATCGAATAACAGAATCATTACGTTTCGATGCGTGCACTGCAAAAATGTGGTAGCTATTTTGAAATGTTGCAAAATTACTTTATTCCTCAGCTCAAACACTTAGAACTGACAGAGAATACAAAATCCAACAAGATTAATAAATTATTAATAAATTTTATTAGCAAATTTTCCAAATTTTTAAATCGATATCTAGCAAAACTGTAAAACTATATATACGCTACATACTTGAGAAATGTAACTGATTTCAAGTAGGCTAAACTGGCATGTTCTGTTTTCGGTAACTACTTCAATTGTATGTATAAAATAGTAGTATTATTGTACCAATATCAATTTATTATATAAATATCGATTTAATTTTTAATATATATTTATTTTTTTTAAACATAATTATGAATTTTTTCCCCAAAATTTAAGTTTTAAATGTTTTCATGTTCTTATTTTAATTCCTTGGATCAAGAAACATTAATTTACATGACCAAAATATAAAAAATATATACCGAAAAGTATTTCTTATCAATATTGTCAAGTATTGAAGTGCTGATGCAAGATTGTGGTTTGAGCCCCGATGTGCAGGCCCAATATCGCAATACATCAATTCCATATCTTTGAATAACTTCTGCTGGATCAATTACATTTCCTACAGATTTTGACATTTTTCTACTTTCACCATCAACTGTAAATCCATGACAAACCAGATTCCTGATGGAAAATAATTAAATAAAAATTCAGTGTTGAAATCATTATTGAAACAATGCTCACTGTATATTTGCGGTCCCCTTTTTACATAAAACGATAAAATTATATAAGCACATTTTAAGTGAATCTATAATCATTTTTATTATCCTTTTTCATTTAATTAGTTGTTGTTATTTTTGCAGAGGAATTTTAAAGAGACTTTTGTAAGTATTTTTTTGAAGAGTTTCATATCTCAACTTTAAAAAATATGTAAAACAAAAATTCAAAACTTTACGATTTTCTTGAGGATTATTATATGACCGGGGGGGGGTATTGCAGGGGGTTGCGACCAACAGTTTGTAAACCGCTGCTGTAAATAGTTATTCATAACTATCAAGTATGTCTGAAGCAGTAAAGGCTATTGAAAAGTGATAGTAATTTGTAACTCGAAATTTTATGTTTACTCAATTATTTGCAGATATTATCATAATTATCATCATGATCTGTTCCAAAAATTGTTCGTCCTAAATTATTTTCAGCGCTTTGGTAGCCAGTATAATTTTCATCATCATTTCTGAAAATGAGTTTGAAAATGACTTATCCATTTTTACCGATGCAGAAGCAAGCACAGACCAAAAAGCTTATGTCAAGTATTGAAATAATCATAGTTTTCAGTGAAACATAAGTGAATATAAAATTAAGATATGCATGGAACAAAGTACTAACAGAATCTTATCAAAAATTTTAGACATAGATTTCTTTTTAGATGTTATTTGAAAGAGGCAGGACTAAAATTTCGACTCCCGCTTATATTGAACTACTTGAGCGATAAAATTGAAAATATTCTCCGGATGATCTATTTTAAAGTAATATGAAGTGTAAATATAATTTTAGTTACACGTTAACATTATAAAAAAGCTATGAAATATATTTATGAAATATATTTATGAAAAAAATTTCTTTCAAATCCTATAATTGCTATATAAAATTAAATTTACTCAAATATTTCATTATTGTTATAAAAATTTAAAAAAAATAGTTAAATTATTTATTGTCCAAATATTTCAATTCAGTAATTCAAAAGTACTTGTGTCCGAGGTCAAATGATGTTGCTATTGAATATATTTTCAAGTGCCGTTTCAAGTGCATTAACACATTCAATATGTTTTTCAATACCAATTTTTTATTGATAACGAGCGATTTTTCAGCAACATCCATTACTCATTTTTAAATATTTACAATCTTTTTATCATTGGTTAACATTTTACTTTTGAGTTAATTATTACACTTTGTCCATTACTGTATTTCTTTTTCACCAATAGTTTTAAATAAATTTCTTCAAAATACTTTTCTTTGTCCCAACTATCTGATTTTTTTCAGTGTTTTTCCACAAAATTTCCACGATTTCAGATATTGGAATTTCAAAATTAAAGCTGCCACATAAATTGCTTCTTTTATATCAATTATTTTTTGGAATTATTAAATTACATGTTTTCTATTTCGTTTTCTCTTTTTTATATCTAAAAACTAACAAATACAATTTGATTCAGTGGTTCACTCAAGGATGTAACATATTGTGGTCAAAATACGATGCTGTATATGATCTCTAAAAAATGTTATGGGTCGGTGGTACATTATCAGTGATTAATAGTAGCTTATCTAGCATCCTTTTATCTGACAAACGACTTGAATTTAAGTAGAAACTCTAAAACCATCATAAAACCGCTCTAAGAACAATTGGAGATATATTTAAGCATAATTCTGTATTCTCATCTGCTTTAAAAACTCTTGGTTCACAGCTTTGCCTATTGGAGTAAAATTTGATAATTGTTAATCCAGCTGCTTTGAATTCAATGGTTTCCTCCTAGTGAATATGTTCAACGGTAATGACTTTAATTTCTTTTCATTTACATACTTTTATCTGATCACAAATTCTGATCCTTCCAACGCTCAACTCATGGCAAAAACTTTAATTTAAGGATTTTGTGCAAAATAATTAGTTAAGGACGCAATGACTTGGACCAATGCCAAAATTAACACTAACTGAATTTCATTTACCGATACACCAGCAAACTTAGTCAGATTTCTAACAGAACAGTTTTCGAAAATTCATACGAACCGAATCGGAATATTTTATTTTATAAAATTTCATGCGCAAAAACTTTAATTTTTGACTTGGCACACATTCTCAGTAAAATAGCTAACGCTAGATTTACAGGTCAAATTGTACACCTATTTTTAATGAACTCCATCATATTGAAAAAATGCAATTTTAGCAAAAATAAATAAATGAAAAATTTCATTATTTAAATATTAAATTATTTAACTTTGAAATTCGTCAAATTGCGCAATTCAATGTTAATATTGATTAAAATCAGAAATTAATAAAGGTTTTTTGTAATATGAGATATATTTTGTGCATTACGTTCACGAGTTATCGTTAAATCCGTCAAAAATGGTGTTAAATCTTACTGGTAATTCTGCCAAAATTTTATGGATTTTCTAAATATATTATTTATGTAGATTTTTTCAAAATAATTATGAAAATTTTGGTAAACGTTAAAGAAAGATTCCACAAGCAAACTTTATCCATATAAAAACAGTTGAAATAGCAAAAAATTTGCAAATTTATTTTAAAATAATATATTATATTGACTTAGCAACTTGTTAAAGTAGCAGTGAAAGCTTTTTGTTTGAGGAACATGAATCAATGTATCGCAGATTTGACACTATTGAAGCTGCGGATACATCACGCGTAGGAACATCAAGGTAACTTAAGTCAAGCGACGAAAGAAAGATTTAATTTAGTTAGAAGAGAAACTTATCCGGTATTTTAAACAGTAAGGAAATAAATATTGTAAAATAAACATAGTAAGGTAATTTTACTCAGTATGAGAGGAACCGCAGATTCGGATCACTGGTAAATGTGCTTGATCGAAAGATCAGTGGCACGAAGCTACCATCCGTTAGATTAAGACTGAACGCCTCTAAGTCTGAATCTCGCCTAAAAATCATGACTTTCACAATTTGTTTATAAATTAAGCACGTTCTCTGATTCCTCGAGCCAATTGAATATCTATTGTCATAATTGTCACTCTCTTGGCGTGAATGGCGCACAAGTTTATGTCTTCAAACAAGCCAACTAAATTTGCTTCACTGGCTTCTTGGAGTGCTGAAACTTCAGAGCTTTGGAATCTCAAATCAGTCTTGAAATTTTAAGCGAAAGAAATCGCGTAGGTCAAGGAACAAAATAATAAAGGAAAATATTAAAAAACCTCCAATCCAAAAAAACCTAGAGTAGGAAAAGGCTGTTTCAGTAGCAAGTTTAATTGGCACGATACAAATGAAGTTTGAATGACAAAACATTAAGTGCCGTATTTATGAGAGCCTATTTCAATGAGCCGCTTATTCCTCCTGAAAAAGTGACAACTCACTCTTTTGTTTGCATTTTGTGTTAAAAAATTAATGTTCATAATAAATGGACTCACTATAATTTATTTAATGAAAAAGATTAGTTTTTATTATTGCTTCATGGTTTCACATTTAATAATTTTTCAAATAATTAAACCTAATTACTACATCAAGTAAAAATTCAATAAAAATTATCAGTCAATCCATAGAATTAATTTAATGATTTTCTTAAAGTATATCCATAACCTCTTCACATTGAATAAGTTCTTAAATATTACTCAAAATGAGAATAATTATAGTACTTTTACCATTATTATTCTTGAAATCAATAACATCCTAAATGAAAATTAATTATTATTAATAATAAAACTAAGAAAAATTTATACAACATCGAGAATTACTGAAAACATAGAAAACATTTAGATAACGAAGAAAAAATATGATTAAAGACTAATTAAAAGATAACGCCAATAAAAAAACTTTCGTACGATATATTTCGATAGCACAGCTATCATCTTCAGGTACTCAAAACCAACTAAAAATATTATGAATTAACATTTAATTTAAACAAATTATTTTTTATTAATTTAATTTTTTTATTAAATAAATATTTTTAAAAATATATTTTAGATTAATTTTAAATTTTAAATTTCAGAATGAGTTTGAATGTAAGGATAGCTTTGAGTTTGTTTCTTGTATTGCAAAGCTACAAAAACGAAGTATGAATGATGTTATGGTTTCGTTTGATGTTTGTAGTATGTTTACGAATGTGCCACTGGTTGAGACGATTGACTTATGCTGTGCGTTGTGGAATGAATATGATTCGGAACATCACATTTTAAATAGAAGGGCATTTCGAAAACTTCTTGAATTTGCTACTTCAAATGTCAATTTTCTTTTCAATGATGAATGGTATCAACAAATAGATGGAGTCGCTATGGGTTCCCCTTTAGCACCAACGATGGCATCAATATTTTTGGCTAGTTTGGAAAAGAAAATTGCTTCTTTCCAATTTGAAAAACCTTTTATTTATAAAAGGTATGTGGATGATATTTTTCTTATATTTGAAAACCAGAAACATGTAGAACCGTTTTTGCATTTTATGAACAGTTTACATAAAAACATTGTATTCACATGTGAAACGGAGAGAAAGTCATCAATTGCGTTTTTGGATTTGTTAATTCAACGCAAAGATAAACAGTATGAAACAGAGATTTATAGAAAACCAACTGATACTGGTCTTTATACTTCTCCAGAAAGCTTTTGTGAATTTAAGTATAAGAGAAATATGGTGAAAGGATTGATTTATCGTTCATGGGATTTATCTTCTACTTTTGCTAATTCGGTAAAAAGTGTTGATAAATTGGTTGAGTTGTTGATAAAGAATGGATATTCTAAATCATTTTTATTGTTGATGATAAAAGAAACTGTTGATAAATTGATTAAAAATCCTATGGATCCATGTTGTGGAAAGTCTGAATGTAATTTGTCGGATAGGTGTGAATTGAATGTTGATCTGGGTGATGGTAAAAATGGATATAAAAAAATTGAGCCTAAATATGTGTTAGTATTGCCGTACTCTGAAGGCTTTACAAATTATAAGAGGAAGTTGGGTAAACTGATAGGAAATTTAGAGTATAAGATCGTCTCTAATTCGTGTAAGGTACGCAATATATTTATTAATAAATCAAAAACTCCGGTTGGATTGTGTTCTGATCTCGTTTATCAATTTACATGTAATGGGTGTAATGCCACATACATTGGAGAGACTTCCCGTCATCTCTGTACTCGAGTTCTAGAGCATTGTCGATTGAAGGGTTTGACCAATATTAGTGAACACAATAGAGGCTGTAAAAGTGATATCGGAATGTCTGATTTTAGAATTTTGTTGAGAAGTTTTAATAGTTATTGGGAACGAGTGATATGTGAAGCATTGCTGATAAGGTCATTGGATCCAAAGATTAATGTGCAGAGTGCTGTGACTACGAATGTTTTGAATGTTTTTAAATAGTTTACGTATGTTAAATCATGTTTGTTTTTTTAATATTATTAAAATAATTGAAAATTTTAAATTACATTAATTTTTAAAAATTAGAATATAAGTAAAAAAATTTTAAATTTAAAATTAATCTAAAATATATTTTTAAAAATATTTATTTATTAAAAAAATTAAATTAATAAAAAATAATTTGTTTAAATTAAATGTTAATTCATAATATTTTTAGTTGGTTTTGAGTACCTGAAGATGATAGCTGTGCTATCGAAATATATCGTACGAAAGGTTTTTTATTGGCGTTATCTTTTAATTAAATCGTTGCCAAATTTATTTAATTATTTATTTATAAAAGACTAATTAGTAACGATATATTTTAAAAAAGCTTGTTTCCAGAAAATTTGGTTAATGATCTGAAACAATACCAAGTCGAAATTATTTATATCGTGTTTTATCAAATAGTGAAAAGTGCACATCGATTGAATAATTTAATTAAAATGCATTGATTCTGCAATTACTGTTGTTAAAAAGAGACAAACGCGCAATATTTATTAAATAAATTCTTTTGTATCTTCGTTGTGTTGGGCTTAGAGCCAAAATTAAAACAAAAATAAAAATTAAAGCAAAAGTGAAAGTAATGAAACAAGTCACTGTACATAAACACGCACCACAAGAAGATACAAAAAATTAATAAAAAACATTAATTAAGACAAATTAAAAATATATCAAAATTAAATAAAAACAAATAATTAAGTAAAATCATAAAAAGCTCCCTGAAAAAAGCGATCTGTTCGTGTAGAGTGAATTTTTGAATCGGCATCGATCGAATAGGGAATAGACCCCGAATTATAAGTCCACTAGTTCCAATACATGTGTTGAGAATACCCCATAGATTAGTTGAGATCTGGAAAATGATTTCATCAAGAGACGACGCTAGAGGCACGGAGGGAACGAAATACGTGGTTTCCATAATGGCCGAGACGAATATTAAGCTGTCGACCAATTCATATAGCTGGCCAGATATCAAGATCCTTGAAATCATAACTGTCCAAGTAGCAAAAACCACAGGCGAATCTCTTTGTTGCACGAGGAAGTTAAATCCACTGGGTTAGGAACGACAATACCATGAACAGCCATTATTCCTACACTTCTACAATAGGCAAATCAATAATGAATAAGTTACTCTAAATCGTTACAAAACTCACCGATATCCATGTATCCACGCTACATCAATAAAATGAAGAACGGTTGGCATACACCGCTGGCCGTGATGTCATCACTTCAAAATTGACTAGTGTGTGTCACCTTTCGATACAGCTGTAATTCATCACTGTAGAAAATAACCACTTCATTATAGACACCATAAATATTGATAAAAATCATAGAACGAACCAGCTAGCTTAATCGTGCGGATATCGGTCAGAGAAATCGACAACATCATCTAATCCATCGTCATAAATCTCATTACCCTAATACCGACACTTTTATTTCTCAAATATCCTTAGACACATCATTTTAATATCGCCGGTTTCATTATTATTGAATTTTTCGTGGTTACTATGAATAATCATTTTCATTTGTCATTACTGATTAACACGATTACCATGATTATTATTATTGTTGTTATTATATCATCATTATTTATTATTATTGGTATTATTATTATTGGTATTATTATTATCATTAATTTCATTATTATTATTATCACTAACATAATTGTTATTATTAATATTACTAATACTATTATCATTATAATTATTATTAATCTTGTAATTATCGTTATCATTATTGTTAATTTTATTATTATTACTCTTATTTAAATGGTTATAGTATATTCATCACTACAACTATTAGTAGTGGTGATACTATTACGTATTAAACGTCATTGCGAAAACCTTAATGTTATAGTACCCAAACTTCCTAGATAATTAATAAGGATATTATTAATAACATAAATGTTAATTAACCCTTCTACTCATTAATCCAATTATACCCAATTTCTAATAATTTGCTTAATAACTAATATAAGTTTTGCATTTTTATTAGCGCGAATAATTCTCTTAATAAATAAGATAGAGACTTCATTTTTGTTAACCTCAATAATTAATATAGATATTCCATTCTACTAACCTTAGAAATTCTCTCGATAAATTGTATAGGTACTATAATTTACTTAATATCAACAAGTGTTAACTTTGACCGAATCTTAAGAATAATGTCCATTCACGTACATCCCTGAACGGTGTTCGGTTTTGCCCAATATTTCATCGGTACTATTCATAACGTACTTGCTAACGTGAATCAAACCGTCATTAGGACCCCCAACCCCAAAGATTCTACCGGTGGACTACTATCGAACCCTTGTTTTGGACTGGATATCTCCCCCCAACCTTACTCCCAATAACTCCACAGTTATTAACCTTCCTCTGTACATGTTCTAGAAATGAATACCAATTCCATGACTGATTTGAACAATCTTCCCAGGATCCCTCGACTCTCTCCATCAATGATCGCACTCCGGCAGAAGCTAGAAGAGTTAGAAGGCAAGCACGAAGCTCTCAAAAACAAATATAATCGGGTAAAAGGCACCTGGACCTCTCCTGAGGCCACCAAGAGCCTATATAAGAAAATTACTCGTTTACCTCGCGCTCGAGACGAATTAATCACAGAATCTCGCAGTCAGCGAGTGTTGATCAAAGAGTAGAGTGCGACGCTCCGCCAAATCTTCACGGATACCGAGCTTCGAGCCCAAATCCCAGGGCTTCATTTAAACATCATCCCAGAACAACACCTTCCGATGGACACCATTAACCCAACTCACTCAAATAATTGAACCACCTCAAGTCCCCATAGCCGAACCACGTTCCAGAGCGGCCGGACGACGACCCAACCGAAATTGTCGTCGTCGTGAGCGTCGCCATATGAAGGCCGACCTCCTCAGAGAGACGGAGCCATCCACCGCTCCGTATCGGATCGATGATCTCCCGCCCCTTACCAGGAGTTCGAAACTCCGGAGCTCGATCCCGATGTGCTCTATGCACCCTCTGCAACATTTTATTCTCCGGCTCGATCCAT
This sequence comes from Schmidtea mediterranea, assembly GCA_022537955.1. Lineage (NCBI taxonomy): Eukaryota > Metazoa > Platyhelminthes > Tricladida > Dugesiidae > Schmidtea > Schmidtea mediterranea. The sequence goes on along the minus strand of CM039679.1, from coordinate 44,023,291 downwards.
CCACATAAATCTGGTGGATGAAAACGAGGTACCTGCGGTCAATCAAGCCCTCAATCGGTTGGGGTTGGACATAGGTGAAATTGCTGTCCTCACGAGTAACGTGGTAGGAAATCCTTACCGATTCGATGAGCCTGGACCCTCCACTCGTACAGAGCCCCTCCACAATGCAAACCCTCCTCCCTACCGACCCGCAAAACGTCGATGTATGCCGACCGACATCGACGCGGACAAGTAAAATCGACTCCTCAAACCCAGTCGTCATTTCATCAGTATCAAGTGGATGCCAATTTCAGAGTGAAAATGTTTATAGACACTGTGTTAATTGAGAATCGATATACCGTCCATCTGTACTTCTTATTTCCTTGTTCTTATGTAATCGGTGTATAATATTTAAATGATATTAATAAAATTTTCGTAAACTATCTGTCCTCTAGTTCATGAATAAGTGGGTTAGAATGAAGTGGATAAAGTAATGGCGCAGCTTGATAATGGGTCAACTAAGGAAAATGCCGGACGAAGCCACCGGAATGTATGAATTAAATCTCACGATTCTCAACTCCGAAAGGGTATAAATTACGGGTTCAGGATTAGTAAAGTACTAGTATAAAATGCGTAAGTCCTTCTATCGGCAGCAATAACCGGGAAAATGAAGGTCCTTCGAAGAGTAGCACTAGTAATAGCGCTCACCTGCTCGAATGGCATTCGGCTGTTGCGTACAGTACCAACATGGTTCCGATCATGGGTACGCAATGGTAATTCAAATCATACGGCGTATTAGGGAAAGTAACCCTGGAAAATCTAGATGACAGGTATACCATCAGGATAGGGATGAGTCAGCAAATAATTTTCCCATACGACCAACAGTTGCGTAACATTATGGAGTTTATTGGTTTTCTAATTATTGATACAGAATACACAATTATGCAAACATTTAAGCACAATCATCAACCATCATAACCAGCCTCTGATCTTCAAACTACATTTTTGACATATTGTTACATAATAGGTTAATTAATTAATTATCCGTCCTTATCCTTCAGTCAATTGGCGGCATATCGTCTGACCAAACCCTATTTCTGCAGATGAAAATCCCGTTGTCTGCTGTATTGTTGCATTTAACATGAATTGAACATCTGTTAAGATTTCTGACCAATCTTTATATCGTTTTCTTGCTTTCTACTAACCCATTTGTATTATGATAAGTGCTTGAATATCTTATTTTAATATGACGTGAGTTCAATAATTTCAAAAGTAACAAAGATTCAAATGTTTTACTTTTATCTGAATGAACTGTCTTAGGAGCTCCAAATTTTAATAACCAATTTCTCTAAAATATTAGTTTTCATCTTATGTAAATATATTTGTTAAATTGATCAATGAATGCCAAAACATACTGTTTGCCGTATATTGTTTTATCAAACGGCCCACAAAACACAGTTTTCTATAACCTCTTTTTCATTAATATTTATATTTTTCTTTGCACATCCAAGATTTTTACTTATACTAGTGTAGCAAAAATTTCTATGCTCATCACTGATAAACATTCCTTTATTTTTACTTCTATTTCTCGTCGATTGCTAACATATTCGTTTATTCTTTTCTTCATGAATCATCTGATGACACTGATTACATGTGGTACAATTATTACTCGATAAAGTATCCGCATTTGCATGTAACTCCCATTTTCGATATTCCAGCTTTATATCCATGTCTGAAATTGGGCAGTAATGGGTTTTTTGTCTTAAGCATAAATGTTATACATCTATGGTCAGTTCTTGAATCTATTTTCGTATAAAAAGTGCTTAAAGTACTGAGTGAAGTGGTAAACTGCCAGCAATTATTTTCTGGTAATGTAATACCCAATTTCATGTTTTTTCATGACCTCTGATACATACACAATCATTTGTTCATGTGCTTTATCATGTAAATCATCCACAAATAAATTTGCAAATGAATGAAAAATGGTCTTTTTTTTAATATTTAGACCCTTTAAAAATGCATTGAAAAACGGAAAACTATGATGGGTTTTAAACAGTTTTGAATTGCCCAATCTTTTTATTTGGTTTTGAGATTTTTGAAATGAGATTCATTGCCGGAAAGTTTTTGGTAACTAGTTTTTAAGAAGTTGTATAACTTGTTTTGGTACAACTGTAGTTTTGATAACTTTTAATACCTTTTCTGGGTTTTCTAATATTTTTAACACGTTTTTAGCCAAGTACAATTTCAACTTTGTTTATAAACCATGGCTCCTTCTTTGTTGAAAATATCGGTGTTTACCCGTAAATCATCAAGGCAATGTGAAATCAAGAAATATGTATCCATGAGGTACTTTTGTAGCATTTTGAAATGCGTTTATCAGAAAATTACGATTAATTGAATATGTCTATCATACAAGAAAATTAATATCTGTTGAATCTCTAGGATTTTGAAAATAACCAAATATTGAACATTTAAATTATGAGTTTGATGTGCACCACCACCTTGATGAAATAAATTTTGAGTTATAAAAATCACAGTAGCACTTACATGTCTACTGATTTTTGTGAATAAAATATTAATATCCTTTTATTTATTTGCTTCCTGACACAAATCATCTATAATGATGACATCATTTTTCGTAATTTAACTTGACCAATTTTAATAAAATGTTACAAAAATTATACCGAATCAATTCATGTAAATCATCGTCATCACGGTGCCAATATATCATGTTAAACTTTTTTTATTTTATAAACTCACAAACAATTTTTTTTCACCACCACTAAGGTCAATAACTTTGCATCAATTCATAATTATATTTTAATATATTTGCTTCTTTGCATATTGTTTATATTGAAAAGGATAATTTGTTTTAATTAATCTTTATAATAAATATGTACTATAATTTATAAAATTTATATTCATTATCATCATTTAAAGCTAAATGTTGACAAATATTAATTATAAAGGTCGTGTATTTGGAAACTACCAGAATGATGAAATTCTCTACAGCTAAATCCCAACTGGAAAATATACTATTATATTTTTCAAAAATGGTAATTGTCTTATATCGAGTAATAAGAGACAAAGTTTTACAGTAGTTACTAATGTATGATACTCAATTAATTTGAACAATTTATCAAGGTTAGATATATCATTAGATATATCATTAGATATATCATGTGTGGAAATATCATTTCAGGCGGTAAAATAGCTGTACTAGTTCAAGTTTAGATTTTCAAACTATTTTTGAAGGTATTATAATGGATGTAAAGGATTTGATTGAAACTTTATCCTTAACCATGTAATGAGCTCGTACTCATTTTTTTTAGTATGACTGAACTAAATTACAATATTTGGTTAATTTTTTTTAGAAAATATAGTAAAGGTTTTGATTGATAAACTAGAAGAATTATTTCCGAATATGAACAAATCTATCAAATAGTGTACTCCAGATGCTGTAATGATAAAAATATATGTAATAACAAGAATATGTTACAGAACTAATTCATGTGGGTCATACTATGATTACATGTTGTAACGAAAAGTTGAAAATTGTGATTTTTCTAAAAAAACATGCGGGGATGATAAATATTTAATTTTAAGATATTATTACCTTAATTAACCTTTAGCATTTATAAATCTTGGTAAATGGTAAATTTTATATACATTCTTGTCTGGTTATGTAATTAATTAGTTTGATAAATGGATAAAATGGATATAGTTACAGCGGCTATCTGATATCTTGTTTACAGTTTAAATAGTATAAATAGTTGGTTCTAATGAATCCTCAAAAAAATATTGATACGTCAATGTAACAAAATAAATCTACAATTTTCTGAGTTTTAAAAAACTACGAAACATTTTGAGAATTTTTATAGACCTACATAATTTTGAAGACCTAGAATATTCAATAGACCTAGAAAATTTTGATGTTTTCAAAAACTTTAAAATTGGCTTGACCACTTAATTTTGAATGGTTCCATAAGGAAGTGTATGTGTGCTATATATATAATATATATTTTCGTGACCTACATAAGATATCCCAACGTCCTAGGAAATATTATGGGGAAGTGTTTAGAAGGTGACACATCCATCTGCCTGGTACGTAAATAATATTTCCGTTATCAAATTTATTATGAAGTCATAATGGCCATTTCTAAATTCCAAAAATTTGGCAATGCCATTTAATTTAATTAGATAAAACGCTTAAATATTTTTCTAAATATTACAAAATCTATTGAATTCTATTATTTAAATAGTTTACAATTTTACCTTTTATTGAAATTTATAAAAATTAATTACGATTTGACTATGTCACCGCTGTATGAATGTCCGGAATCAACATACATCAATATAAAAGTAATGACTTTTAATTTTTATTTATCGATATACTACTTATATATTAACAGTATTCTATTATAATAAAATTAATTAAAAATATTGAAATTTCTGACAATTTTGTTTTTAAATAATCAACACATAATGTTACACATTATTTAACATGCGTAAAATTTTGTTGAGATGGATATAGTTATGTATAATAATAAAACAATTAAATACCGGTATAGTTAACTCGCAAACACACATTCTCATGGCAGCTGTTATTACAAATTGTGTCAGTCGATCATGAATTTTTTCAAGGGTTAAAAGCAAATACTAAATCGCTAAATACTCAATTTTAATTTTTTTTATACGTTAATAATTTTATTAAATAAAATAAATAGTATCTTAACTTGGTGATTCTTATATAAAAAGATAAGACAGAATCTTAGTTTAAAAATGTTTTGTTTATATTACAATTAACTAAAACGAATCAACTTCTATAAGTTCAAAATGTATTTATAATATATTTGAATGTTTGTGGCATTTTGAAAATGAATGATCACAATATTCAGAATATTATTTATATTTAATAAAATTCTCCACATATTATTTTGTTTTAATAATATATATTTAGATAAACTTATGAATAAAATTAAATAACCTTTTAATAAAGATAATGTTATGTATAAAATAATTGTTTAACATTTAAGGATCATTACTTGTTCGACGTAATAGTTTATAAAGGAATTTAGCGACAAAGATGTATAAAAGGGGACTCATTCACAATAATAAAAAAAGAAAAATATAAAAATGAATAGAGAAGAGCATTAAAACTACAAGTAAAAAACATCAAAAGTCGCAGTTTGCCATTAAATTTTTATTCTAAATCCTTTTCAACAAAGAAATGAGTTTCAAAACCTGCCCTTATTTTTGACCATCGATTAATTTGACGATTATCCAGTTTTATCCTTATTTATTGCCATTTATCCACAATAAATCTAGCTTACTCTAAAATTTTCAATGAAAAGAGATTTTGAATAATGTATGTTCTTAATTTTTGACCATTAAAAAGACATCATTTATTTTGACTTTTGGTTTATAGACCCTTAAATCTAGTTTACTTTTAAGGCCTTTCAATCATACATGTGTTTAATTTTTGACCATCAAATTAGTATTATTTATTTGACGATTTTATATATACAACACAGCGATTCTCAATAAAGATGCTTCAAGCGTAAAATAAATACAGATAATTAATAATTTTATTATCGACTATTTATTTACACTTCTGGCACTAGCGTTACTGTCATTTGTACTTTAAATGATAATGATATTGATGATTTTCCTAAAAAAGTTTAATATTGTTTTGTATTAAATTATAGTTAATCGTTAATTAACCATAAAAATTATATAACATATACTAAATATGATTTTTTAGCATTAAATATTATTATAGATGAATTTTTAATAGAAATAAGCATGCTAAAAACAGCGGAAATACTTCTTAAGAAATTTAAATTAGTGACGAAAATAAACATCGATTTAGAAAAGCAACATTTACATACTGAAGTAATAATTTTTTTAAAATTCGTTTCAATCATGACAATTATTACTTGAATTTACATTGTTTGTAAAGGAAATATTATCAAATGAGGCTATGAATCCTAGCAAACTAAAGACAATATTTTGTCAAAAACCACATTTTTTGTACTAATTTGTTCTCAAAAAATACAATGTAAATTTTTTATTAATAAAATTAATAATAAAATATGAAGCTTCATAATATAAATGGCATTTTTAATTTCGGCTTGCTCAGCATTATTAAAACAAATTGTGGTCCTGAAGCAGAAAAATATATATTTGTCAAACGACACAATCACGAATCTAAACCATTAAATATGAAATTAAATGAATTGGCAGATGTAATTGGAAAAGCACACTTGCCAGCTTTTATTGGAATTTTTGAAGATAAAATTGTATAAGAATTTTTATGTTGAAAGCAAACTAAGAATATTTATTATGAGAATTTTGTGCTGCAATATATACAGCCTGATAGGAATAGTGCGATAATTTGAATAAGTTGAATTTAAACATTGCAAAACAACGAAAACGTGTTGTCTTATACAGATAAAATAAACTCAAATTATGGAATGCAAAAGTGCAAAAAGGTAATATGAATAGGTTCCAATATACTTTGAAAACAAAGTGTAATAATTTAATGTTAAAAGCCTTGATCTCAGGAAATTTGAAGAAAAACTAACTCATTAATTCCCAGAAACATTGGTCAAATCCTACAACTGGATTCAAAATCCTTTTGTGGAATCTTCATATAAAAGTTTGAAAAAAGAATTAACAGATATTCGTTTTAAATACTAGTTAGAAAAGAATATATAAATATAAGACAGGTATTTAAAATTCCTATTACTATTTTCCACATCCTGTTTGTGTGAATCAAAATTCTCTAAGCTTTTAAAAATAAAACGAATTCAATTTAGTTGAAAATTACTTTTGTGAGTATGTATATTAAATATTCACCTAACATTAAGGAAAAATGCAAAATCAGTCAAGGTCAAGTTTCCCATTAGTCATAAAAATGTTTGTTTTGTTCATATAAATATGTATTGTTGTGTTTAAAAATTTTCTTTGATAAAATGCGACATGTAATACATTATTTTACTTTTCACAACTTCACAATGAAATGTTTATTAAATAACAATACATCATTAAATTACATAAGAAAGTTTAATGCGATTTTTGATCACCTAACGAAGTTGAGAATGTGTAGAATTTGTTATTTAAACCACAAAATTGATCATTGATCACAATAAAAATTGAATAATGTTACAATTATCAAAATTGTATTATTATTTATACAGAAAATTATATTGTCATCTAAATAAACTGTCTATTTGAAGAAATGTTATTATTTCAATAAAAATTGACTTTAAACAGTAAAAGTCGAAAATAAATCTTTCTATTGACAATAGATTTTAGCACATTATGGTAAAATCATCAAAAATTTTTATTAGGGACATTTCAAAAAATAGAATTTTTTTTCGTTTACTTTCAATTTTTTAACATATCGAAGCCAGAAATAATAGGTATTCCGAACTGGCAACTGAGTTTGTAGTTGACACTAATTTCTTTTCAATACAAGAGCTTGTTGAAAGTCGAATGGTTGATTGTGTTTCAAGTTACTTCAAAATTTAAAACGGCAGAAAATATTTGCTGTGTTACATCAATGAATCCATTTCATTCGTGTCAACGCAACGATTTCGATCCACATTCAAAACAGTCTTCTGGCACGTGCGATAGACCAATCGGATATCAGTGCTTTGACGACGAAAACTTTAATGAATAAGATGTTGGAGTCGCACAACATACACCTAGGGTATTCGACAGTATACAATTCAATTTTGAGCAATAAAACTAAGAACGGTGTTGTAATTCAAGATTCATATCAATGTGTGCAAAATTTAATCTCATCATTTGATAGTAGTCGGGCAGATACCTCACTCGGAAGATTTTTATGGTGTGGCATGCAACAAAAGCCTTTTTATGAGAAAATAGATAATAGATAATTCATTACGGACGAATGGAATTGATTGATTTATTATATTTTTTGAATTAAAATATTTTTCAGTCTATTTTTAAAATTATTTCTTATTAATGTTAAAGTAACATTCAGAAAATGATATATTTGATGGTGGAATACCATTTAATTTCAAACAGTTTTAATAATTAATTTCATTTCGAATCATTTTTTGAAAAATGTAACATTTAAATATTATCATTCTTTGTTTAGAGTCAAAGAAACAACTTTTGATTTGAAACAGTTTTAATATTAATAATTTATGGGACAAATGATGAAATGAGTGAGAATATAATAATTTTAAACTATTCAAAAAATAATTTATGAACAAATTAAAATGAAATAATCAATATAATTATAAAACCAACCTTAAATTAAATCAAGCCAGGTAACTAGAATATCGGCCACTACAGTCGAAAATGTTAAAACAGAATGTTTATTACAGCGATATTAGGATGAAAGCTTGGATGAATTAAAGTGAAAAATATTTAGATAAATCTAGCCAAATTTGACGAGGTGGTTACCCATGGTGCTACTTACTAATTACAGTTAAAGATAAAAGTGCAGATAATATAAATAAATGTGTTATTGACGTAGCATGAAATTAATTGGAATTAAAATAAATTCATTGTGCTGAATTTCTTTCTATTTGATATAAAGAGCACAAGGAGTAAGTACCATCCTACCAGTATAGCAGTATTAATCCAACCATTTATTATTATTATTAAAACCTGCTTTTGAAATTAATTAATGCTTACCAATGACTTTCAAGAACGATCCAATAAATATGAGACAAGTGAATAAATATTTACTAGTTATACTAAATGTTGATCTCGGATTTTGATTCTTAAGAACCTTGTAAATTATTATATCAAGTTACAAGAATAACTAAGGATTAATAAAATATAAGTATTGTAAATTTTTAATTTTACAATAATGGCGGATATCTTACTAGATAGTTCCAAAATCACTTTCAAATTCTCATTTGAGATTTGGCGCAATTTTTCAAGAAAAAATGCGCCAATAACGATCTTATCTGAATTGTTCCTTTCACAAATTAAATACCTAAACACCAGTAAAAAGCATATGATTCCCTATAAGAAAACTTCATGTCTCGATTAATGCAAACAGCTTCGTTGGCAATAAGTGTCCATGAAGTAGTTATCCAAATAAGAAGAGAAATATTACAAAAATCTAAACGTAAAAATTGAATATTCTATTTTATTTCTTAAAAACCTTCGAATAAATATTTTGTAGGAAGCAGTTGGAACTTGACAAATAATGTTTTTTGCTGAGATGATTCTCATTATATTCTAATTCAGATTCGGCTAAAGCTGTTCTAAATAACTTATATTACAATACTTTATATTGGTACTATAAACTCATCACTTTGAACTACAGGACCAAAAAGTTGGCAAAGATTCCCGAAATATCAAATTTTTATGATAGAGTTTATTGAAAGCTTGAATTTCTTTACTCTGATAATGATAATCACATGTTGCATAACTATTATTCCAATCAGCAGATACACCCCAAGATTTAAATGCAGTTTTTTGAATATTAATATATTTTTTGGCGATTTCAGAAGCTGTAATTAAAATAGAATTGTGAAGATTGTAAATCATCATCATTTATTTATTAAATAAATGATTTATTACTATTCAGAAATTAATAAACATCAATTGTTAATATAGTAATAAGATAATTAATATAGTAATAATAATCAAAAAAATCATGGGCTCAATTATATATTTTTTTAAAATCATAATCCAATAATGGAAACTGAAATAATAGCTTAAAGTATTTTAGGTTAAGTGCAAATTTTTCTAGCAGGTACTTGTTATGTTCTAAAGCAGATTAATCAGCACAGCGAAGAATTGCCACTACTATGGCTAGTTAAACGAAGCAGCAGTAGAATATCACAATAAGCTATTCATGTTAATTTTTTATTTTTTAAAAATCTGTTTACGCTAAAAATAATTTTGATTTGTAGAGTTGTTTAAGATCAGTATTTTTTAAATTTATATTGAATAATTGACTAGTTGGCCAAGAGAAGCTACTTTGGTTTGTATAATTCTCGTAATTCAATTTTTGTGAATCAAAATAATAGATCTATTGCAAAAAGTTTTAAATCAAAATACTTGTTTATGGGGGAAATTAACTAGAACGAACCAGAAATTCAGGTACAGTTAAATAAAGTCTATTGAAATTAATAGTTGAGCTTAAATCCATAATAAAAAATCGATCTAAATATAACTTTTATCAAAACAATTCAATTTTAAATGTATATGTAACAAAATTCCGAATGTTAATTCCAAAAAAATATACTCAACAAAATTCCTAATACATGCGAATAAACAACTTAAAAAAAAATCCAAAACTCGAATCATAATTGAAATCGAAGCAGTTATCTAAAAACCCAAAAGCTCGCACACTTAATAATAAACTTCTGAACAACACAGAATAATTTTATTTGCACTTTATCACAGTTACAACTCGATCCGTTTTATTTCAATGTTTGTAATCACAATTTCACTAATTCATTTGCACCTTTTAACCACCGTATAACTCTGATTATCTTAGGGTAGGTTGTCCAAGGGAGAACCACCCTTTCTGATAGATAACTTTGACTTTACTTGGATTTAGATTCCTCCACTGCTCGTTCACGTCGATCCACTCTGGTTAATGATGACTGTCCTTTCGTGTTTTTCCCTTTTTCTTTTATACTCCTGCTCAGACTGTTTTCCGACGCTTGTCAACAAAATTTTCTACATTATTAAATTATTAACCATAATTACTTTCCAGACCGACTTTTGTCAACAACGTTTACTAATTACGAAATAATTACCTCTCCGTAACTCAGTGGCGCCCATTTAATGTTGTTTAGGCCCAATTTACCCTGCTATATTATTCCGTCTATACGCCGGGTTTTCCTCATCTCTCGGGTTTTCCTCATCTCTCGGATTTTCCACATCTCTCGGGTTTCCCATTGCCTCGAGCTTCCCATTAGTAATTAATTTTTCTTAATTAATTTCTTTTTTTATCTTATATTATTTTCTAGGGACCCTTCACTAAATTTTTATTATCATTTCTGGACTGGTCTCTCAATTTGACGTTCAACCATACCAACCATAATAATAATTTTAATAATAAATCATAATAATAATGATAATAATAAATTAAATTATGATAACTCATATGTTTAATAAAATAACACAACTGTTAATTAAAAAAATGAATAAGCTTAAATTATTACGCATCGAATAAAATTAATTAGATTCAAGAGAAAAATTGAAATTTTAGAGAAATGTATTTTTAGTTAAATATTTCTAATACGACTTCCATTTATTCACGATAAATGCATTTTCTAACAAAAGGTTTTCTACAAAACTAATATTTATATTTCTTAATTTAGTAAAAATTGTAAATGGATAGAAATTTAATTTAATATTAAATTGAAAATTTTTAATAATAAAACAAACAATTGGAGTTATTTGTCCATCAAATTCATTCAAGTGTTTTGTTTCATTTTCCTCTCAATTCCATATATAACAATAATTAGCCATTATTTTCAATCAGAAAATTTCTATATTCGGACAGTTAATTGAATTTGTTCAGCAATTTGTAATACAGATTTTTGTTTTCCATTAACTATATTGTAGCTGATGTAGTTTGACGCCCTTTTAAAAAAACTATTTACGCAAAATAACAATAATAATAATAATAACAATAATAATAATAACAATAATAATAATAATAATAATAATAATAATAATAATAAATAATGTAATTAGCCTGATGCTAAATAAATAATTTATAATAATAATGATAATAATAATATAATTAGCCAGAGGCTAAATATCATTATCAAATTACACTGTTAGGCCGTGAAAATCATATCATCAGAGATCATTGCAATTTTCCACCAATGATCAATGATGAGCTACATGCGCAGCAATAGGCAGTTAAATTCATCTGCCTTACATTGGGCAGTTCACTTTCTCAACCACCAAAGCAACAATCACCAAATCAGACACGACAAAAAAGTGATTATGATTGAACATATATATTTTAATTTTTTGATATATAATAAATCACAGAATGAAGCAAGTCAAATTTTGTTACGTTTTGAATTTTATCGTAATCCGGCGGAAATACTTTTCACGTAAACTAATTATAACGGACAATACAGTCGTAAAACAGGCGAGGATTTTAATTTATACAATGCAATTCTATTTAAATTATTAACAAGCTTTAAGAACACAACTTGAAACACCTAATGAAAATCACTTAAGCATGATAGCTGATGTGGGCATCGCTTCCTTCCAAGTTTTCGACAATAAAGTTAATTTAGCTTAAATCAGTTTTTGGGTTGACTGCTCTTGCTAAATTTATTCTCAGTTTATAGCGAAACAAATTAACCAACGAAAATTAAGAATCGAATGCTCTTTTAAAAACAACAAATTATCGTTCAAAAAGCCAGCTACAACGAAGTCATTAAACTGTTGTATATTGATATTAAATGTTTCTATTATGTTTCTATTAATAAACTTTTATACGTATGTATTTCATTACACGTTGAAGAAATTGTTAAGCTCAATCAAGTCACCAGTAAAAATTGTGCCGACCGTGTATTAGATATTGTGTGATCCCTTCGTAGAACGAGTAATGATTAAAATACAAATTAAAATAAATAGCAGCAAATTAATAATAGATTTAACCATATAAGACAATTTAAATAAAGTAAGGATTATTACTGATAATTGTCATATGGCTAGTTTATTATAATATTAAATGGTTAAATCTTATAATATTACATTTTATAAAGCAGCTGGAATACAAATGCAAATTTTTGTAAAAAGAAAAAAATGACGAAATTCTAGAATCGTATCAGTTACTGGGGTCGTAGATCAGATGGTCATTCTAAATTTAAGGGAAAATTCCTAAGATGATTTTTTACAGACATCCTTAAACTTCTGAAAAAATATATAAAGGCAAGAAGATCTTGTATGCAACAATGGAGCCTGGTCAACTTATACTGGTCTATCAAAGATTCGTAAACAAATGTCGTAAAACTTATCTTATTTTAAAGTGAGTATAATTAATTATTAACCTTATTTTAGACAATGATAAGTTATGACAATAATATTACTTTGTATAGTATGATTTTTGCTGTGAAAAATTTAATCAAATAATATCAGCTAAGTATTTTAATCATTAATTAATTTCAAAATACCACATCATATATTAAAAAAGTCAGCAATTCTAATTTTATAGAGTTAATACCAGAGTATATTGCATCAAACTTGTTATTTGGATATGCAAAAAGCTCGGTGAAAACTGAAATTTTTTTAAACCCAGTTTAGTCATGTGTTGATAAAATCTTATTACACAAATAACAACAAGTTGCCGAAGAAAATGAAAGAATATCTGAGTCTGTTAATAATATTTTCTTTTTATAATTATTTTGATAAAAGGGTAAAACAGTATTAATCGAAATATTATTTATTTCTTGTAGAAAACTAACTACAAAATCATCACCCAAGAAACTCTTATGTGATTTTTCACCCGTAAAATTGTTAATTAAAAGTAAACCGACCAAAATCAGCATATGTATTTGAAAATGTCTGTCATCTGAAGGTAAGATAGCCTCAAAATCGGCGTAAAGAACGAAAGGAGGAGTTACAGTTTTAGCCCAATTCTTAAATTCCAAGTTTTTATTTAAAGTTAATGTATAAAGAGTTGTGCCTAATTGATTTTTATCACACAAGCCTTTATAATTATTTAATGAAATTATATTGTGAAAACCATTTAGACATCGATGACACCATATACTTTAATTTAATTAGTTTTTTGAATAAGGATCTTGAATCACTGTCATTTGCTGTCACATTTGAAGTAGATTTAGAAATCTCAACATTTCTTCATGATAAACTTAATGATTTTCCAGTAGCTGCGGAAAAGATGTGCGCTCCGGGTTCTAAGGTTGAGAAGTTAATGCTAACGCATTATCCAAAGAAGAATAATGTTCTTCATTGGAGACTTTTGCAGCTTTTTGTTTCTTTGCAAATTAAAATTACACATGTACATAGAGCCATTAAATATAATCAAAATTCAATATTTAAAAAGTATATAGACACTTACACATAACTTAGAGAAAAAAACTATTATAAACTTTTAAATAATAGCCTCTACGGAAAAACCGTAGAAAACTTTAAAAAACGAATTAATTTAAGATTATGTAATTCTGCAAACAAATTAATTAATTATTGCTCAAAACTAACTTTTCAGAAATCATTTAAAATCGACAATGATTTGATCTCTGTGTTATTAAATATGAATCGGTGTGTTTAGATCGACCGAGTTACATTGGACAAACTGTACTCGATTTGCCTAAACTTAGGATGTATCAATTACAATACATAGAGTTAGAAAAATATCAAAACGAATTCAGTTGTGAAATTAATATAGTTGCTGGGGACACCGATTTCTTTTTTCTGGAAATTAAGAATTGTAAGTTAGACATTCTTTTATCTGCTATGGTTCGTGATAATCTCCTCAATACTTCTATTTATGACCCAAAACATCCTTTGTATAGTAGGAACCTTGATTCTGTCATTGGAAAGTTCAAAGACGAGAATAAAGGACTTAAATACAAGTAGTGGGTGTTCTTTCGTCCAAAATGTTATAGTTTCTTTTTTGAAGTTGAAAGTATCAAAGCTAAGGGTATAACATTGAAGGGTACTGACTTAAAATATAAGTCATACCTAGATTGTTATAACAAAAACTTAATTTTTTCGGTACCACAAACTCGTATTACTAGTAAAAAACATCAATTATTTACAAATAAAAACAGTAAAACTGCATTAACAAATAAGGATGATAAAAGGGTTTGGGTGGGGAAAAATATAAGTGTAGCATATGCTCATTATAGGGAAGGTGATGTGGTTTTAGGTAACAGTCCAGAAGAATGTTCGGAAGTTAATGAAAATATGACGATTATGAAGAACTTTGAATGAATAAATTATTTGAAAATATTCTTTGTTTTTGTATACATTTGTTAATGTTTAAAATTTTTTTGTTTTTAAGTTAGTATTATTTTTTATTAAGTATTAAAAAATGTCAAAAGATAAATCATGTATATTTAAATATGTATTTTATTTTATTATTTAGTTTATCTCTTTGAAGTAATTTTAAAGAAAATTCAGGAACTTTTTACAAGAATTAAAAATTCGTTGGATTATTGCGCACCAGAGTTTCCTACAACAAAAATTTACCATTTCACAGCGATTAACATTGAAGAACTTCTCGAGATTCACTATGACAACGTTCAGGGATCTGGTATCCGATGTGTTGCAAATTGCATTGTTTGTAAAGATAGTATGAGAGTAACATGTTCAAATGGATGTCCATGTTGCTACGAATTCAAACGTGACCAAACAATCCATATATTGTTGGTCGAAATGCGTAAGGCATATTACTCGGATATTTTTGATTTGAAAAAAAAATTAATCTTTTTATTTAATCTTTATTGTCAATAAAAATATTTGTATGGATTGAAAGTTTGTTATTTTTACAATTCAAAATTTATCGATGATTTACCAATCTATTTTACATTGAAAAATTCTTTTTAGACTTCATTTAAATTTTTAAAAAAAAATAAATAAAAAAAAATTATTAATAATAATAAAATAATAATAATAATATTAAATAAATAATTAAATGAAAATAAAATAATAAATAATTATTTAATTCACTTCATTAAAACAAACAATTTAATTTAAAAATAATATAATTTTAAAAAAAAGTAATTGACTTGATTAAAACAAACAATTAAATTTACTAATAATATTATTAAAAAATAAAAATAAATAAAATTATTGACTTGATTAACCCTATTATTACTAGGTTAATATACTTACGTAAAACATCACGATGTGACTTTAAGACACATATTAAAAATGCATATAGTTATATCTGTAATGTCATTTATTCATAAGAAAAATAAAATAAAATATCAATTACTTATTTAAACATGTTTTGCAAACCACGATTTTTTGGGAATGTTCATTACATACATTTTTCCCACAATTACCACAATATTGTTTGGAGGCTCGACCTTTTGCTGATGGACAAAGGTAACATCGTCTCCGAATATTTGTTTCAGGAACTGATTTATCAATCACCACAATATTTGAAGAATTTTCCAAAGTTTCGTTGATTGTAGCAATGGTACTTTTAGGCAAATGTTTTACACTTCTACGTTTTATATTTGGTATTACTAATTCTTGCACTAAATTCTTCAAAAATATCTTGCGTCGCGAATTCATTTTAGTTTTGTTCCAATCCGGATATAAATTTTTCCAAATAATTTCTGCAGCTACACCACATACGTCCACGAGATTATAAAATTAAGCAATCGGCCATCTACGGGTTTTCCGTTTTACCGAAAAAGCATGACACTTTTGGTCCAACGTATCAACCCCACCTTTTGTACTATTATAATACAAGTTTATTTCTGATTTATTTTTATTTGTGTTGTCCACTTCAGAAGTGTGGTGCATGGTTGATAGTAAGACAACAGCTCGACTTTTTTTTGGTACGTAACTGACTAGCGTCATTGTCCTTCGGAAACCAAAAACGTTACTTTCAACTTCTCTAGTTCTATGAGGAAGAAAGTTTTGTGGTATACATCGTTTGTTCTTTCGTAAGGTACCTACACATGTAAGGCCCTTGGACAATAAGCTATTTGCAAGTTCGTAACTTGTAAAATAATTGTCGAATGTGATATTTCTATTTGTTCTCTCAAATGGTTCGCATAATTGTTCAACAATAGTTCTGGCCAAATTTACTGCTCTACCAGCTTGCTCTTGTCCAAGGTACGGTATTCCAAATAAACGATAACTAGTCTTGCTATCACATATCCACCAAATCTTCATTCCGTATTTATCTGGTTTGGAGGGCATATACTGTCGGAATTTAACTCTACCTCTAAATGGCACCAGTTGCTCATCAATTGTTAAATTTTCTCCTGGGATATAATACTTTCTCAAATTTTTGTTGACGAGATCCCAGATATCTCTAATTGGTGCAAATCTATCTTGATCTCTACGCGCCGATCTTGATAACAGCATCTATCAATAATCCAATATATGCAAGTATTTCCATTTGGTCGGTTTCCTTCCAATTTTTGCCAAGAACAGTTCTGCCATGTATTATCATTGAAAAATAACGAAAACGCATCTAGAGAACAATCGATATGCTTGCCTGGCGATAAGACAACTTTATTTATTCCTCTTTTTTTTATTTATTTAATTCTTTTAGCCATCCTTGAAACAAAATATACAATTTGTTATCCGGACAATATTATATTATAGCCTCTTACCTGCTTTTAGAAAAAATGCTTATCTTGAACCAAATATAAAAGTATGGGCACTAATATACCACCAACCAGAAACAAAAATAAATAATAAAATTTACTATTGTACTTTGTCACAAGATTTTAAGTTTCTATAACAACACTATACCTACTTAGTATTCACTTTTGAATATTTGAAAACCATTACCAAGTAAAGTATAGTAAAACCATTACTTTATCTAAGTAAATTAATATGTGTCTTAGAGTCACAATTTGGTATTTTACGTCGGAATCATATAATATGAAGTTTCTATAGCAACTATAAGAAATAAAATTTGTTTTTTTAGTTTTTTTATGCGAAGAAATTATAAATGATAGAATACATTATTATAATTTGGCAAAATTAGTGTATTTGCATATAATATCTACAAATTAAATCGAAATGTGATTCAAAGTCACAACCTAGTGTTAATAGGGTTAAAACAAATAATCAAAGTAATTAAAATTAAAACAAAATTATTCAGGATTTTTATCGAGCAAATATATTTTATGCTTTTTAGTCGACAGGCGATTTGAACTAATTTTATTTTTATGGGTTTTTAAGTATGAAAAAATATTTAGGCTTTTTATTCGATGAAATATTTTTAGGTTTTTTAATCGGTAGGTGGTTTGAACCAATTTTATTCGAAAATACCCCTCTCCATAGTAGTGACGAAGCGTCCATGGAAACATATCCTACTGTATTCGAAAAATTACAGAGTTTAAAAATATGATAGATGAGTTAATGATTCAGAAATTTCGAAGAACATTTTGAGATAATTAACTTTGAGCTCAATATTCTGCAACTAGCATCGCAAATAAGAGAACTTTCTGGGAAAAATATTTCACAGTATTATAAAGTATTAATTAATAAAATTTGGCAAAAAATGATTTCGGAAATGGAAAATCGATTTGATTCATTGAAACAAATTCAATTCATTGAATTAACTGATATCAGCTAATATGAAAATTTTCAAAAACAATTTCCTGTGGACCTAATAAACAACTTAAAAATTAATTATATGCAATATTTTGATATTCAAAAGCTTGAAACTGAACTCAAAGTTATATTTTTTGATTCAGACATTAAGAACAAAAAATATGCCGATGAAATTCTTAGCTTTATGACTAATTGTGACTTAGACAATTGTTTTAATGAATATACATAACTTTGTAAGCTGGTGTTAACAATTCCACCAACAATAGCAACAGCAGAACGAGTTTTCTCAAGTATGAAAAGAATTAAAATTACGCTCGCAACATAATGGGATCGGAAAGATTAAGTTCATTGGCCGTAATTTCAATAGAAAAGGAACTACTTAAGACACTTAAATCCACAGAAAATTTTTATGATGCCGTAATTAATATATTTTCCCAAAAGGACAGATGAATTTTTCTTAAATATAAGTACTAGTTATTAAATAAAAAAATGTAATAAAATTTCATTTATTTAAAAAAACTTACATTTTCAGTAACTTGGTCTGTGAATTATTTTTTCCAAAATGATTCAATAGGTTGCTTTCCTAAGATAACATTTCACGCCTCGTCACTGTTCTATAGTACGACCAATAGTAGGAGATTTAAGCCAATTTTTATTTTTAAGCTTTTTAATCTAGAAAAAATACTTAGGTTTTTTTATCGTGAATTATAAAAATTTTAAATTTTAAAATTTAAACAAAAAATTAAATTATATAATAATTCATTCATTAAAACCGTCCCCAGAAAAAATTTTTTTAGGGGGTCTCAACTTTTTTTTAATCTAAATATCCATGGGGCATAGCCCTCATATGTCTCTACTACTTTTAAATTATAAAAAAGTTAGTCATTTAACCTTTTCAGTCTCAATTTGTTTCTTTAGTTAAAATAACTTAATTTTTTGATGTGCCAGTAAATGGATAACAAAGAACTAAAAAAATTATTCATTTATTTATTGAAGTTGCTGAGTCTTTCAGGGCTCGGCACATATTTTTCCCAATGGGTTTGAAAGATGGAACCTAGATAGATAACAAAAAACACGATACACTCAAGTCAAAACGCGCAGCAAGTGATATACTTAGAGTAAATAATTTCACTGAACCACTGGAAACGAATAATCGCGCTACTATTTTAAGATTGGGATAATAGAAATAAAGTATATTACACAAGCTGAATTAATAGAACAGAATTCCGTTTTGGCTTCTCTAAACATCTTCTGGGACATATATGACCCATTGGGACTGAAAGGGTTAAAATTATTTTTGCTGAATTTTGATTTTTCGTCTGATTTAGATAAACTTAAAAAAATTTTTTATTGAATGAGGAATAATTTAAATAATCATAAATTTAATAAATAAAAAACGTAAAAATGTTTTATTTGAATTTATTAATTTTAAGATGTTTGCAAATTAAAATTCACAAAGTCTTTCTCTTTCAGCTCTTTCTATGTTTGATCTTCCTTTCCCGTGAATATTTCTAAAAAAATGACAAAATTTAAACAAATGTTAAAAATTATTTCTTTAATATTATTTTTCTTTTATTAGTGATTTATTTGGTGTCTTATTTCAGTTTGAATATTCTGCTTGCAGTGCTTGTATTTTAACCTTTGGCCCTGATCCTTTATTCATTAATCACGATTTTGAGTTTTAGTCTAAAAATGGTATATTTGGTTACTTGCAATGTAAGACGTTTATTATTTTAATAATATATTATTCTGTTCCTCGAAATTAAAAACTGTTTGCCCAAACATATGTTATAGCGCCAGAATTATATAGACAAGATTGTCTTTATTCTGGTGAAATCCTTTGTGTTAATAAAATATTTTAAGAAATATCAGTAAAATCTTTTATTTAGTTGGTCACTTTTAAAAAAAGACATAAATCTACAATATTGTTACGGACGAAAAATCTCAGAGATACTATTTTATAGCTTTTCATTTCGTCACATCTAAAGAATGAGCTTATTAGTTTGCTAATTATTGATACCAAATAGTTTCAGACACACTTGCATACCAACTTTCAAACAAAGCCATCAAATTTCATAAAAACCTTTGATTTTGGAGCTATTTTTTGACATATTGTCACATAATAATTGTTGGCAATTTGATCTTGAAAAATGTTTTTTATTTGATTCTTAGGATTCTTAGTGTTTAAATGCCAATTATGACAGTTAAGGGTTTCCAGGGGTTACATTAGTGGGTCGGTATTTAGTTTTTACTATTTTATTATTATTGGGAATAAAAAATAATAATAAATATTATTCAAACAGTTAAATAACTAAATTTGATTATCAGCGTTTAGCTAATAAACAGATCAGTTAGTGAAGACGGATTTTCTTTTGGATAGGACCGTGAAATACAGATCTTCTTAAGGTTACATAGTTTCGCTGTAAATAATTCCTATCTTTTTAAAGTGTGTAGTAAGCCAGAGATGTTACGGCTCGTAGACAATTTGAAATATGTAGCAACCAAACTGGGAATAATTTAATTATTCCAAATTATGTTAATTACTTAATAAATAAATAAACTTACGTATTCAGGGTTTCTCACCTAGTTGTGACATCATCCCATCTATTTTTGACATCTTCCCAACTCAACTTGACAACGTCCTATTAATTTTTGACAGCATATAAAAATATTTTTTTGGTGATTGCAAAAAAACCTATTTTTTATTGTGTTAATAAAAAGTTATTAAACTAGTATGTGCTGGGTCGCATTGTACTTTTACATTACAAAAAAACTTTGTTAAAGTAAAATTTGTAAAAAAGATAATTATATATATAATTACATAATAATTAAAATCAGGAATAAATATTGTTGTAACAATTTGTTTGTAAATATAAGATCAAGAAACATTTCTATATGATGTGCAATGACTCGATCAAAGTAAGTTCAGTAATGACGCAAGTAGCTAATGCATTAACCACATTATTTCGTGTTACTTTTTTATTTTTTTGCAGGTTGCAACGTTATAAAAACCATAAAACAATAAACTCCTTTTGTTAGAGATTTTATACTTTCAACTATTATAACGTAATTTATAAAATCAAATTAAACATGATAATAATCTAACAATTTTTTGTGTATTTTGAGCGCTAAATATTTTTTGTCGAATTGGGGTGGAAGATGTCGAAAATTGATAGGACGATGTCAAAGATTGATGGGACGATTTCAAATTGAATTGGAAAGATGTCAAATTGGGATGAGAAACCCTGTAATAATTTAATTAAGTATACCATATTTATTAATTTTTCTTTCTTATATCTCACTTCTTCGTCAAAAACCTTGAGCCACTCCACGTTTCTAATAATTTAATGTTCCGTTTAAATCTCTCTGTTTATAATCTGTTCCATAATTTCATTTGAAACTAGGTATATTTCTGATATTTTCTGGCTTTTTAATACATAATTTTTAATCTGGAAATTTCTAAAGTTGTTGGTATTTTATTCCTTGATGCAGAACACCTTCAGACCAGGCCTGTTTTAAGGTGGTCTAAGACCTAGGCACTTTTATAATTTGCATATCTGCATTGTAAAATTTGTAGCCTTGTAGGAATCAAATTGAATAAATTTAATTCTGCACTAATTATTAAGTAATTACTAATGTAAATTGCAAAAATGTTTACAGCATGTTTTACGAATTTGTTTTGACCATTGTTTTGAAACATCATTTACGAATGCGCCCAGATTATGATAATTTTAATCTCAATTTACTTTTTGTAACATTTCATTTACTTTACCATTTCCAAAATTATAGTCTAGTTAAAATAAAAAATGAATTAGAATTTTTTAATATTTTACTAATTAGTAATTACATATAGTTTAAATTGTTGAAATCATATCTTATGGATACCAGAGAAAACACGTGCCTGGATCTGAAAACCGAAAGAAAAACAAGTGAAGGAAGAAGCTTTAAAATAGATGAACAGTTCCTATTGATTGCAGTTATGGTGGCGTTGATAAATCTTTTATTCAATTTCAAACTGATTTTGATGTTTGGAAAAATGCAACTACAAGGATTACTTCGCATCAACTAACACTGGTTAAATGCTGTCATCACTAATGGAAATGTTATGGAGCGATTTCTACAGTTTATTCCAATTGAACACCATGAAGACAAATAGTTGTTTGATGTGATAGTGAATACTCTCAAACTTCATGATGTTGGATGATGAGGGTAAGTCCATCACCACATTTATCCCAAATAAATATTTTAAAACAGGGCCTTGAAAATATAGAAAAATATAAAAAAAGTTTAAATTTGTTCGTCGGCCCTGCTACAGACACACTAACAAACCAACATTTTAACACACCCATCAAATATCCAAAATAACCCCTGATATTGAAACTACAATTTTGACATATTCTTACCTAATAAGTTAGTTAAATTAATTATATAATATTCATTAATTATCCTTTGACCTTCCTTCGGTATTTTATATATATTTTCATAATGCTAAATTATATAAAAAATATGTTTTCCATAAAATATAGAAAGAAAATAAGTTTTTTATTTTGTTGAGCAAAAACTGATTTTGTTTAACCAACACGATAACGCCTGTGTGTTTTTGAGCGGAGAACTTAAATTTAGAAAAAATGGAGAATTTAAAGAAAAATAAAATAAATACAAAATTTAATAAAAATTTTGATACATAAAAATGTAAAACTTTAATTTTAAATCAAAAGGAATAAAAAATTTATAATTTTGGAATATTCTGGAAAATTCCTTGTTTTACCGCATCAAAACACACACACGAACAATCGTGGTATATAAGGCAGTGCTGGGCAGATAAATTTCAGTACATCTTTAAATTCTTATCACGTACTCTTTCAAGTCGTATTTTACTAAAGTCGAAAATTTCTTTTTATTATTAATTGTGAATTTCTGAGATTACGACATCAGGAACTAAAAAGTAAAATTTATTATTTTCATTTTTATTCTATGTATACCTTATATATTATTACGTAATGTTTAAAGTTAAAGGCATTTTCATGAAATTCTTTGTTTTTTTTATTTATTATTTTACATTTGACAGGAAAGCATTATAGAATTAATAGGGAATTCATTTATTTTCTCCGCGAATCTCCATCATGGGGATTTAAATTTAAAATATTTTATTTGCGTAGCTGAATAGTTACTCACCATAGCCTACACTCACGCAAGAAAGTAAAATTCAAAAGTTTTTCTCGTTACCCCGGATCGAACCAGTATGTTAGTGAGGGAAGCCGTGGTAAAGGCAGTAGCTGGAGCCACTCAGTATTCTCCCCTTCCTAAATCCTATCGCCCAACCCTCGAAAGAGTAGTGTTGAGGTCCTGGGAAAGGTTAAATATAAAGTTTACACAATAGTACGAAATATATGTATAGAGATGCACTCAGTAGAAATAACCGAGAAATCAACGGCACTACGAGTTTTCATACGAAATATCACTCACTAGTCATATATAATTAAATTGCAGCTATGATCGATAAATCGTGACTTTTAACGTAGAAATTAACACTATCTGACAAAGATCGAATTTATATTTAATTAGCTTTGCATTGGATTTTCATAATGTCATTAATCGTATTTTATCAATATTTTTAACCCTAATATTCTAAATGACCAAAAATCGACTTTAGATTCGGAATTCCCCGTTGACTCCATCACTGAGACTATCTTATTTCGTTAAAGATAAAAATTCGACACAGTTTTACAAAATTAATTCTATGACCATACAAATCGGAAAAAGATTATTATCATTACTACCCTCGTTATTATTATTCTTTTCATATTATTATTGTTATTATTATTATTATTATTATTATTATTATTATTATTATTATTATTATTATTATTATTAATATTATTATTATTAGTATTATTCTTAGCATCGTTGCTAGTATAATATTTTCCCTATTAATATTATTAATATTATTATCACTATTGTTATCATTATATTATCGTTAGCCTTATTATGGATGTTGCTAATCTAATATTATTATTTTTGGTAATCCTTTATTATCGTTACCGTTATTATTATTATTATTATTATTATTATTATTATTATTATTATTATTATTATTATTATTATTATTATTATTACTACTATTAGTACTAGTACTATCATTGTTATTACCATTATTACTATAATAATATTTATTTATTGGTAATTTATTATTATTATTATGATTATTATTATTATTACTATTATTATTATAATAAATCTAATATTATTATTATCATTGTTATTGTTATTGTCACTACTGTTGTTAACGTAATATTACTATTATTAGTAATTTATTATTATTATTATTATGAATATTATTATTACGATTATTATGAATGTTATTATTATCATTTACTTAATATTATTATGTTTACTATTATTATTATTACTAGTATTATTAGCATAAAATAAACTATCATTAGTATAGAATAAACTACCATTAATAAATAAATCAATCATCTATTTAATATCACAATAGTATATCGGTGAAAATTCGAGCTGGATAAAAAAATAAATTCCAAAATAGAGAGTTTCTTGAGTTGTGTCTGAAAGGAGATTGGGAGTCCTGTATTGCCTAATTAACCGATAAAAAGAAAAAGAAAATAAAAAGATAAACATACCTTGGTACAAGCATCAGTGGTAGTAGAGGTCATTGAAATTTCGTTTTACCCTTGAAATCCGGGATTTCCTGAAAAAATACTAGATAAAATATCAAGAAAAAATCAATACTTACTATAATATGGGAATTGAGAATTGTCGCTTATGTTGATATGACAATAAGTGGCAAGCAAAATATAAAATATGTAGGTAAGATGACATATCAGGAAATTTCTCTTAAACCCTTGAATTTTAAGGATCAAAACGGTGACCTGTAATATAAAATAGGATGCTTTACTTATGGCAAAGTTAATTTCATTCTATAAATTAAATTTTTGTAAATTAATATATAGTAATTTAAATTAAATAATTTTATTTTAAACTTTAATAAATTAAAATTTCTGGGTTTTAAGTAAAAACTAGGAATAAACTTTCAAAATTTTTAAAATGAAAATTTTTTTTTATTATTATTATTGTTGTTAGCAATGTAGATACAATGAATCTGAACCTAATTATTATAGTCATTAATATTATTGTTATTATTATTATAATTATTTGATTACAAGGACACGAATTTTAGACCCAAGGTTTTCAGGGATTGACGATTACATTACTAGGGTTTTTGATAACATGTTGACTCTATGAAACATTGTGGAATTAAGAGGACCCAGCAGTGTGCATGATACGTCGGCCGGTGCCACGTCTATGAGCACTGTTGTAGATGCTTTTCCTGGACGTATAGGACAGATAATATATGCGTGCCTCATCCCTTCCATTTCAGAAATTGCTGACAAAATGAAAATTATGTTCACATTAGAAAGACTAATCAAAAGAACTGGATGGTTATCGACGATAAAAAGGACGGCACATAAATTCTGTCCGATTCTCATTCCATCAAGAAGAAATGGAACAATTTTATCTTGGACTTATTTGGTGGTTTCCTTTTTGTATTTGCTTGCAAGTGTCATTATTGTGATTGGAATGGCGAAATTTGTAGGGTACAACAATGCTAATGAGTATTTCACGTCAATGAGAAAGTTCATTATTGAGAGGGAATATGCAAATGCTATTCCTCGATTTCCCAAGATGGCCTATGCAGTCATGCAAATACCCGATCAAACGATGATCAATCATTATGAATTAGAATGTGTTTTACCCATCAACATGCTATGGGGAAATATGTTCATCATTTTATCCATTTGGATGATGTTTGTAGCGCTGGTGAATGCGTTTAATGTCTTATCATTGGTGTTCAATACGAGATCAAGGCGAGAATCATTCGTCAAGGCCTCATTGAACCTGCGAGCTCAAGGAGAACTGAATGACGTGAATCTAGTACGAAGATTTACTGACGAGTTTTTGAAACAAGATGGAATTATGATTCTCAAATCCATGGTGTCAAATTGTGGCCAGTATACGATAAGTTATATTGTATGGGCACTATGGGAGAAATTCTTAGATGAAGAGAGACATGAGCCTCGTTTTTATCATTTGCACTGCTCCCATCTCATAAGTTGATGTTTATAAAGGGCAAATGACATTCACAAAAAATCATGAAGTAATGGAAATTCTAAATTGACGATTTCGTAAACCGTTTGCAGAGAATATATATATATATATATATATATATATATATATATGCCATGGAAGAGAGGGATCACTAGGGTCGTTTTCCATGGGCCTCTTAATTCAGGGGATCTCCAAACAACACAAAACGATTAAAAATTTTATTTCACACTTTTACGTAGGGCACAACAAAAAATTTTCAAATATAAAATAAAAAATCGTTGTTACATGAGTTCATTGTTACATATTGTTAAAGTGTTTTTTTCTATATATAAATGAATTGTTTAAACTTCATAAAATTTAAAATAACTGGTAATTTTTTTGTCTTTCATTATTGATAATAAATAAAAAATATATATACTAGATAGGTAATTAAATCAGAAAAAGGACATTTGAAAGTGGCACCAGCAAAAGAAAAAACTTAATGAGTCAGCTATTAAAAGTTTAAAACCGATAGCAATTTGCTATTGCTCTAAGGATATTTTGAACCTTGCAAGTTAGCATTGCAGAGGCAGAAAGGAATTTCAGCGTACTCAAACGTATAAAAAATTATTTAAGACCAACAATGGTGCAGGATCGTGTAAATGGTCTGGTGACACTAAATATTAATTGGGATATTGCAAGAAATGTGAACTATTCCGAAATAATAGGCTCATTTGCAACTCTAAAGGCTCAAAAAGCATTATTGTAATTGTTTTTCATTAAATTTCGTTTAGCTTTTTATGTTTTGAATTATACATGTTTTACTTTAAAACTCTGTTAGTTCAAACAACCATTTTTTGATTATATAGGGGCCACGTGTGTTGCTTGACCCGAGCCATTAAGTGACTATAACAGTAGATAAATTATAAATTTTCATTTTTATAAAATTTACGCACAACCTTTAGCCAGTGTTAGTTAATCTTGCCCAGTCAAACAATATAAGAATAATTCTTATTTATGATTGTTTGAGTCAACATATAAACTGTGATTAATAATGAATATTATGAAGAATAATCATTTATAATAATAATAATATCACTTGAAAATGGCTGTGCCGAAAATTTGTGATTATCAATATAACATCTGATTCATAGTCAATCAATAAAAAAATTCTTTATGTCAATGCGAAAAGCAATCAGACATAAAAACTAAAAAAAGTTCTTTCAATAATAATATTAATGATAATAATAATATCATTAATCAATAATAGTAAAAAATACTTATAATAACAATAAATTTTTAAAATAAAAATTGATATAGGATTTTTCCCTATTAGAAGAATTTTTGCAATTTTTTAATCACTAATTTTTATTTTTCAATTATTAGTTATTTCATTTAATTTTATTATTCCAATCTAAATTTAGTTAAAAGGAAATCAATTTACTATGACAAATGCTTTATTTTATTAACAGTTATAAGTAGCAGTCGAAACTACTCAACGTAATATGTGTAACTCTGTGAAATGTCTAACTCATTACACGTTTCCACTATCATCGTATCAACTTCATTCTGGAGGTATTTGCTCTTGGAAATAACAAATCTTTGACATACGGATGGTCCAAATCAAATTTGAGTACATTTTTTGCTGTGTCGGAAAACCGGTTACAGTCTCCAAGTGGCTCACATGTATAGGCAATCCATCAACTTCCACTATGGCCGAGGAATTGATATCGGTGAAAGTGCTGACCATCCATTAAGTGCCAGTAAATTGCTGCAGATCATATAATGATTATTATAATGATCATCACGGCTTTAGAGTAGATGAACAGAGGTCTGTTAACTCAGACCCCTTTGGAAAATATCTTGGTCAAATCGAAATTGTATGTAAGTCATGAAAAAATATTTATATTATATTTTTAGCACTTACACTTTTTCCTACCGTGTCAATCAAAATTAAATATGTCACGAAAATTTATCAAAATTTTTATAAGTTTTTGTAATCAGTTAAATTTTTATAAAAAATTTTGTAGGACAATCCAAATTATTACAAGGAAATACAATTTATACATGTGTTGGGCCAGGACTGGATTTTGTTCAAATGAATTGGAAATAGCACGCAAATATAGCAATTCAGATTTAAAATCAGACCCATAAACATCAAATAAACAACCTTAAAATATGAGAAAAATGCAATTAAATATAAAATCAAAAACATAAAAATAAATCAAAATAATAACCTATATGTACCAAGATCATCACGAAATTAACATAAAAATCACAAGATAACATAAAGATTTGACCGAAAAATGGACAATTCATAAAAGTTAGCAAATAATGAATAAAATAGAATATTTTCAATAAGAAATATCCTATTACAAAATTAAATAAAATAAATTGTTCATTTAATATAGAAATTTACAAAATAAGAATTAGATATTACAATTAAAATCAAGGTCAAATTTTGTTTAAATGCATCTAAAAGAACACGCAAGGTTAGGGTCACAAAACAAGCATATATACCAATTCATTTTTGCAGAATTTTAATGCACTTAGTGAGCAAAGTCACTTTTTCTCTCAAAAGACTAAATTGTTATTTGTCAGAAAAATCTGAGAACCGCTATTCAGTCGAGACCAACAATTAGAGGATCACTATTGGTGATCATTTTTTCATAATACGAACTCAAGCATTCTTCTAAGTAAGCACTACTTGAGCGTATGTATGAGATATAATTGTTGCGTGTTTTAACAAATGCCGAGAGAGAAATGCTATGAGATGAATGTACTGATTATGTAATGACTCAAAAATACATGCTTCAATGAAAAAGTATTATGTCTGTCGAAAATTTTCCGGCCCACAGCCACACAATCTGAAAGTTATAAAATTATGGCATTAATATCAAGCTGTGTAAGTGCTGTTCCTCCGCCTTTAGCTTGTACCCTTGAGGGTCCAGTCGTGCGTAACGACGGGCTCGAACATCAAATCAATTTAGTCTATAGGGGCAATTGGAAGATCGGGATCTAGTGTTTTGGCTGGCTCCCTTTCACCTATCTCCCGAAAATTCGACCTAAAATCTATACCACATATCGGCTAAAATTCTCACACCGAGTAGTCCAGTGGGCACTCTTAAAATCTTAATACTAACACATATTCCTTAAGATCAAAATCCAAGGGTAGGAAGTAGAATCTCGGAGTCCGTGCAACTAACTTAAATAAAATCGATAAACTTATGAAAACGAATAGCTTACAACTAAGATTGAGTCATCTAAAATGAATATGAGGAGATGGTTATTGGTTTAGACCCTACGAGTATAATTTTATTAGGAAAATAGTCAGCCGTAAATAATATGCTTATAGTAATACTATGTTAGTTATAATAATATCAATTTACTACATAGTTAGTAACTAAGAATCAACTATAGTAGACACTAATACAGTAAACCCTCCAACTGCGCGGTTTTTCATTGCGCGATTTCGCAATTGCGCGGCCAAACCTTTAATACCAAAATTTCGATCTGCGCGCTAAAAATTTCGTAGCTGCGCGGTTTTTTTTGTTTTTGTCTATTTTAACAAGAAAAATCATGTCAATTTAATTTTTTATGGTGAATCCCGTAAAACTACGAATACATATGGTAGTGAAAATAGTGATTCATCGTATTTCGATGCACTGTATTTTTTATATAAAAATAATAAAGGCAATTTCATTTTTCTACTGATGTGGTTAGGATTAGGATGTAAAATTACATAGTTTTAATTAATAGATATTTATACAAGTGTTTATTTAATTAAAAATATATTAGTATTAAATTCAAAAAAATCTTATTCGTGTGCATTAGATATAACCGTAATAAAAAATTATTACATCAATTAAAGAGTGTTATAAAGTAAGTATAAATAAAATTTATATATATATATTTTTTAAATATTAATTATGTAAAAGCAATGAATTGAGTCTGTTTTTATTAGTTTTTATGTTTATATAAATGTAAATATGTATATTAGTCGTTGAATAAAGACTTTTTATTATATTTTGTAATATTTTTGTAATATCTGGAACCTAACCCCATAATTACATATAAAATCGGGTTCACAGTGCGCGGTTTCGGTTTGCGCGTTGTTTTTGTGGAACGTATCTACCGCGCAGTTGGAGGGTTTACTGTATAATAATACACCTTAGGTAAGAGGATATCAACGAGTGATCTAGTAAAGATGATATGGATAGTAGAATTCTAATAACGAGGTACATCTAATATTATAACCGAGATCAAAATTATAACAATAAAATAACCGAGATAATTTGAATTAAGATAACCCGTCATTTAAAACAAAAAATTAGTGACCTCTTTAAATAAATCAAATCATCAATTAACATTATAATAATATTAACTATGAACAAATAAATAACAATCACAATAAAAACACCGGGAGTGACAAAATTAACGGAAATCCATTAAGTACACAATTTCACTAAATCAAAGTCAGCCTCTGTCGAATGAACTGTACCACCAAGATCCTTGATCGCTTCCGTCCAGATTTGACCCACTCTTTGAGAATCCATATTGATCTTCTTAACACCAATAGGTAAACAACGAATTTAGAGAGGAATGGAGTAGAATTAGCTCCACCAACGAAGGGCGTGATACACCCATAGTCCATCTTATTAATGTCGGCCAAAATTAACATGTTCTTTGATACCAGATTTCCGTAGATGACAAATAGTACGGTAGGAAAACCAACCGCCAGTCAAGAGGAGAAGAATAGCGAGAAAATCCTGGTTCAAGAACAAACTGTGACGAGTGGGGGTAGATCAGTTTCTTGCTGTAACAAACCAATTGATGATGATGATTGACGATACGAGTTAGCACAAGAAGAGTTGAATTTATTTTGTCACTATAAATTGGAGAAACAAATAATTCCAAAAATGAGAAATATTCAGAAATAAATAATGTCCATTAAAATCACATTACAGCAATCGTAGCTGAATAATTGATAAAAATAACTACCAGCTGGTGACACGCGTCGCTGGTAGAGCATACACTAATTACACTATATCCACCAGAAAAACTATATGATAAATAAGTAACTAAAAATAAAATGGAAAATATTTTTGTTATTTACTAAATCAGCGAATTAAAGAGCAATTTCGATCATATTTAATAGGGGGATAAGCCAATGGGGCGACAGTAGATTAGTGCCATCCTACTATATAAGCAATCACAAAATAAGCAAATTTATAACAAATGTCTTCAACACCTAAGAAGTACAACCCGATTACGGATAATAAGCTCACCGATGACGGTCCAACGACCACTGACTGCCTGCTAAAGGAGAGATAGAATATGATTCCATAGAACAAACTCGAGGTAATTAATGTTGGTAATATTTTCATGTAAAACGACCCCAATATTTATGACCTATGCGTAACGCGTAACGACTCAAACTAGACATCTGTGATTTAATTTTTTCAATACATTCAAATCAATAATTATTTAGATTGTAGAGATCCGAACTATGGATGGGCAGATGGCTTTCGAATCACCTTACAAGTACCCGCTTACTCGGCTGCCAGATACCGCCAGGCGTTGTGGGACCACGGATCCTCGTTGGCAACCCACGGAGATAATGATTGGCCAAGTCGACGCGGAGATCGAAATAACGAGATAGAACTGCCCAGCATAGCCATCAAAAGGGAACCTATGAAGGAACCCGACACGAGAAACCCGCCAACGTACCGAATTCAGCTTATATCGCTTGGAGGGTCTGTAAAGAAAGTTTCATTGGCGAGCCAATATGGCCCGAAGGCATCTAGCTCGTGTGAACGCGGATATCACCATCGGTTTGATTCCCAGCACAGACGGTTTCACTCCAGAATATGGAGTTTCCTTTGAATTGAATGACTCTAGGTTAAGGATATGGAAGTTCCAACCAAATTGATTTTACCGGATTGGTTAGTACAACCGGCTCTATTAGATCGAATAGGACCACGACAGCCTGGAGACCATACCTATGCTAGCCGACATCCCCAATGGAGGCGTATCGACCATACGCTCAGGAATAATCAATCAAACGGCCGTCGATGAATTTATAATAAATGTTTTAGTATATTGATCTTGTCTTGTTGTTTTTTGAAAGCTTAACTATGTTAAATTATTTTTTAATTAAATCTTAAAATTTTCCAATTTACGGAGAGTGATTAAATTGTTATAAGCTGAGAAAGGGATTCCAAGTTTCTGACAAAGGTAATTAGTAGTTAAATAAAACTACAAAACGGAATAAAAGTAGTAGAAATAAGGAATTTTATAGTAAAATAGGTAAATTATTATAGAATAATTAATGGCCATTACGAATATAAATGATAAGGATACCAACCTATCGAAGTCATTATTAATTTCCTTCAGTTTTAGACATGAAATCATCGCGGACTCTCGTTCAGGAACTAAAAAGCATGCAACGGGAGAACACTGATTTACATTGGCAACTCCTGCAATTATGCCGGGAAGTTCACCAAATCAAAGCTACCTGGGTCGAGCCTTCGAGAATGAAGAAACTCTACCAACGTTTCACCTCGGCCCAACAGGGATGGAAAGATGAGAAAATGTTGAACCAGGCCCAACGAACCCAGATTCGGGGGTTAGAGGTCGCACTATCAGCGTGCCAAGAAGGGAGTGCGGTGACGTACTCTGAAATTGGCTTATGATTAACAATATATTTTTTGTCAAACACTACTAATAGATTTGTTCCTCGTTTTATGTCAAAGAATAATAAAGCTGAATAAGTAACTGCACAACAAAAAGAATATGATATTTTATTCAATCGGACTCTAGAAGAAATAAATACGCTTATCGAATGTTTTGAATTCAGTATACGATTAATCAGTGATAAAAAACAAAGAATGGATGAAAAATTATTATGATGAATTCACAAATGAAATGAAACAAAATTCTAATGACAAAAATTCAAGGCATTAAGAGAGTTGGGATGAAAATAATGATGAAGAAAATGTTGAAGCGTGGAGAAAAGCATTTAACGATAATAAATCATCGATACCAGATATTGAATCTGATAAAAAAGGCTTTGCTGCTAATTCTGAGCAGAATACGGTACATGAGGAAAGAGCGAACTACTGCAAAACAATCGAATATGAATGATGATCAATCGGATTCATTTAATCAACCACCTGAACAATATTATAATCATAATCAAAGGTCTAATTTCAACCGAAATACTGAGGGAAATCAAAGATTTCAGGAAAAGCGTGGTGGAAATAATAACTTTAATTGATTGCAATCGGACATATTCAAACCTCAGCCTCTACAATCTAATAAAAATTCAGGTAATGATTCGTTTCACAATATTATCAAATCTGTTGCATCAACTGTTCTTTCAAGACTTGAGGATAGTTCTAAAAAATCCAATGCTAACAATCTCAATTCCATAACTGGAAATTTATCAGACAGCATGTCAAAGTCTCCCCCATCTCCATCAAATTCTCCACCACCTCCAGTCAAGCAATTGTTTACTTCTATAATTTCTGAAAATTCGGATTTTATTCTTTCACCACTTCCGAATTATTCTGATGTTCTTAAAACTTCAACAAACATTACTAACAACCAACTGAATGTCTTTTCAAATGCTCAAATGAGTATCCATCAAACTACCACATAAATTAAAAATCCTTAAAAAATTTGTCCCAACTCATAAGTATCCTAAATTTTCAAAATTTTTTTCAGAGTATTTAAAAACTTATAAAAATTCTTCTAAATCAATCGGAATATATACAAGGAATAACTTTTTTTGTTTTTCAACCTTGAATTTCCTTTTATTTTTATTTATAAAAGACATTGTATATTGATAAGTGAAATCACTTGAAAAAGGCTGTGTCGAAAATTCGTGAATACCATAAAGAAATCTGTTTCATAGTTAAATTTTGTAGAAAATACAAAGTCTTTTATAAATAAAGGCAATAAAAATTTATAAATTCGAGGAAAATAATACAAGATTATTTTGGCGTTTCTATTATTGCTTGGGGATTTTTATCCATCAACAAATAAACTTTATATATACATTGGAATATTATCATGTTTCTACTTTCCCAACTCGAAATATTTCAAAATTTCCAAAGTTTTTAAAAACATAGAAAAATTTCAATCAAATTTAGGTAGGTCAGCACAGTTTTATGATAAATTTTCTAATTATTGAAAGTCGGAAAATTTTTTGTTGGTCAGCATAGTTCTATTAAAATCTTTCGAAGTATTTAAAAACATAGTAAAAATACAATACAACGATGTAAAAATATATTACATAGAAGGAAAATAATTCCGAATACCTTGAATTACTGTTATTGATTGAGGATTATACTTTTATCAACAAATAAACTTTATTATTATCATGTTTAAACTTTCCCATGGGAAAAATATCCCAACTCAAAATATTCCAAATATTTAAAATTCCTAAGAAATATTTTCCAACTCAAAAATATCTCAAATTTTCAAAATTTTTCAATATATTTAAAAACTTAGAAAAAATTATCAAAATAAATCCAAAAATATGAAGATAATAATACAATATATTCATTGAGTTTATATCATTTCTTAAGTATTATACTTTTATAAATAAATAAAGTTAGATATACATAGGGATATTATCATGTTTCAACTTTCCCACGAGAAAAATATCCCAAATTTAAAATCCCTAAGAAATTTTTCCCGACTCAAAATGCCCCAAATTTTCAAAGATTTTTCAGAGTATTTGAAAAACTTAGAAAAATTTATCTAAACGAATCCGAGTATATTCAAGTCAATAAATGTATACATACCAGTAAAATAATAATACATGTACGTATTGAGTTTATATCATTGAGTTTCTAGCAGTATATACTTTTATGAGCAGATAAACTTTAGATATATATTAGGATATTATCATATTTCAATTTTTCAATGTGAATAATCTCCTAACTTAAATAACCAAAAATTTAGAATATAAGACTTTAAATACTTAGAAAAAAATTTATATTGATCAACCCAAATTTTTATAAATTTATACATGTGAAGAAAATAATACATATACAAGATATTTTAAAGGTTCTATTAGTAGTATTATCGGAATCTTTTTTCCTAGAAAATAAACATGAAGAGCTTGAACAACTTGAATTTAATGCTTTTATGGATTGTACTGATTACATTGTAGAAAATATAATGAAATAAGAGTGTATAGATTAATCTTGATCATATATTTTTGATTTCTTACTATTAGCGCTACTGTAACAATGAAATGCACGCTCAGGATAAACAAGGACATATACAATGCAAGTGAATAGCGAACATACACCTGTTTCAGTTCATTAAAAATTCCTATAATAAAATGAAAAAATCAATAATATTATAATATAGGAACATGCATACTTACCCGTGTCTGCATGTAATTTGTTCAACTGAATAAAAACTTATATTATAGGAAAGAAGGAATTTGAAGAAAAATTTTTTTAAACATAAAACCATAATATATAGTAAATAATGCATGCAAACTTTCAAAATGTAGAAATGTTCAGTTCAATAAAAACTCTATATAAAACTAATTTTAGTAACTTTTTAGACAATTTTTTTTAAAAATTAAAGCCGAAAATTTTTGAAAAAATACCAATAATTCAACTTAGAGTTGTAGAGAAAATTAAGAAATAATTTCGTAAGATTTTTCAAAAAATTCAATCAATTTAATATTTTGACAACATTTCAGATATTTCAAAAATATCCATGGAAACTCTTGATTCTTGAGGAGATGAAGAAATAACATAAGTTTTCCGATAACTTAAGTTTAAAAATAATATTTTTTATAGAAGTATAAAAAATCTAAAACATTAATACTATTGAAAATGGGGAAGGTTTTTATAAATTTGGAAAATTAACGGAAATTTTCAAAGCCTCATAAAATCAATAATTATAAATTCAATGAATATCAAAAATTTGGATTTGTTAAAATGTAAAAAAGATGGCAGCCAAAACGAATTTCCAAGGAACAGAGAAATAGTTTATTCGAATATAGAAACTTTTTAATAATAAATTTTAGTTATCAATTAATCGGACTTACATTTATTCGAAAATAATTCCACTAATTTACATAAATTGGCACAAGTTCTTAAAAAAAACTCAAAGAAAATTAATAAAAGTAAATTTAAAATACAGGTTGATGAAAAGTATTATTTAAGAGCTTGAATAATGATCTCATAAATATATGAGATCACAATCCAAGCTTTTAAATATACTTTATTAAAAAATTTACCTGTCAGCTATTTTAAAAATGGCTAATTCATAAACTTAATCATAATTGTAGCTGGATGTTCATTAAAACTTCTAATGAACTTTAAAGAACTGAATCAGGTGTATAACCTTCAAATGCCATATACCTTGTTATCGTACAACCTGTGTGTAAGACTTACATGTGACAAATCTCACATTCTATCAACATTTACATCGTTAAACTTTAAATTTTTTAAGTCATAAAAAATAAATTTTTCAAAATTACATGTTTTCTTTAAAAATATCTAGTTTGCCATTCAATTGTCACACATACACGCACACAGTCACTTTTTCTATCTATGATATATATTTTCCTACAAGACACTTGTTTGACCTACTTTAGATTAGTGGGCTAATACTTTTAAATCAATTTATTAAAACTATATACTTTGAGACCTAAATCATTTTTGAGTTGATTTACATAAAATTATTAGATTTTTAGAAATTCTACAAAATCCTCAGCGTATTGCAATCCACTTACTTTCATCATTCAATTGTCATTTAACCGGTGTCAGTACGCGAAATCAGAAACCTTTCTATGCGGTTTCGATGTAACAAAATATTCGAATTGACCAGAAAATAATAAAAATAAAAAAAATAATAAAATATTAAATAATTAATAATAAAATTAAAGAAAAGAAAAGGAATGAGTGAATAAATTTTATTTTAAAACGTTTCAAAAGGTTTGTCATTTAATTTTGTTTGGTGGATAATTTTGTCCAATATCTTATTTTTTTTTAATTCTTCTCATTCTTGTCAGTAATGTCATATTTTGAGCCTGAATATATAAACAATTCAATCCCAAATTATAAAATAGTAATTCTTACAGAGTCCATCATTGCATGTTGAACCGGCAGGGCATTTTGAGCAATTCTCTCCAGCAATATAAGGTTTTACAAATTGGTAGTTTCCACTAAATATTATTTATAAAAATTATTTCGTATTTTAAAATAATAATAATAATAATAATATATAAGAAAATTATTTCTTAAAGCTGCGGAATAAGGACGAATCCATACACAAAAATTTGATAATAATAATAATGATAATAATAATAAGGATAATGGTAATTATAATGATAATAATAATAATAATAATAATAATAATAATAATAATAATAATAATAACCAACTTACGCTGGTCCATAGTTGCAAACGACAAAATATTTGTATCTGAATCCATTCACCTTTTCACAATGAGAACTGGCGCATCCCACAGCATTACTGTTGGCCCATACCACCTGCAAATGCAATTAAACATTCCCTACAGAGTTCCAAATCCCAATCAACCTGTGTATAATGTCCACAAACTCCGTTACAATGATCATTGTTGTATGTGTAATGCATGTGTTCATTGAACCATAACTTTGTTGCACTCAACAATAATTTGATTTATATTTTATATAAATCAGCACAATCAGTTAAACAAAACTTACTCTTTTGGCTCCCAACCGGCATAAATATTTTGTCCTGTTATTGGAAAAGATTTAGTTTGTCTATTTTCATCGTGTCCAAACACGCATCTACTGGCCCATTTCTCTGCAGTCGCTGCCAATTCATCACTCCAGACCTTGAGATAATATTAAATCGCGTCACGCAAATATATATCCAATCAAATTACCATTTCCATCATATCGGAGGCTGCCGGTTGACCTGGAACTTTACCTTGAGCTACTTGCCGCCGGAACTTGTTGTGGGCCATTAGAAAGTCATCTCGGAGATCACTTGTAATGGAAAATGCTTGAGAAATTATGGATATCAATACGAAGCCCGTAAGAATCATCATTGAATATTTTCTAATAATAAACTTATAAAATTATTGTCAGTATTTATACTACTTTAAAATTTGTCAGTTAATATAACATGCGAATAAAGATTTACTAAATAACTGTTCAACTCAGATAAATCAAATATAATTTCACCTAATTAAATATCTGTAATCAGAAATTATAATGTGTAAGCGTTATTTTGTTGTTTTATAATTCAGCTACTTATGAATGATAAGTAATAATAAATTATACTATTAAATTTTCAACATTTTTAATGAAATAATTCTTGCTGATATTAATGAGATTTGCGAACTGAACCGTAAAAATATCCCATAAAAATTTGAAGATCATTATTTTAAATTCTTATACTTAATAGACTATTTTTTTCACAATAAACTTTTCGAAAAGCAATGCTAAATAATTAAAGGTAAAATATATTTATTTATTTACCAAAAGCGCATGTGAATGAATTGAACCAATCGCAATTCGTCTTATGAAGGATAGATCGCAAATTTCCTTCAGTTGTTGAAAGTTTGTCAGATCCGATGTGATATGAAATAAATTTCAATTTGGTCTTTTGGTAAAATGATTTTATGCTCTAAAGATAGATGGTTCTTGCTAAAGTTTTAACGACCATATACTGGTGAATCCAAAACCTTGAATATGGTATATGTTCAAAATTTCTATGAGAACCATATTTTGGTAGATAATAACCTTCAAAGCGTCGAGAATCTAACTGTTTGTCACTGTTGGAAAAATGCTTAACCAATTAAGGGTTACAATTATTTTCCTCAAATTATGATTTTAATGGTAATTGATCCTCAAAATGATATTTTAAATGTCTTTTTAAAAGTAAGTTTAGAAAAAAATATATTTTGTTTAGAAGCTGAATAATATAGTCTCAAATTCTCGTGTTTTTACCATATAAACTACTGCTAAGAAGTTTAAGTTACTTGATTCATATTTGAGAATATTATGTATATCATGTCCCTCGTGAAAAACAATATAAAATTCATATCTTATTACATGAAATATAACATATTAAACAATGTGCTCCCCAAGCTTTACCAGTGAAGTAATTTTTTATGAGGGGTTCTTTCAAAAATAAAAATAACTGTTGAAGATTTAAAGTGAGGTCAGGATCAGGATCAGAAATAGTTTCTTTTTTGAGTTTTGATAAAAATACGGTAAAACTATTTTCTTGACAATGTCTTCAATTTCTTTAAAGAAAATCACAATATATTCCAACCCTTGAAACCCTTGATCTAAATTTGCCTCTGTAAAGTATTTATTTAAAAAAACTTCAGAAATCGCCAAGAGCTTTTCTAAATTATATTTTTTCCTTATTCAAATAGATTTGTTTGAATCGAATCGAATTGAATTAAATTTTGTCTTTTTTCCTTATTTCTTTTTCCTTATTTCCTAAATTATAAAATATAATTTGTTTAAAAAATAAATAAATAACTATCATAAAATTATCAAAATGAAAATTCAAAATTCAAATAGAAAGTCTGGCAAGGCCACCGAAAATCGAACAATTAAAAGAAGTTCTTATCCAATTTCTGTAAACAACAGGTTTAACAATAAAGGCAATATTAAGAGGAAATGGGAACAGGACAGATTTGGAAAGCAAACACCAACATATCCGAGAGAAGAACACAAGATTGAAATATCTAATTTAGACTATCGCGTGATTGATAAAGATATTTTTGAATTATTTGGGAGATTCGGAAAGATTATTAAATCGTCAATAAATTACGACAGATTCGGCAAATCATTGGGCACAGCATTTGTGATTTATTCCAGCAAATCCAGTGCAATTCAAGCTAGAAACGAATTCAACGGAGTTCCTCTTGACAATCGTGAAATGCACATATCGATCATAGAAAACAAATATCCGATGAACATCAGATTTTCATTGGATAATAATAAACGAGCCGTATTAAACCCATCGTCCAATCGAATGTCCAGAAATGAATCCAATAGAATTCCAATTGATGATAGAAAATTATATAAATCGATCAAAGAAAAGAAATCTCCTAAAAAATTCAGTCGATCATCGAATGATAATAAAAGACGTGGATCAAATGCTACATCCATTCGACCAGATAAAAATAATCATGGAGAAAAAAGTGTTTTGAAAGGAAACGCAATAAAAACCATAGAAGAATTGAATTCAGAATTGGACGAATATATGTCACGGCCTTTATAATAGTTTTAATAAATGTTTTATTTTTGATTGAATTTTATTGTAAATTTTATTCTGTACATGCATGTTATGATATCCAATTTTAATATAATTTTAATTATTTTCATTTAAAACTCAAAAATTAAAATAAAATTTATAATAATAATTATTTTATTTTTTCGTTAAGTGAATATTTTGATAAATAATATTGCGTTTAAATGTCAAATACTGAATGAAGAATTAATTTTATTATGCACAACGTAATAAAATAAATTAAGCCAATATTATTCAAGTTTTGCAATTTATAGAATTTTACAATATTGTTACATAATTTGAATATATATATATATATATATATATATATATATATATATATATATATAGTACCACCTGGCCCACTTTTTGGTACCCCAATACTACTTATTAGATTATAAAGAGTAATATTATGTATTTCGTTTATTGACATATTTAATTTTAATTAATTTATATATTTTAATAATTTATTTATTTTTATTTAAGTATTTATTAATTATTTTAATTTATTTATTTTAAATAATTATTTATTTAATCATTTTTAATTTAATTTAATTAATTTATTATTAATTTTATTATTACTATTAATTTTATTATTTTTATTTAATTTACACATACTTTATATATCACATTTTTAATACGAATATAACAATAAAAAATTAACATCAGAAACAAAAATTCATTTATTAAATAGTTAAAACAATGCTATTCACAAGTATGGCAATGAAAAGTTTGATAATTGATCTGAAGAACAGACAATGCACAGTTGTATGCTTATTCTGCAAATTGATTGATATTCTCTATCATATAATGACCATATGACAGACTTTCATTCTTTCCAATCAAAACACTTTTATCGTCATTATTTTTAAGTGCAACTTAGGTGGTTTTGAAACTATACAACTGATGGTTGCTGGTACCGATTCGAAATTGAGACACCCTAGGTATTTCTATTCCATTGTAACAATCGAGGTAATACTGGTGTTTTATATATGTATCTTTTAGTTTTATCCCTTTTGCTTTTGTTGTACAAGGATTACCTAATAAACTTTTACATTTTTTTCTGAGAAATATCCACTCTTTGTATTCTATACCCTTACTCTCGTCTTTAAATTTTACAATGACAGAGTCTAAATTTTTACTATACAATGGATGATTTATATCATAATTAGACATATCTTGTACATTATCTGAAATCATTGCAGGTAAAAACTTATCTAATTTGTAATTTTTAATTTCTAAGAAGAAGGAATCTGTATCTCCAGCGACAATGTTGATACTACAATTGAATTGATTTCGATAGTTTGCTAATTCTACATATTGAAGCTCATACATTAGAAATTTTGATAAGTCCAAAACTGTTTGACCAATGTAACTTGGTCTATCTTAACATATAGAATCTTTATCCAGTATGCCTGCAGTTAAATTATCCGCAATCTTGATGCTTTTTCGGAAAGTTGGCTTCAATGCATATGTAATCATTTTTTGCTGATTATTACACAATCTTAAATTCATTCTTTTCTTTAAGTTTTCTACAGTCTTACCTTATAGACTATTTTTGAGCAACTCATAATTATTTTTATCAAGTGTGTTAGTAGTGGGATACCGGCACTCTAGCTCAGAGGCCATCTAGCTCACATACCCCCCCGGCAAAAATTTTTTTTCTCTAAGTTTAAAAGTACAAATTTTTTAGAACAAAGACAATGACTCATTCAAGGTCATTGAAACAAAGACTATGACTCATCAAAAATTTCAAGGTCACTGAAACAATGACCATGACTCATTCAAGGTCATTGGGTGAGTCATCAAAAATGTTCAAGGTAATTTAAACAAAGACCATGACTCATTCAAGGTCATTGGGTGACTATCAAAATTTTTCAAGGTCATTCAAAAGTAGGTCAAGGTCATTCAGAAGTAGGTCAAGGTCATTGGATGAGTCATCAAAATTTTTCAAGGTCATTCAAAATTTCTCAAGGTCATATTATTTTTAAACATTTTTGAATTTTAATTTACTACTTATAAAAATAAGTAATATACATTTTGTAAATTATTTTATTATAATTATTATTATTATTATTAATATTATTATTATTACTTTTTATTATTCTATTATTACTTATAAAAATTTTATTAATACTTATAAAAACTTTAATTATTATTATTATTACTATATAATGAAAACCAAGACATATACAACAAATTTATTATAAAGAGATAATTCTACCATAGTAGTATTTTCGAAGAGCTTTATTCAAAGCGCATTCCACATACTTTCGATATCTGGCAGCACAGCAATGACATCCATTACCACAGGGGTATTCGGGTTCCATATCTTTTGACAAATTGTTTTGTTCGATATCCCATAGGAACTCGTCGATTACAATAAATATCCATATTGATGTATGATTGAATATCAAGTCTGGAATTATTGATGCCGGCTTATCCATGATTCCATGTATTTCTGGATAATAGAATTCCAGACGTTCTTTAATAACTTTAAAATAATCATCTATCAAATAGTTAATAATAATATATAGTAATTATTAATTACCATAATGTTTAATTTCATTCATAGCTTGAACTGCGCTTAGTACATCCATTATAATGATAAAAATTGAAATAACAATTACTTTTATACTAATTTAGACCAATGAAAAGTTAAACATACAACCTTTTAGCTATAAACAATAAATATTAATTTATATAGATTTGAAAATGATTAAAGAAATTTTAATATAATTATTAGATTTTAATATGGTCAACTCAATTGTTGTAATCGTTCAAGGTAAAAATTCAACAAGATGTGTATGTCCTGATACAGCAGTATTGATGGATATTTTGTATATGATAGATAGGCCTAGATATTTGAAAACTCCAGTCAAAAGATTATCTGAAAGAATGAGTAATTTAGAATTCCGATTTGAACATACATATGAGACTTTAAAAAGAGCTAAAAATGAATTATATGATGATATTATATATTTAAATAAGACCATTGGTATTATAAAAAATGAATTAAGAAAATCAATATTAGAATTGAAAGAAAATCATAAACTTAATGAAAAAATGATGAATCAAGTTCAATATAGTATAAAATTTTATTCTAATAAAACAACTGATCAGTTCAATCGTATAATGAAATTACAACAACTAATTAACAGTGGTGGCAACAAATTGAAAGAAGTTAATGTTAACAGTGCCAACAAATCATCATTGCCATTTCCATTATATATTTTTACATATTTTCTTAGTATTACATGATTCTGATTGGTCGAATATAGTATAAATAAGCTTACACTTTCAAATATTTTTATAAAATGCCAGAAACTAAATTTTTTATAACCTTGTTGAATGAGCTGGTCTCTAATAATAGCGAAGAAGATGATATCATTAAAAACATAAAATTCATGGTAAACCGTACCTAGAAAATCGTAGAAGACATTCCATTTGATTATGAAAAAATTCTCAATTTGCCAACATTGGAGAGAAAGAAAGCATTCCAATCATTATTTAGTTACATGTTCGATGAAAATAATAAATGGATGCGAATAATAGTAGGATTAATGTATATGAAACACATGATATTAAAATCTGGATCCGACTATGAAAATTATTTCCAATGGTCTATAGAGGTATATTACTTTATATTGTTATTAATTTATCATTATTTAGGTAATAGAAACAAAAATTGACCCGTGGGTAGAAACAAACGGTGGATGGACAGCGATTATTCAAGTTGCCGCAGAAGCCAAACGCTCATATATTTATATCGAAAATTGCAAATTTTTATTAAAACTAATCACTGGAGCATCTGTTTTATATTTATGTAACAAAGTTTATCGTAGATTTTAATAAATATTTCTTTGTTATTATTATTAATAAAAAACTACATTTTTAAAGATTTATTGATTATTACACGAACAGTCTTCATCACCACAATATTCTATCATAATATTTTCTATAACATGGTCAATACAATTCTTAAATTCGGTCGGCTCATCTTTACTAATTTCGGTAGTATCTTCAGTATCATTAATATTTTCTTCATCATAAACATTATCATCAATATTTTCTTCAGAATCATTAATAATTTCAGTATTAATTTCTCCGTCATTAACAGTATCATCACTCTGACATCCAGAATCACAACTTGAATCTTCTTTACTCAACGCTTCAACTAGAGTCAACATATCTCTAATTTTTACACCGGTTATTTCTTCGAGTTTATCAAACAAAAAGTTTATTAAATATTCTAAACGAAATTAATTAATTATTTTATATTTTATATTTTACCTTTTTCAGACATCATTTTTAAAACTATTTTAAAACTACTTATAATTTTGTTTATAGAATAACAAAGAAA
This sequence comes from Schmidtea mediterranea, assembly GCA_022537955.1. Classification (NCBI taxonomy): domain Eukaryota; kingdom Metazoa; phylum Platyhelminthes; order Tricladida; family Dugesiidae; genus Schmidtea; species Schmidtea mediterranea. Next base: position 43,978,309 of record CM039679.1, on the reverse strand, counting down.
TCGTAAATACATTTATTAAACACTAAACACTATACATTAAAATAACTGTGAAAGTCTAGCAGTAACAATTTTCCAGATTGGAGAAAGCACATCGTTTTGATCAGCTTTATATCCTTGGATTGTTATTGTTATATACCAGTTTTCCTGTTCTTTGAATCCTATTTCTGTAAATGCATCATAATATCTGGCATATTGACTCGTGAAGAAAGCATTTTCATTGTATTTTAAATTGGAATTAATCTTTTTGAATGTATTATCAATATCCTTGATATCTAACATTGAGAGAGTCCCAGCAAGAGATTGAAATTGCGTTTTATTGAGTTTGACTGAATTTGTCAATTGCATATTGATAGGCTCCTTTAAAAAATACATTTTATAATTGTGGAACATCTGAACTGGTTGGACACTTATTTTCTTGGTCATGTTTGATTTATGATCTTTATAAGGTGGTGACGCACTTTTATACCCTTGACAGATAATGATTAACCAATCAGAATCAAGCATGATCACAAAGACAATGCATGATAAGTGCATGATAATTGCAAGATAAGTGCGTGACTGGAAAACTGTATGTAAATTAACCCATTGAGTTTACATATATGATTTTACACATATCATCTTTATAAAATGTATTATCAATATCACGTGTTTTATTATCATTATTATTATTATTACTATTATTACAATACTAATAAAATTACTATTTTTATCATTGTTACCACCATCAAAATAAAACTATTACTATCAAAACCATTTATTATTATTATTATTATTACCAAAATAAAACTAACAAAACAACAAAAATAAAATACAAAAACATTTATTACCAACACTAAAACTTTCAAAACAAACAAAAATAAAATACAATTATTTTCTTAAAAGTTTCATTTTTTGAAAATTTTGTATTGAATTTGTAAGATTCCATTCCACATAGAGTTGATATCTGAAATCACAACAGCTACACCCCAGAATGCAGGGGTATTCAGTTTCCATCTCCTTGACCATTCGGTTTATTTCATTGTCCCAAAGAACTTGCTTAATCAGATTGGAAATATCGATTCTTGTTTCATTGTATATTAACTGTTGATGCATTGACGGTTCTTGATTCTTCAAAATCTCCTTTATTTGAGGATAGAAATAAATACGATCGATTATCATTGGGGCATATTTGTCTAAAAAAAATATAAAAAAATGAAATAAAAAAAGATAAATTTACCGTATTCAGCGATATTTTTCTTTGGCATAGCATACATAATGGTATAATATTTTAAAAATGAAATCAAATGAATAAGCAAGTTGTTTTAATCAATCATTAGCCAATCAGATATCGACCAATCCGGTGATTTCATTTTGTATGTCACAAACAATATTTTTGTATTCTAGATTTCGCACCCCTAATATGACTATTTTGCCACTAGCAAACACGTTAACACACATTGGGTTGTATTTTAAAAGCCTCAGTGCAGGAAATAATTCTGGTTCGAACATACAAAGACATTTTGTTGACATGTTGTATAGATTGATAGATTGTCCTATATCCATGGTAACTGTAATTGACTGTATTTTAATATCCTTTATTCTATATTGTAATTTATTAACATCTAAAGGTTTCTTACATCCCATGATTCTGCATTTGCGAGGATTTGAAAAATATTATAGGATATTTTCCACTCCTATCTACAAATTGCTGTGGTTTACCATTTGGAAACGTCATTTTTGATACATCGAAAGTTCCTTTATAATTTATATTTGATAACATAATTAAACAATAAAGAAATATTAAGCTATATATATATAATTTTTAGGAAGAGTTCATTAAATCATATAATATAAACAAAAACCTATAATTATACAAATTAATAATGGAATTAAGAAATGATGCTGTATATCAAATCGTCGGCCCAAGTGGTAGTGGTAAAACTATGTTTGTGTGTAAATTACTGAAATCTAATTTATTTCAAACAAAATTCAACAAGATTTATTAGCATAAGGGTGCAGATGAAGAACATGGATTAACTCAGGATAATTTCTGTAAATTGAAAAACATGAAAATAGTAAAGGGTTTCGATAAAAACTGGTCAAGTCGTTTAAGGAAAGGTGATGTCATCATTATTGATGATTTGTATCAGGAAGCTAATAAAGAAAAGGATTTTAATAATTTATTCACAAAAATCAGTAGACATGTTGGTGTTACTGTGATCTTTATTACTCAAAATCTATTTCATCAGGGTGGCGCACATCGAACAAGGAATTTAAATGTTCAATATTTAGTTATTTTCAAGAATCCTAGAGATGCAACAGTTATTGATTTTCTTGCTCGACAGGCATATCCTAATAATCGTAATTTTCTCATCAGTGCATTTCAAGATGCTACAAAATCACCACATGGATATATATTTCTTGATTTCACACAACAATGCAATGATGATTTAAGGGTGAAAACCGATATTTTCAATAAAGAAGGTGCCATGGTATATAAACAAAGTTGAAAACTTTAACATGTAAAAATGTTTATGAAATCCAGGCTTAAAAATATCCGAAAACTTAGACAAAGTATTAAAAAGAAAAATCAAGTTCCACCAAAATCCAGTTATACACCATCTAAAAAGCTAATAACCGAGAATTACCCTGCAATGAATCTTATTTCGAAAAACATTATTAAAAAGAGTAAGAAAACAGATAAAATTGTAAAAAATCATAGGAGTTTCCCATATTTTAATGCATTGTTAAAGGCTTCGAGTATGAAAAGAATGTCTATTTTACAATCATTTCCAACTTTTGTTGTCGATGATTTACTCAAAATTCTATTAAAAGTAGTCAGAGGTAAAATTAAAATCAGTAATTCTAAAAAACTAGTATTGAATAAACATCGTAAGCCTTTGTTATCACTAGTAAATAATAAAAATCGTCAGCAAATGAGAAAAATCATATATAAACAACAATGTGGTTTTATCGGAGCAATGTTACCATTAGCATTATCATTATTATCACAATAAACGATGGGGCAATCATTACCTAATGTTAAATTAAAATTTAAATCATTTTATTGTAATGGAGAAGATTTGGACGAACCCAGAAGACAAAGCAGGTTTCGGTGGAGTGGCAAAGTTAAAGAAAGAGTCCCAAAGTCGAAAAAGGAAACGCAAAAGTGGTTGTCAGATCAGCTTGCGTACAGTTTAAACAAACCAATGCGGAAAAGATTTCCAACAAGAGCTTATAAGACATTCGGTATTAATGATTTATGGCAAATGGATTTGATGGAGATGATACCGTATTCGAAGATTAACAAGAGTTATAAATATATTTTAACGTGTATTGATGTTTTCAGTCGTTTTGCTCGCGGTGTACCAACAAAGACAAAATCTGCAGAGGAAATATCTAAAGCAATTAACTCAATGTTTAAAAATGCTCATCCAGACAATTCGCAAACCGATTTAGGTATTATTATTATTATTATTATTATTATTTTTATTATTATTATTATTATTATTATTATTACAGGCAAGAAGTTTTACAATAGTAAAGTTAAGCAAATCCTGGATCGTCTCAAAATAAATCATTATTCTGTACATTCTCAATACAAAGCCGCACATGTTGAAAGATTTAACCGGACATTGAGGGATAGATTGAAGAAATATTTCGTGCATCAAGGTAATAAAATATGGATAAATGTATTACCGAAAATACTTGTTAGTTATAATAATTCATCACATCGAGGTCTGAATGGTTTGAGACCCGTAGATATCAGCTCAAAAACACGAGTACAGTCTAAAAAAGTTACTATTACAAAACCAAAATATAAAGTTGGTGATCACGTTAGAATTAGTAAAATATCTGCTTCACCTTTCATCAAAAATTTCGATATTAATTGGAGTGATGAGGTATTTCAAATTACTAAAATTAATACTAAACAAAGTCCTGTAATGTATGTTATTAAAAATAGTGATAACAATTTAATACAAGTGAAATTCTATGAACAGGAATTACAAGTTATTTCCAAACCTACAGTGTTCAGAATTCAGAAAATATTGAAAACTAAAATGGTGGGTAAGGATAAACAATACTATGTCAAATGGCATGGATATCAAAAACCCTCATGGATATCATCAAAAGACCTAGTAAAATGAGTTTCTATACAATTTTACCTAGTAATAGTTGTCCGCTAATCCATCCGGAAAATCAAGCAAGTAAATTTATGGTTGATCTTCAAAATCCCATTTATTTACATGGAAATTGGGAAGTTGCTTTGCAAGACTTTACATTTGTGTACAATACATTCCAATTTTATAGTCATTGTAAAATCGGATTCAAGAAGCGTGTTCCCAAAACCTGTAGTGGTATTTTCTCAATCAATAATTTTGAGCGATATTGCCATATTCCAAATCAGATTTTAGATGAAAATAGTGGCATGTTTTTCAAAGATGGATTGAATGTTAGTTGTTATTTTAGCCCATTTACAATAAAGTTTGAAAGTATTGAGGATGCCAAGCGAATGAGTTGTGATAAGCTTAGCATTGTTGTTCCTGGAGCTGAATACCTAATACGATTCAAAACATTTGATGAGAAAAGTGTAACGATCGAAAACATCAAAATATTTGTATCATATATTAATGAGTTGGAAGATACATTTACATTTACTAATGAATTATATATTGAAACACTTGAAGAATTACATAAATATATTTCATTCAATTGTTTACATATATTTAAAACTATTGAATTTCTTAAAGATGGAATATGCAAATTCATTCTGAATAATAACATTTGTGAAGTTACATTTGATAAAAATTTGGCTAATACATTGAGATTAGATAAGCAAACATATCGGGCAAGTGCTTTTGGTGTACGCAAACCAAAAATAATAAAACTTCATAGACAAATGTTCATATATACTAACATCATCGATCCTATAATTGTTGGTGATTCTTTGGTTCCTCTATTGAAATCTGTGTGGGTTGATAAACATAACCAGGATGAAGTTGTCAATATAAATATCGATAATCCCGTGTGCTTACCGGTATCAACATCATGTATAAACAATATAGAAATAAATATTCGTGATGATAGCGGTAAATTTATTGAATTTAGTAAAGATACAAAAACTCATTTGACATTACATTTTCGTAAATTAGATGGCCAATAACGATATTATTAGTATGTATAGTGGTAGCCAAAGTGGTGGCGAATTACCATATTTTATTGGTAAACAGTATGGATCAGGATGGTTGAGAACAATTGGTAGATTTGCACTTCCTATTCTTAAACGCATTGGTATTTTTGGTATGAAAACCGCTAAAGATGTGATAATGAATGAGCAGAAAATATTACTATCTCTGAAATCAAATGCATTATCCGAGTTAGGGAAAGTTCTACCTAGTGTTGCAGGTATGTTTCAAAAACCCGAAGCACCAGCTCAAAAACGTAAAAGACATCATAAACATATAAACAAACGAATGAAAGGACATGGAACTATATTTCAAAAATGATTTGTGGTAAATCTGAATTGTGTTTATTTGATAGACCATCTCCCCAAGCAGTAATTGAAATGGGGGCCTTTGAAGATGTATTCCCTATGAATTCTATTATGGATAGGAGAACCGATATTGAATTTTATATTAATGGTTCCCAAACTGAATATCTAGATTTGAACGATACATTGTTAACTGTTCAGATCAAAGTTGTAGATAAAGATAGAAAACCGTTGGGTGAACCTAGTGATGTAATACCAAACAATTTCTTGTTTCATACACTTTTTAAAGATGCAGTTCTCGGATTTAATAATATCAAGATTGAGGGTGGTAACAGTAAATATATTCACAAAGCTCTAATAGAAACTATTATACATTACAATAGCGATACTAAAAATACATGTTTAACTCCTATGTGTTATGGTAGTGATGATGATAGGAAAAAGTGGATTAAAGGTTCGAAATTATTTACTATGTGCTCATCATTACAACTCGATTTTATGGATCAACCGAAATATTTACTCCCAGGTGTTAATGTACACATTAGATTGAAAAGATCTGATTCTGCATTATCACTAACAAGTGCTACCACAGCACCAATTCTTCAATTAGTTGATGCAAAATTATTGGTAAGAAGAGTTCGTGTTGAGCCTTCTGTATTAGCCGGTCATCAATTGGGGCTTAATTCTAAGCATGTAATATATCCATTGAAAACAAAGGAAATTGTTCAATTTGCTATTGCTAAAGGTTCAGCTTCTTTCTATAAAGAACAAATATTTGGAGATAGAAGAATGCCCAACTTTATATTGGTAACATTTCAAAGTGAATCTCAATATAATGGATCATACTTAACATCGAGCTCAATTTTCAAAAACTTTGGTGTAACATCGCTAACTTTATCGAAAAATAGTGATTATAGAGAAACATATACTCAAGATTTCGATAATGATAATTATTGTGCTACATATATGCAGAGTATAGCGAGAAATATGGGTTATTTGGATAAAAACCTTAATTGTGGTATAACTCTTGAAGATTTTAAAAGCAAATATCTATTCTTTACATTTTTTTTTGGCCCCCGATTTTGATTTAAATCAGAGTCAATTACCTCAAAATTGAAATTTACGATTAGATATAAAGTTTGCTAAAGCTACAATTGAACCGGTACATGTTGTAATATATGGAGTATTTGAAAATGAGGTTCAAATAACTGCAAACAGAACAGTGTTCGTTTGAACAGAGTTCAAACATTGTTGGTTTGAAAATGTTGGTATAAATGTATAGATAATTGATGATAATTTGTCATGGAGTAAGTTTTTAAATGTATTATTAATATTATTGATGTAGTTCTGTTCAGGTCTATCAAATTGGAAAACAAATACTAGGACATGAATTTTTAGGGGTTTTTCCTCTTGATAAAATTCCATATTTACGTAATAATCAAGCCATAATCGTCAATAATCAATCATCTCATCTCGGTGGAGAACATTGGTTAGCAATATATATGAAACCTAGCAAGATATTTGTATTTGATCCTATGGGTTTCTATTATCCGGCTTTAGTGGTTTCGAAACTGCAAACAATGGGTAAACCTATTGTCTATAATAAAACTATGTATCAAAAACCATGGACCTTAACATGTGGTCAACATTGTTTAGCTTGCTTATTATCTAAGAGATTTGATGAATAATAAATGTATTATTGTTATTGTTATGTTTTAACTATTAATATTTTTATTTATTATTATTATTAATATTTTTATTAATATTATTATTATTATAATTATTATTATTATTATTATTTTTATTATTAATAATATTATTTTTATTATTATTATTATAAATATTATTATTATGTGTTTATTTAAAGATAAGCTAATGCATCATCACATGATAAGTGCGTGATCACAAAGACAGTGCATGATAAGTGCGTGATCATCACATGATAAGTGCATGCATACACAAATTGAATAAAGAAAACACATGCAAAAGTATGTATGTGATTTACAAAGAAAACACATACAAACTCAATGTTTGTGATTTTACAAAGAACACATGCAGTCACAGTGTAGACTGCATGCGTTTTACAAAGAAAACATGTCTAAAAATCTCTCACCTAAATGTGTGTATTGCTTAAATGTGATTGGCTAAATCCCGAAAATATTATTCTCTTTATAAACATTGACAATTTCCAAAGTTGTCACAATTAATTCAAAATTTATCAATTTTCAAATATTCACTCGCGCGATTTCAAAAATTTTAAAATGGAGAATTCAAGAATTTTACGACAATTGTTGGCCGAAGAAAATGGTAAATTATTATTTTTTAATTTATTTTCTTTTATTATTCTATTTTTCTAGATTGGTTTAATATAACCGAACTTCAAAATCAAATTGACGGTGTTAACGAATTTGTTCCTGGTAATTTTTAATTTTATTATTATTTATTTTAATATAATTTTAGAAAATGTTTCAAATGAGGAAATTATTTTAATAGAAGATAGCGATGATTCCGATATTGGTAAATTTATTTATTTATTATTATTAATGTTTTTCAGAAATTATTAGTGAGTATATCAATGAAAATATTCATTCAGCAGCGTCAGTAGATTTGGACGAAACATTTATTGTTAATGCCCCCGTTTCTGGGGATGACAACAATTATGCCCCCGTTTCTGGGGATGCCAAGATTTCTATGGTGCTGACGTTTCTGTGGGAGATGAGATTTCGTATAAAAAATGTAGGATTTTTATTATTTTTAATATTTTTAATGAGCATTATTATTTTTAATTTATTATTAATTTATAAGAGTATTTTAATGAGTATAAGTTAATAATATGTAAAGTATTATAATATAATACTTTAAATATTATTAATTTATAATAGAAATATCTGATTTGAAATATGAATAGAAATATTTGATTTGTAATCAGAATATTAATTTTATAATAGAAATATATGATTTATAATACGAATATTAATTTATAATAGAAATATGTGATTTATTTTTATAATAGAAATATATGATTTATAATACGATTATTAATTTATAATAGAAATATATGATTTGAAATATGAATAGAAATATTTGATTTGTAATCAGAGTATTAATTTATAATAGAAATATATGATTTGAAATATGAATAGAAATATTTGATTTGTAATCAGAATATTAATTTTATAATAGAAATATTTGATTTGTAATCAGAATATTAATTTTATAATAGAAATATATGATTTGAAATATGAATATTAATTTTTATAAATTATTTTACGGTATGTTATTTAAACATGTGATTTATAATAGAAATATATGATTTATTTTTATAATAGAAATATGTGATTTATTTTTATAATAGAAATATATGATTTATAATATGAAAATGAATATATGATTATAATAAGAATATTAATTTTTATAAATTATTTTACGAAATGTTATTCAAACATGTGATTTATAATAGAAATAACGGATTTATAATACGAATTGAAATTTATTAAAATATTTACATAATTATCATCATTTATATATTATTATTTGATTCATATATGATTTAAATAATAATAAACATTTGATAATAATTACATATTTATCAGGTCGATTGTATAAAAACTATTGCCAATCTGGAATTGGTCATAACTCGAAATGCCATACGACTATGGAAAGTTACTACGGTCATAGATTCTATGGCATCGACATTTTTATTTGCCCTAAATGCGATACAGCCCAAGACATTGAATATCTAGAGTTTTATAAGAAACACTCTAGCCATTTAAATCAATTTAAAATTAATAAAAGGCATTATTTCAAATGATTAAAGCGAAAAATGTTATTAATAATAATAATAACACAAACAATACAAAGATCACTAAAAACATAAACAATAATACAACTGTTACTAAAAAATCAAAAAGACCTGCTGATAAAATCGTGTCGTGTATCCCTGCTAAAATTAAAAAAATAGAAATCATCATTAGTGATGACGAAACTGAATATAATAAAATAGGGGGTTCTGTAAATATTGAAATAAACGATGAACCCGAAATAGAGGTTGACTTAAGGGGTTCCCGTAAAAATATTCGATTTGATTTAGAAAATCAAAACCTTATTCAAATCGCATTAACAGATAAACTTGTAAATAAATTACAAAACGAAATAAAGAAAATGGGATCTGTAAAAGTCCAGTTTACAGCTCTCATTCAATTTGAAAAAGATGGGGAAATAAAAGATAATTTCTTTTCAAATAGCGCTTGTGTCTTTTCCGATAGTTTTCTTGCTGATGGTGTGAGTCGGTTAAATGAGAAAATCGAAAAATTCACATATTTAGGAAGTGGGTGGCGCGTAGTTAAGATTCGCGAAATCGATTTTATTTTAACCGCGTATTATCCTGTAAGTCGATTAGCTGGACATAGTTTTATCCCTACACCGGAATCTCTAGTAGGTAAAAAGGCTATTGTAAATGTTAAAAACACAGATCATTCGTGTTTTATATATAGTGTTTTATCAATTTTAAAGCGTGATATAGTTTTAAAGAATAGGGAGCGTGTTTCTTCTTACACTACTTTTATGGATGAATTGAATTACGATCCAATTACAGATTGTCCAATGAGACTCTGTAACATACGCAAATTTGAGAGAAACAATAGCGATTTAAATTTGGCCATCAATGTCTTTGAATATAACAACACCCCTTCTAAACAATTGAATGACATTGATTATGTACCTCATCATCCTCACCTTGTCTTAATTCATCGAACAAAGGTTATCGGTGGTAACCCGATTAATCTTTTATTATTACAAGACGGTGATTATTATCATTATACCGCCATTTTTAATTTAAATAGACTGCTGAATTGTCATTCTAGTAGTGAATGTAACACCAGAATTCGCGTAAAATGGTGTCCCCATTGTTTAAATGGTTTTTATTATGATAAAACCTTTAAGGCACATGTTGATTTGTGCGCTAAAAATCAAATAGGAACAACCCTATACACACTCCCTGAAAATAACTTAATATTTAAAAATTATTCCAAAATGATTACCCCACCATTCGTAATTTATGCAGATTTTGAGGCTGTTTTGCCTAAAGATGTAAAACATCATCAAATACACATGCCGATATCAGCAGGCTTATTATTAATAAATAATTACACAAATACTACACAATATTTCAGTTTTATAGGCTTGGAATGTGTATTGGAATTTTTAAAGAAAGTAGAGGAAATTGCTGTCACAATTGTCCTACCATATTATGAAAATCATGGTAAAAAACCGATGAATAATCTTACTTCTAATGAGGAACAGCAGTTCATCGCATGTAGAACTTTCTATCTTTGTAAAAAACTTATTAGAAATAAGGTTAAGGACCATGATCATTTTACAGGTCAGTATCTTGGTGCTGCCTGTCGTAACTGTAATATAAATAGGAAAATAAGCAAGCAGTTACCTATCGTCTTTCATAATTTGAGAGGGTATGACCTTCATCATATTTTAAAGTATGGATTGAATGAATCTCCATCTTGGAAATTAAATATCATTCCTACAACAACTGAGAAATTCATATCTTTGATTGTAAACATTAAGAAATTGGCTGTTAGATTTATAGATAGTATGCAATTTGTAAATTGCTCTTTAGCCAAGGCTGTGAAAACTCTTACAGATCTACCTCTAACTTGTTCTGCTTTTGATGGTCTTATAGTTAAGGCAAAGGGTAACTTTCCTTATGATTTTGCAGTATCACTAGAGGTTCTTGAATCGACTTATGAACTACCTCCAAAATGGGATTCTGTATCTGATGATGAATATGCTACCGCCCAACTAATTTGGACACAGCAAAATTTCACAGCTTCATAGAGATTTGTATAAATTATTTAATAACAGTTTATATGGTAAATCCGTTGAGAATTTGAAAAAACGGATGAATTTGAGGCTATGCAATTCAGCTGAAAAGATGATTGTATATGCTTCAAAACCGACTTTCAAAAAGTCCATTAAAATAGTGGATGATTTGATTGCTGCTCATCTGAACAAAGATTCTAGATGTTTAGACAGGCCTAGCTACATTGGCCAATCAGTACTAGACCTGTCTAAGCTGTGGATGTACCAATTACAATATAATGAATTGGCAAAATATAGATCAGAATTTAACTGTGATATTAATATCGTTGAAGGCGACACTGATTCGTTTTTTCTTGATGTTAAGCACTGTAAGCTTGACATTCTTTTGCCGGCAATGATAAGAGACAGCCTTTTAGATACATCGAATTACGACCCAGCACATCCCTTATACTTGAGGAAATTAGATTCCGTGATCGGAAAATTTAAAGATGAAAGTAAAGGTCTCGGGTATAAGGAGTGGGTTTTCTTAAGACTTAAGTGCTATAGTTTATTAGGCAAATCTGATACAATGAGGGCTAAGGGGGTGAAGTTGTTGGGGACTGACATCAAACATCAGTCTTATTTGGATTGCTACAATAAAAACGTAGTTTTCACAGTACCTCAAAGTAGGATAGGGACGCGGAACCATCAGCTGTACACATTTAAAAACAGTGAAATTGCTTTGAGTAATAACGATGATAAGCGATTGTGGGTGGGGAAAAATACCAGTATCGCATTTGGGCATTATTTTGGGGTTGATGCAATAGGTAGTGACCAAGTTAATTTCTTGGATGAGCCGCTTTTCGGTGGTTTGAGCCCCAGTTTTGATGACTCTACCGAAATCAGCGATAATGGACAGCTTTTCGGTGGTTCGAGCCCCAGTTTTGATGACTCTACCGAAATCAGCGATAATGGACAGCTTTTCGATGGTTTTAACGAAGATAACATTGACATTGATGACATGTTGTTATCAGAATAATAAATGTTTTTAAAAACTGTTTTTGTTAATTTGGAAACTTATTTATTTAGAAAACTTGTAATAGTTTTCATTTTTATTATGAAATTTAGATATAATTTTTTTAAATTAAAATTTTTATAATTACATTTTTATAATATTATTATTATTATTTCATGCAAAAGCCGCAGCGTGACGAAACGCGAAATATTACTTTATAGATGTTTTAAATGTAAAAACACTATATATATTTTAATGTATTTATAATTAATTCTTTGTTTTTATGAAGTTGTTTTTGTTTTATGTAGTTGTTTTTGTTTTTATGTAGTTGTTTTTATAAATTTGTTTATTATATTATATTAATATTATTATTATTATTATTAATAAAATTAATAATAATATTAATAATAAAAGTTTTTATAAGTATTTATAAGTATTAATATTAATAAAAGTTTTTAAAAGTAATAATAATAATAATAAAATTAATAAAAGTTTTTAAAAGTATTATTAATAAAATAATAATAATTAAAGTTTTTATAAGTATTAATAAATTTTTATAAGTAATAAGTATATTAATAATAATAAAATAATACTATTAATATTAATAATAATAATAGTAATAATAATAATAAAATTTTTATAAGTAATAAATATATTAATAATAATATTAATTATAATAAAAATATTTATATTAATAATAATAATTAAAGTTTTTATAAGTATTAATAAATTTAAATTTTTATAAGTAATAATAGAATAATAAAAAGTAATAATAATATTAATAATAATATTAATAATATTAATAATAATAATAATAATTATAATAAAAATATTAATAATAATAATAATAATTAAAGTTTTTATAAGTATTAATAAAATTTTTATAAGTAATAATAGAATAATAAAAAGTAATAATAATATTAATAATAATAATAATAATTATAATAAAATAATTTACAAAATATATACTACTTATTTTTATAAGTAGTAAATTAAAATTAAAAAATATTTAAAAATAATATGACCTTGAGAAATTTTGAATGAACTTGAAAAATTTTGATGACTCATCCAATGACCTTGACCTACGTTTGAATGACCTTGAAAATTTTTGATGAGTCATATAATGACCTTGACCTACTTCTGAATGACCTTGACCTACTTTGAATGACCTTGAAAAATTTTGATGACTCATCAAATGACCTTGAATGAGTCATTGTCTTTGTACTTTTAAACTTAGAAAAATTTTTTTGCCGGGGGGGGGGTATGTGAGCTAGAGGGCCGGTATCCCACTACTTGTGTTTGTTGATTCAGATCTGGGTTTGGTGTTAGTATCAACATAGTTTTTGAAAATAGTATCTTGTTTAAATCTGATAGCCCGATGAATATTGACAGCTTGCACACCTAATAATAAAAACATTGTAATCAATAGCCAATGCATTACATAATTTTGCTTTGGATTATGCGATAACAGTAATTTCTCTACTTTTGAAACACATTTCTTTTCTGCTGCGATTGGGAAATCATCCAATAAATTATAAATTTCATTTGAAATTTCCAAATCAATCTCCACAGTATATACATACGACAGCTTTTCTAAGTCTAAATTCTTGCAATCTTCTAAAATACTATCAAGGTTATTATGAATCCAACTAAATTTTCCACAGGGTAAACTTTGACTTAAAGCTCGTCCTTATAGGTTATTGATGTCGATATAAAATAAATCTGTATCTTCAGTAGTTTGCACGTGATGCTTATTAACAAATGTCAAACCACCGAGAATTCCCATTTCATAGAAATTATAAATTTCAATGTCTTGTAATAATTCAATGGGTTTATCCAATGTCATTAATGCCGAATTCCATAACATACCGGGAATAAAAAATTAAATACAAAGGTTATAATCTACTATGAGCTATAGATTTCGCCCGAAATTGTTGAAAGAAATCGGCAAGCAAGAAAACATCCAATTTCAAAAAAACCATTATGTAATCAAATAAAGTGTTACAGTTTGTTTCTTTCTATATTTTTTTGCATTTTGATATTCGTCTTCTGTAACTTCTTCCCAGATAGGTGATAATTCATATGCTTTTTTGAAAACTTCTAAAGTAGTTGCAAAATTATATAGGAATATTCCTTTTGAGTCCACTATAGTACCATCGAATACCGATTTTGTTAAGGGTAGATTGTTCATTGTCTTAAAAGCTTTAGTCAATGAATCATTTACAAACTGGTATGAATCACTTTAGTAGTGGGATACCGGCCCTCTAGCTCACATACCCCCCCGGCAAAATTTTTTTTTCTCTAAGTTTAAAAGTACAAATTTTTTAGAACAAAGACAGTAGTGGGATGTGTCACATCCAGCACATGTCACATCCAGCACAGTACCCCCTCCACCCCGGCTGAGAGAAAATTTTTCTAAGTCCAAAAGACAAAGACCATGACTCATTCAAGGTCATTTAAACAAAGACCATGACTCATTCAAGGTCATTGGATGACTCATCATATTTTTTTCAAGGTCATTTAAACAAAGACCATGACTCATCCAAGGTCATTGGATGACTCATCATATTTTTTCAAGGTCATTTAAACAAAGACCATGACTCATTCAAGGTCATTGGATGACTCATCATATTTTTTCAAGGTCATTTAAACAAAGACCATGACTCATTCAAGGTCATTGGATGACTCATCATATTTTTCAAGGTCATTTAAACAAAGACCATGACTCATTCAAGGTCATTGGATGACTCATCATATTTTTTCAAGGTCATTTAAACAAAGACCATGACTCATTCAAGGTCATTGGATGACTCATCAATTTTTTCAAGGTCATTCAAAAGTAGGTCAAGGTCATTCGAAATTTTTCAAGGTCATTGGATGACTCATCAAAAATTTTCAAGGTCATTCAAAATTTTTCAAGGTCATATTATTTTTAAACATTTTTAAATTTAAATTTACTACTTATAAAAAATAAGTAGTATATATTTTGTAAATTTATTTTATTATTATTTTTATTATTATTACTATTATTATTATTATATATTGAAAACCGAGACAAATACAACAAATTTATTATAAAGAGACAATTCTACTATAGTAGTATTGTCTAAGAGCTTTATTCAAAGCCCATTCCACATACTTCCGATATCGGGCGGCGCAGCAATGACATCCATCACCACAAGGGTATTCGGGTTCCATATCTTTGGACAATTTGTTTTGTTCGATATCCCATAGGAACTCATCTATTACAGTAAATATCCATATTGATGTATGATTGAATATCAAGTCTGGAATTATTGATGCAGGCTTATCCATGATTCCATGTATTTCTGGATAATAGAATTCCAGACGTTCTTTAATAACTTTAAAATAATCATCTAAAAGCAAGTAATAATAATAATATTAATAATAAATTACCGTAATGTTTAATTTCATTCATAGCTTGAACTGCGCTCGGTACAACCATTTTAATGATAAAAAATGAAATAACAATTACTTTTATACTAATTTAGAGACACACACACACACACATCTTTAGCTATAAACAATAAATATTAATTTATATAGATTTAAAAATGATTAAAGAAATTTTATTATTATTATTAGTTTTTAATATGGCCAACTCAATTGTTGTAACCGTTCAAGGTAAAAATTCAACAAGATGTGTATGTCCAGATACCGCTGTATTGATGGATATTTTGTATATGATAGATAGGCCTAGATATTTGAAAACTCCAGTCAAAAGATTATCTGAAAGAATGAGTAATTTAGAATTCCGATTTGAACATACATATGAGACTTTAAAAAGAGCTAAAAACGAATTATATGATGATATTATATATTTAAATAAGACCATTGGTACTATCAAAAATGAATTAAGAAAATCAATATTAGAATTGAAAGAAAATCATAAAATTAATGAAAAATGATGAATCAAGTTCAATATAGTATAAAATTTTATTCTAATAAAACAACTGATCAGTTCAATCGTATAATGAAATTACAACAACACCCAGTTAACAGTGGCGGCAACAGCTTGAAAGAAGTTAACAGTGCCAACAAATCATCATTGCCATTTCCATTATATATTTTTACATATTTTCTTAGTATTACATGATTCTGATTGGTCGAATATAGTATAAATAAGCTTACACTTTCAAATATTTTTATAAAATGCCAGAAACTAAATTTTTTATAACTTTGTTGAATGAGCTGGTCTCTAATAATAGAGAAGAAGATGAAATCATTAAAAACATGAAATTTATGGTAAACCGTACCGAGAAAATCGTTGAAGACATCCCATTCGATTATGAAAAAATTCTCAATTTGCCACCATTGGAGAGAAAGAAGGCATTCCAATCAATATTTAGTTACATGTTCGATGAAAATAATAAATGGATGCGAATAATAGTAGGATTAATGTACATGAAACACATGATATTAAAATCTGGATCCGACTATGAAAATTATTTCCAATGGTCTATAGAGGTATATTACTTTATATTGTTAATAATTTATTATTATTTAGGTGATAGAAACAAAAATTGATCCGTGGGTAGAATCAAACGGTGGATGGACAACGATTATTCAAGTTGCCGCAGAAGCCAAACGCTCTGATATTTATATCGAGAATTGCAAATTTTTATTAAAACTATTCACTGGAGTATCTGTTTTATATTTATGTAACAAGGTTTATCATAGATTTTAATAAATATTTCTTTGTTATTTTTATTAATAAAAACTATATTTTAAAGATTTATTGATTATTACATGTACATTCTTCATCACCACAAGATTCTATCATAATATTTTCTATAACATGATCAATACAATTCTTAAATTCGGTAGGCTCATCTTTTTCGGTAGCTTCTTCAACATCAATAATTTCTTCAGAATCATTAATAATTTCAGTATCATTAACAATTTCATCACTCTGACATTCAGATTCGCATCCGATTCTTTACTCAATGCTTCAACTAGAGTCAACATATCTCTAATTTTTACACCGGTTATTTCTTCAAGTTTATCAAACAAAAAGTTTATTAAATATTCTAAACCAAAATTAATTAATTATTTATATTTTATATTTTACCTTTTTCAGACATCATCTTAACACTATTTTAAAACTAATTATAATTTTGTTTATAGAATAACAAAGAAACATTAATACATTTATTAAACACTAAACACTAAAATAACTGTGAAAGTCTAGCAGTAACAATTTTCCAGATTGGAGAAAGCACATCGTTTTGATCTGCTTTATATCCTTGGATTGTTATTGTTATATACCAGTTTTCCTGTTCTTTGAATCCTATTTCTGTAAATGCATCATAATATCTGGTATATTGACTCGTGAAGAAAGCATTTTCATTGCATTTTAAATTGGAATTGATCTTTTTGAATGTATTATCAATATCCTTGATATCTAACATTGAGAGAGTCCCAGCAAGAGATTGAAATTGCGTTTTATTGAGTTTGACTGGATTTGCCAATTGCATATTGATAGGCTCCTTTAAAAAATACATTTTATAATTGTGGAACATCTGAACTGGTTGGACACTTATTTTCTTGGTCATGTTTGAGTTATGATCTTTATAATGTGGTGACGCACTTTTATACCCTGACAGATACTGATTAACCAATCAGAATCATGCATGATCACAAAGACAATGCATGATAAGTGCATGATAAGTGCAAGACAAGTGCGTGACTGGAAAACTGTATGTGAATTAACTCGTGGATTTTGTATATGATTTTACGCATTCATCTATATAAAATGTATTATTAACATCACGTGTTTTATTATTATTATTATTTTTATTATTATTATTATTATTATTAATATTATTATTATTACTATACAAATAAAATTACTATTATTACTATTATTATTACTATACAAATAAAATTACTATTATTATATTATTATTAATATTATTACTATTATTATTACTATACAAATAAAATTACTATTATTACTATTATTACCAAAATAACAAAAATAAACTATTACTATTATTAAATATTATTACCAAAAACAATAAAACTATTACTATCAACACTAAAACAAAACAACAAAAATAAAATACAAAAACATTTATTACCAACAATAAAACTACCAAAACAATCAAAATAAAATACATTTATTGTCGTAAAAGTTGCATTTTTGAAAATTTCGTATGGAATTTGTCAGATTCCATTCGACATAGCGCTGATATCGGAAATCACAGCAGCTACACCCCAGAATGCATGGGTATTCAGTTTCCATCTCCTTGACCGTTCGGTTTATTTCATTGTCCCAAAGGGCTTGTTTAATCAGATTTGAAATATCGATTCGTGTTTCATTATATATCAACTGTTGATGCATTGAAGGTTCTTGATTCTTCAAAATCTCCTTTATTTGAGGATAGTAATAAATAATACGCTCGATTAGCATTGGAGCATATTTGTCTAAAAAAAATATAAAAATGAAATAAAAATGATAAATTTACCGTATTCAGCGATATTTTTCTTTGGCATAGCATACATAATATTTTCCATTTTAAAAATGAAATAAAATGAATAAGCAATTTGTTTTAATCAATCATTAGCCAATCAGATATCAACCAATCCGGTGATTTCATTTTGTATGTCACAAACAATATTTTTGTACTCTAGATTTCGCACCCCTAATATGACTATTTTGCCGCTAGCAAACACGTTAACACACATTGGGTTGTATTTTAAAAGCCTCAATGCAGGAAATAATTCCGGCTCGAACATACAAAGACATTTTGTTGACATGTTGTATAGATTGATAGATTGTCCTATATCCATGGTAACTGTAATTGACTGTATTTTAAGATCCTTTATTCTATATTGTAGTTTATTGACATCTAAAGGTTTCTTACATCCCATGATTCTGCATTTGCCGGATTTGAAAAATATTATAGGGTATTTTCCACTCCTATCTACAATTTGCTGGGGTTTACCATTTGGAAACGTCATTTTTGATACATCGAAAGTTCCTTTATAATTTATATTTGATAACATAATTAAACAATAAAGAAATATTAAGCTATATATATAATTTTTAGGAAGAGTTCATTAAATCATATAATATAAACAAAAACCTATAATTATACAAATTAATAATGGAATTAAGAAATGATGCGGTATATCAAATCGTTGGCCCAAGTGGTAGTGGTAAAACTATGTTTGTGTGTAAATTACTGAAATCTAATTTATTTCAAACAAAATTCAACAAGATTTATTGGCATAAGGGTGCAGATGAAGAACATGGATTAACTCAAGATAATTTCTGTAAATTGAAAAACATGAAAATAGTAAAGGGTTTCGATAAAAACTGGTCAAGTCGATTAAGGAAAGGTGATGTCATCATTATTGATGATTTGTATCAGGAAGCTAATAAAGAAAAGGATTTTAATAATTTATTCACAAAATCAGTAGACATGTTGGTGTTACTGTGATCTTTATTACTCAAAATCTATTTCATCAGGGTGGCGCACATCGAACAAGGAATTTAAATGTTCAATATTTAGTTATTTTCAAGAATCCTAGAGATGCAACAGTTATTGATTTTCTTGCTCGACAGGCATACCCTAATAATCGTAATTTTCTCATCAGTGCATTTCAAGATGCTACAAAATCACCACATGGATATATATTTCTTGATTTCACACAACAATGCAATGACGATTTAAGGTGAAAACCGATATTTTCAATAAAGAAGGTGCCATGGTATATAAACAAAGTTGAAAACTTTAACATGTAAAAATGTTTATGAAATCCAGACTTAAAAATATCCGAAAACTTAGACAGAGTATTAAAAAGACTATAAATAAAGTTCCACCAAAAACCAGTTATACACCATCTAAAAAACTAATAACCGAGAATTACCCTGCAATGAATCTAATTTCGAAAAACATTATTAAAAAGAGTAAGAAAACAGATAAAATTGTAAAAAATCATAGGAGTTTCCCATATTTTAATGCATTGTTAAAGGCTTCGAGTATGAAAAGAATGTCTATTTTACAATCTTTTCCAACTTTTGTTGTCGATGATTTACTCAAAATTCTATTAAAAGTAGTCAGAGGTAAAATTAAAATCAGTAATTCTAAAAAACTAGTATTGAATAAACATCGTAAGCCTTTGTTATCACTAGTAAATAATAAAAATCGTAAGCAAATGAGAAAAATCATATATAAACAACAAGGTGGTTTTATCGGAGCAATGTTACCATTAGCATTATCATTATTATCACAATAAACGATGGGCAATCATTACCTAATGTTAAATTAAAATTTAAATCATCTTGTTGTAATGGAGAAGATTTGGACGAACCCAGAAGACGAGGCAGGTTTCGGTGGAGTGGCAAAGTTAAAGAAAAGAGTCCCAAAGTCGAAAAAGGAAACGCAAAAGTGGTTGTCAGATCAGCTTGCGTACAGTTTAAACAAACCAATGCGGAAAAGATTTCCAACGAGAGCTTATAAGACATTCGGTATTAATGATTTATGGCAAATGGATTTGATGGAGATGATACCGTATTCGAAGATTAACAAGGGTTATAAATATATTTTAACGTGTATTGATGTTTTCAGTCGTTTTGCTCGCGGTGTACCAACAAAGACAAAATCTGCAGAGGAAATATCTAAAGCAATTAACTCAATGTTTAAAAATGAGCATCCAGACAATTTGCAAACCGATTTAGGTATTATTATTATTATTATTATTATTATTATTATTATTATTATTATTATTATTATTATTATTATTATTATTATTATTATTATTATTATTATTATTATAGGCAAGGAGTTTTACAATAGTAAAGTTAAGCAAATCCTGGATCGTCTGAAAATAAATCATTATTCTGTACATTCTCAATACAAAGCCGCTCATGTTGAAAGATTTAACCGGACATTGAGGGATAGATTGAAGAAATATTTCGTGCATCAAGGTAATAAAATATGGATAAATGTATTACCGAAAATACTTGTTAGTTATAATAATTCATCACATCGAGGTCTGAATGGTTTGAGACCCGTAGATATCAGCTCGAAAACATTAGCTAAATCAGTACGATCTAAAACAGTTGCTATTACAAAACCAAAATATAAAGTTGGTGATTACGTTAGAATTAGTAAAATATCTGCTTCACCTTTCATCAAAAATTTCGATAGTAATTGGAGTGATGAGGTATTTCAAATTACTAAAATTAATACTAAACAGAGTCCTGTAATGTATGTTATTAAAGATAGTGATAACAATTTAATACAAGGGAAATTCTATGAACAGGAATTACAAGTTATTTCCAAACCTACAGTGTTCAGAATTCAGAAAATATTGAAAACTAAAATGGTGGGTAAGGATAAACAATACTATGTCAAATGGCATGGATATCAAAAACCCTCATGGATATCATCAAAAGACCTAGTAAAATGAGTTTCTATACAATTTTACCGAGTAATAGTTGCCCACTAATCCATCCGGAAAATCAAGCAAGTAAATTTATGGTTGATCTTCAAAATCCCATTTATTTACATGGAAATTGGGAAGTTGCTTTGCAAGACTTTACATTTGTGTACAATACATTCCATTTTATAGTCATTGTAAAATCGGTTACAAGAAACGTGTACCCAAAACCTGTAGTGGTATTTTCTCAATCAATAATTTTGAACGATATTGTCATATTCCGAATCAGATTTTAGATGAAAATTGTGGCATGTTTTCAAAGATGGATTGAATGTTAGTTGTGATTATAGTCCATTTACAATAAAGTTTGAAAGTATTGAGGATGCCAAGCGAATGGGTTGTGATAAGCTTAGCATTGTTGTTCCTGGTACTGAATACCTAATACGTTTCAAAACATTTGATGAAAAAAGTGTAACAATCGAAAACATCAAAATATCACTATCATATATTAATGAAGTTGAAGAGACATTTACATTTACTAATGATTTATATATTGAAACACTTGAAGAATTACATAAATATATTTCATTCAATTGTTTACATATATTTAAAACTATTGAATTTGTTAAAGATGGATTATGTAAATTCAGTCTGAATAATAACATTTGTGAAATTACATTTGATAAAAATTTGGCTAATACATTGGGATTAGATAAGCAAACATATAGGACAAGTGCTTTTGGTGTACGCAAACCAAAAATAATTAAACTTCATAGGCAAATGTTCATATATACTAACATCATCGATCCTATAATTGTTGGTGATTCTTTGGTTCCTCTTTTGAAATCTGTTTGGGTTGATAAACATGACCAGGATGAAGTTGTCAATATAAATATCGATAATCCCGTGTGCTTACCGGTATCAACATCATGTATAAACAATATAGAAATAAATATTCGTGATGATAGCGGTAAATTTATTGAATTTAGTAAAGATACAAAAACTCATTTGACATTACATTTTCGTAAATTAGATGGCCAATAACGATATTATTAGTATGTATAGTGGTAGCCAAAGTGGTGGCGAATTACCATATTTTATTGGTAAACAGTATGGATCAGGTTGGTTGAGAACAATTGGTAGATTTGCACTTCCTATTCTTAAACGCCTTGGTAGTTTTGGTATGAAAACTGCTAAAGATGTGATAATGAATGAGCAGAAAATATTGCCATCTCTGAAATCAAATGCATTATCCGAGTTAGGGAAAGTTCTACCTAGTGTTGCAGGTATGTTTCAAAAACAGGAACCAGCACCGGCTCAAAAACGTAAAAGACATCATAAACATATAAACAAACGAATGAAAGGACATGGAACTATATTTCAAAAATGATTTGTGGTAAATCTGAATTGTGCTTATTTGATAGACCGTCTCCCCAAGCAGTAATTGAAATGGGGCCTTTGAAGAGGTATTCCCGATGAATTCTATTATGGATAGTAGAACCGATATTGAATTTTATATTAATGGTTCCCAAACTGAATATTTAGATTTGAATGATACATTGTTAACTGTTCAGATCAAAGTTGTAGATAAAGATAGAAAACCGTTGGGTGAACCTAGTGATGTAATACCAAACAATTTCTTGTTTCATACACTTTTTAAAGATGCAGTTCTCGGATTTAATAATATCAAGATTGAGGGTGGTAACAGTACATATATTCACAAAGCTCTAATAGAAACTATTATAAATTACAATAGCGATACTAAAAATACATGTTTAACTCCTATGGTTATGGTAGTGATGATGATAGGAAAAAGTGGATTAAAGGATCGAAATTATTTACCATGTGCTCATCATTACAACTCGATTTTATGGATCAACCGAAATATTTACTCCAGGTGTTAATGTACACATTAGATTGAAAAGATCTGAATCGGCATTATCACTAACAAGTGCCACCACAACACCAATTCTTCAATTAGTTGATGCAAAATTATTGGTAAGAAGAGTTCGTGTTGAGCCTTCTGTATTAGCCGGTCATCAATTGGGGCTTAATTCTAAGCATGCAATATATCCATTGAAAACAAAGGAAATTGTTCAATTTGCTATTGCTAAGGGTTCAGCTTCTTTCTATAAGGAACAAATATTTGGAGATAGAAGAATGCCTAACTTTATATTGGTAACATTTCAAAGTGAATCTCAATATAATGGATCATACTTAACATCGAGCTCAATTTTCAAAAACTTTGGTGTAACATCGCTAACTTTATCGAAAAATAGTGATTATAGAGAAACATATACTCAAGATTTCGACAATGATAATTATTGTGCTACATATATGCAGAGTATAGTTAGAAATATGGGTTATTTGGATAAAAACCTTAATTGTGGTATAACTCTTGAAGATTTTAAAAGCAAATATCCATTCTTCACATTTGTTTTGGCACCCGATTTCGATTTAAATCAGAGTCAATTACCTCAAAATGGTAATTTACGATTAGATATAAAGTTTGCTAAAGCTACAACTGAACCGGTACATGTTGTAATATATGGAGTATTTGAAAATGAGGTTCAAATAACTGCAAACAGAACAGTGTTGGTTTGAAAATGTTGGTATAAATGTATAGATAATTTATGATAGTTTGTCATGGAGTAAGTTTTTAAATGTATTATTAATATTATTGATGTAGTTCTGTTCAGGTTTATCGAATTGGAAAACAAATACTAGGACATGAATTTTTTAGGGTTTTTCCTCTTGATAAAATTCCATATTTACGTAATAATCAAGCCATAATCGTCAATACTCAATCATCTCATCTCGGTGGAGAACATTGGTTAGCAATATATATGAAGCCTAGCAAGATATTTGTATTTGATCCTATGGGTTTCTATTATCCGGCTTTAATGGTTTCGAAACTGCAAACAATGGGTAAACCTATTGTCTATAATAAAACTATGTATCAAAAACCATGGACCTTAACATGTGGTCAACATTGTTTAGCTTGGTTATTATCCAAGAGATTTGATGATTAATAAATGTATTAATGTTTATTGTTGTGTTTTACCTATTAATATTTATTATTATTATTTTTATTATTCTTTTTATAAATATTATTATTTTATTATTCTATTATTACTTATTATTATTATTTTTATAAATATTATTATTATAATAATAATTATTATTATTATTATAATTATTATTATTATTATTTTATTATTATTATTAATATTTTTATATTATTATTATTAATATTTTTATTATTATTATTATTATTAATATTATTATTATTATTAATCTTTTTATATTATTATTATTAATATTATTATTATTATTAATATTTTTATATTATTATTATTAATATTATTTTTATTATTATTATTATAAATATTATTATGTGTTTAATTAAAGATAATGCATCATCACAAAGACAGTGCATGATAAGTGCGTGATCACAAAGACAGTGCAAGATAAGTGCATGATCATCACATGATAAGTGCATGCATACACAAAATTGAATAAAGAAAACACATGCAAACAAAAGTATGTATGTGATTTACAAAGAAAACACATACAAACAAAAGTATGTATGTGATTTTACAAAGAACGCATGCAGTCACAGTGTAGACTGCATGTGTTTTACAAAGAAAACATGTCTAAAAATCTCTCACCTATATGTGTGTATTGCTTAAATGTGATTGGCTAAATCTTGAAAATATTATTCTCTTTATAAACATTGACAAATGTAGAATTTGTCACAATTATTTCAAAATTTTACTCGCGGGATTTCAAAAATTTTAAAATGGAGAACTCAAGAATTTTACGTCAATTGTTGGTCGATGAAAATGGTAAGGATTTTTAATTTATTTTTAATTTTATTATTATATTTTTCTAGATTGGTATACTTTAACAGAAATACAAGATCAGTTAGATCGTCAAAATGATGTTATAATTATCGAAGATGATGGTAAATTTTAATTTTATATATGTTTTATTTATAAATTATTTTAGAAGTTATTTTAATCGAAGATACAATTGTTATCAGCGATAGCGAAGAGGATATTATCGAAGATGGTAAATTTTAATTTTATATATGTTATTTATAAATTATTTTAGAAGTTATTTTAATCGAAGATACAATTGTTATCAGTGATAGCGAAGAGGATATTATCGAAGATGGTAAATTTTAATTTAATTTTATTATATATTTAAAAAACATTTTAGTTGATTTGGATGCAGATGACAATAATTATGCCACCGTTTTTGGAGATGCCCCATTTCTGGGGATGATATTAATTATGCCACCGTTTTTGGAGATGCCCCCATTTCTGGGGATGACAATAATTATGCCACCGTTTTTGGAGATACCCTCGTTACTGGGGAAGATATGGAGGACCTCTCTTCTATAGAGGATGATGATTCGTCGGAATCAGGAGATAAATGTTAGTTTTTATTTATTTTTATTTATCGAAATTAAGTTAATGATATTTGAAGTATTATTAAAATATTACATCAAATATCAATAATTTATAATAATTTATAATAAATTTATAATAAGAATCTATTTATTTCAAAAGTTTTATGATAAATATATTTTTAAATTGATGAAATTTAAAGTATTATTTTAATAATACTTCAAATATCATTAATTTATAATATATTTTAAAAAAGTATTATTACTGAAACATATATTAACATAATAAATTATAAACAAATATAGTTGAACAAATAGTTTTTGAATTATATAGGCATTTTATTATAGATCTTACGTAATTGAATTATATATATGAATTATATAGGAATTATTTTAATAGATATTTTATTTAATAGTTTGCAGTGAGCATGCAAATATTATTGTATTTAAGGTTTTATATATTAGAATTATTTAATAGTTTGCAGTGAGCATGCAAATATTATTGTATTTAAGGTTTTATATATTAGAATTATTAAATAGTTTGCAGTGAGCATGCAAATATTATTGTATATAGGTTTATTTGTTAGAATTATTAGATATTTTATATCATAGTTACTTTATATAGGTTTTTAATTTAATATTTTTATTAGGCACTTTTTATCCAAGATATTGCATCTCATCATTGCAACATAATGAAAGTTGCCATGAAGAAATGAAAAAATATTACCGCCATAGATTTAATGGCATCAACTTTTTATCTGCGCCATATGCAAAACATCCCAGAACATTAAATATAAAGAATTTTATAGGGAACATGGGTTCATTTAAATTCTTTCAAGTCGAGTAAAATAAATATGTTTAAGAAAATTAATAAAAATAACGTCGATATTTTGAATATACTACAAAATAAAAAAACATCAAATAAAAAGAATAAAAGACCTGCTGCGCCTATTAAAATTAATATCCCAAATAAAATAATTAAAAAAGAAGTCATCGAAATCAGTGATGATGATGACTCTAATATTATAAATAATGAAAATATTATAAATAATATACCTATTATAAATAATGAAAATATTATAAATAATATACCTATTATAAATAATGAAAATACTATAAATAATGAAAATATTATAAATAATATACCTATTATAATAATGAAAATACTATAAATAATGAAAATATTATAAATAATATACTATTATAAATAATGAAAATACTATAAATAATGAAAATATTATAAATAATATACCTATTATAATTAATGAAAATACTATACCTACTATAAATAATGAAAATATTATACAATTCGGAGGTTCTGTATTAGAGAATGAGCCGAACATTTCAGTAAATTTAAATGGCGCTATCAAAACTTTACGTTTTGATATATCTAACGCGCAACTAATTACAGTAACTTTAACTGAGCGAATCAGTAATAAATTAATTTTTGAGATAAATAAAATAAACCGAACGGTCAAGGAGATGGAAACTGAATACCCATGCATTCTGGGGTGTAGCTGCTGTGATTTCCGATATCAGCGCTATGTCGAATGGAATCTGACAAATTCCATACGAAATTTTCAAAAAATGCAACTTTTACGACAATAAATGTATTTTATTTTGATTGTTTTGGTAGTTTTATTGTTGGTAATAAATGTTTTTGTATTTTATTTTTGTTGTTTTGTTTTAGTGTTGATAGTAATAGTTTTATTGTTTTGGTAATAATATTAATAATAGTAATAGTTTTATTTTTGTTAGTTTTGGTAATAATAGTAATAATAGTAATTTTATTTGTATAGTAATAATAATAGTAATAATATTAATAATAATAATAATAATAGTAATTTTATTTGTATAGTAATAATAATAGTAATAATAGTAATTTTATTTGTATAGTAATAATAATAATATTAATAATAATAATAATAATAAAAAATAATAATAATAATAAAACACGTGATGTTAATAATACATTTTATATAGATGAATGCGTAAAATCATATACAAAATCCACGAGTTAATTCACATACAGTTTTCCAGTCACGCACTTGTCTTGCACTTATCATGCACTTATCATGCATTGTCTTTGTGATCATGCATGATTCTGATTGGTTAATCAGTATCTGTCAGGGTATAAAAGTGCGTCACCACATTATAAAGATCATAAATCAAACATGACCAAGAAAATAAGTGTCCAACCAGTTCAGATGTTCCACAATTATAAAATGTATTTTTTAAAGGAGCCTATCAATATGCAATTGGCAAATCCAGTCAAACTCAATAAAACGCAATTTCAATCTCTTGCTGGTACTCTCTCAATGTTAGATATCAAGGATATTGATAATACATTCAAAAAGATCAATTCCAATTTAAAATGCAATGAAAATGCTTTCTTCACGAGTCAATATACCAGATATTATGATGCATTTACAGAAATAGGATTCAAAGAACAGGAAAACTGGTATATAACAATAACAATCCAAGGATATAAAGCAGATCAAAACGATGTGCTTTCTCCAATCTGGAAAATTGTTACTGCTAGACTTTCACAGTTATTTTAGTGTTTAGTGTTTAATAAATGTATTAATGTTTCTTTGTTATTCTATAAACAAAATTATAATTAGTTTTAAAATAGTGTTAAGATGATGTCTGAAAAAGGTAAAATATAAAATATAAATAATTAATTAATTTTGGTTTAGAATATTTAATAAACTTTTTGTTTGATAAACTTGAAGAAATAACCGGTGTAAAAATTAGAGATATGTTGACTCTAGTTGAAGCATTGAGTAAAGAATCGGATTGCGAATCTGAATGTCAGAGTGATGAAATTGTTAATGATACTGAAATTATTAATGATTCTGAAGAAATTATTGATGTTGAAGAAGCTACCGAAAAAGATGAGCCTACCGAATTTAAGAATTGTATTGATCATGTTATAGAAAATATTATGATAGAATCTTGTGGTGATGAAGAATGTACATGTAATAATCAATAAATCTTTAAAATATAGTTTTTATTAATAAAAATAACAAAGAAATATTTATTAAAATCTATGATAAACCTTGTTACATAAATATAAAACAGATACTCCAGTGAATAGTTTTAATAAAAATTTGCAATTCTCGATATAAATATCAGAGCGTTTGGCTTCTGCGGCAACTTGAATAATCGTTGTCCATCCACCGTTTGATTCTACCCACGGATCAATTTTTGTTTCTATCACCTAAATAATAATAAATTATTAACAATATAAAGTAATATACCTCTATAGACCATTGGAAATAATTTTCATAGTCGGATCCAGATTTTAATATCATGTGTTTCATGTACATTAATCCTACTATTATTCGCATCCATTTATTATTTTCATCGAACATGTAACTAAATATTGATTGGAATGCCTTCTTTCTCTCCAATGGTGGCAAATTGAGAATTTTTTCATAATCGAATGGGATGTCTTCAACGATTTTCTCGGTACGGTTTACCATAAATTTCATGTTTTTAATGATTTCATCTTCTTCTCTATTATTAGAGACCAGCTCATTCAACAAAGTTATAAAAAATTTAGTTTCTGGCATTTTATAAAAATATATGAAAGTGTAAGCTTATTTATACTATATTCGACCAATCAGAATCATGTAATACTAAGAAAATATGTAAAAATATATAATGGAAATGGCAATGATGATTTGTTGGCACTGTTAACTTCTTTCAAGCTGTTGCCGCCACTGTTAACTGGGTGTTGTTGTAATTTCATTATACGATTGAACTGATCAGTTGTTTTATTAGAATAAAATTTTATACTATATTGAACTTGATTCATCATTTTTTCATTAAGTTTATGATTTTCTTTCAATTCTAATATTGATTTTCTTAATTCATTTTTGATAGTACCAATGGTCTTATTTAAATATATAATATCATCATATAATTCGTTTTTAGCTCTTTTTAAAGTCTCATATGTATGTTCAAATCGGAATTCTAAATTACTCATTCTTTCAGATAATCTTTTGACTGGAGTTTTCAAATATCTAGGCCTATCTATCATATACAAAATATCCATCAATACAGCGGTATCTGGACATACACATCTTGTTGAATTTTTACCTTGAACGGTTACAACAATTGAGTTGGCCATATTAAAAACTAATAATAATAATAAAATTTCTTTAATCATTTTAAATCTATATAAATTAATATTTATTGTTTATAGCTAAAGATGTGTGTGTGTGTGTGTCTCTAAATTAGTATAAAAGTAATTGTTATTTCATTTTTATCATTAAAATGGTTGTACCGAGCGCAGTTCAAGCTATGAATGAAATTAAACATTACGGTAATTTATTATTAATATTATTATTATTACTTGCTTTTAGATGATTATTTTAAAGTTATTAAAGAACGTCTGGAATTCTATTATCCAGAAATACATGGAATCATGGATAAGCCTGCATCAATAATTCCAGACTTGATATTCAATCATACATCAATATGGATATTTACTGTAATAGATGAGTTCCTATGGGATATCGAACAAAACAAATTGTCCAAAGATATGGAACCCGAATACCCTTGTGGTGATGGATGTCATTGCTGCGCCGCCCGATATCGAAAGTATGTGGAATGGGCTTTGAATAAAGCTCTTAGACAATACTACTATAGTAGAATTATCTCTTTATAATAAATTTGTTGTATATGTCGTGGTTTTCATTATATAGTAATAATGTTAATAATAATAATAAAAATAATAATAAAATAAATTTACAAAATATATACTACTTATTTTTTATAAGTAGTAAATTTAAATTTAAAAATGTTTAAAAATAATATGACCTTGAAAAATTTTGAATGACCTTGAAAATTTTTGATGAGTCATCCAATGACCTTGAAAAATTTTGAATGACCTTGACCTACTTTTGAATGACCTTGAAAAAATATGATGAGTCATCCAATGACCTTGAATGAGTCATGGTCTTTGTTTAAATGACCTTGAAAAAATATGATGAGTCATCCAATGACCTTGAATGAGTCATGGTCTTTGTTTAAATGACCTTGAAAAAATATGATGAGTCATCCAATGACCTTGAATGAGTCATGGTCTTTGTTTAAATGACCTTGAAAAATATGATGAGTCATCCAATGACCTTGAATGAGTCATGGTCTTTGTTTAAATGACCTTGAAAAAATATGATGAGTCATCCAATGACCTTGAATGAGTCATGGTCTTTGTTTAAAATTAAAAAATTATAAAAATGATATCAAATGACCTGAATGAGTCATGTTTAAATGACCTTGAAAAATATGATGAGTCATCCAATGACCTTGAATGAGTCATGGTCTTTGTTTAAATGACCTTGAAAAATATGATGAGTCATCCAATGACCTTGAATGAGTCATGGTCTTTGTTTAAATGACCTTGAAAAATATGATGAGTCATCCAATGACCTTGAATGAGTCATGGTCTTTGTTTAAATGACCTTGAATAAAATATGATGAGTCATCCAATGACCTTGAATGAGTCATGGTCTTTGTTTAAATGACCTTGGAAAATATGATGATCCAATGACCTTGAATGAGTCATGGTCTTTGTTTAAATGACCTTGAATGAGTCATGGTCTTTGTCTTTTGGACTTAGAAAAATTTTCTCTCAGCCGGGGGGAGGGGGTACTGTGCTGGATGTGACATGTGCTGGATGTGACACATCCCACTACTAAAGACAATGACTCATCAAAAAAATTTCAAGGTCATTTAAACAAACAACATGACTCATTCAAGGTCATTGGGTGAGTCATCACATTTCTCAAGGTCATTTAAACAAAGACCACGAGTCATTCAAGGTCATTGGATGACTCATCAAAATTTCTCAAGGTCATTTAAACAAACACCACGACTCATTCAAGGTCATTAGGTGAGTCATCAAATTTTCTCAAAGTCATTCAAACAAAGACCATGAATCATCAAAATTTTCTCAAGGTCATTCAAAAGTATGTCCAGGTCATTGGATGACTCATCAAATTTTTTCAAGGTCATTCAAAATTTCTCAAGGTCATAGTATTTTTAAACATTATTTAATTTTAATTTACTACTTATTTTTATAAGTAGTATATATTTTGTAAATTTATTTTATTTTTATTATTATTATTATTATTAATATTCTTATTAATTTATTCTTATTAATATTATTAATTTTATTATTACTTTTTATTATTCTATTATTACTTATAAATCTTTTATTATTATTATTATTAATATACTTATTACTTATAAAAATTTTATTAATATTATTACTATTACTTATAAAACTTTTATTAATATTATTATTATTATTAATATTATATAATAAAAATCCAAGACATATACATAAAAACTTTTATTATAAATAAATAATTCTACTATAATAATATTGTCGAAGAGCTTTATTCAAAGCGCATTCCACATACTTTCGATATCGGGCCGCACAGCAATGACATCGATCACCACATGGATATTCAGGTTCCATATCTTTTGCCAATTTGTTTTGCTTCACATCCCATAAAAACTCGTTGATTACGGTAAATATCCATATTGACGTATAATTAAAGACTAAATCTGGAATTATTGATTTTGGTTTATTCTTCAAGATTTCATTTATTTCTGGATAATAGAATTCCAGACGTTCTTTAATAACTTTAAAATAATCATCTATCAAATAGTTAATAATAATATATAGTAATTATTAATTACCATAATGTTTAATTTCATTCATAGCTTGAACTGCGCTTAGTACATCCATTATAATGATAAAAATTGAAATAACAATTACTTTTATACTAATTTAGACCAATGAAAAGTTAAACATACAGCCTTTTAGCTATAAACAATAAATATTAATTTATATAGATTTGAAAATGATTAAAGAAATTTTAATAATATCATTAGTTTTTAATATGGTCAACTCAATTGTTGTAACCGTTCAAGGTAAAAATTCAACAAGATGTGTATGTCCTGATACAGCAGTATTGATGGATATTTTGTATGTGATAGATAGGCCTAGATATTTGAAAACTCCAGTCAAAAGATTATCTGAAAGAATGAGTAATTTAGAATTCCGATTTGAACATACATATGAGACTTTAAAAAGAGCTAAAAATGAATTATATGATGATATTATATACCTAAATAATACCATCGGGATTATCCAAAATGAATTAAGAAAATCAATATTAGAATTGAAAGAAAATCGTAAACCCAATGAAAAAATGATGAATCAAGTTCAATATAGTATAAAATTTTATTCTAATAAAACAACTGATCAGTTCAATCGTATAATGAAATTACAACAACTAATTAACAGTGGTGGCAACAAATTGAAAGAAGTTAATGTTAACAGTGCCAACAAATCATCATTGCCATTTCCATTATATATTTTTACATATTTTCTTAGTATTGCATGATTCTGATTGGTCGAATATAGTATAAATAAGCTTACACTTTCAAATATTTTGATAAAATGCCAGAAACTAAATTTTTTATAACTTTGTTGAATGAGCTGGTCTCTAATAATAGCGAAGAAGATGATATCATTAAAAACATGAAATTCATGGTAAACCGTACCGAGAAAATCGTAGAAGACATTCCATTTGATTATGAAAAAATTCTCAATTTGCCAACATTGGAGAGAAAGAAAGCATTCCAATCATTATTTAGTTACATGTTCAATGAAAATAATAAATGGATGCGAATAATAGTAGGATTAATGTATATGAAACACATGATATTAAAATCTGGTTCTGACTATGAAAATTATTTCCAATGGTCTATAGAGGTAAATTACTTTATATTGTTATTAATTTATCAATTTTTAGGTGATAGAAACAAAAATTGACCCGTGGGTAGAAACAAACGGTGGATAAACAGCGATTATTCAAGTTGCCGCAGAAGCCAAACGCTCATATATTTATATCGAAAATTGCAAATTTTTATTAAAACTATTTACTGGAGCATCTGTTTTATATTTATGTAATAAAGTTTATCATAGATTTTAATAAATATTTCTTTGTTATTATTATTAATAAAAAACTACATTTTTAAAGATTTATTGATTATTACACGAACAGTCTTCATCACCACAATATTCTATCATAATATTTTCTATAACATGGTCAATACAATTCTTATATTCGGTATCATCAATAATTTCTTCAGAATCATTAATAATTTCAGTATTAATTTCTCCATCATTAAAAATTTCAGTATTATCACTCTGACATCCAGAATCACTCTGACATTCAGAATCGCAACATGAATCTTCTCTACTCATTGCTTCAACTAGAGTCAACATATCTCTAATTTTTACACCGGTTATTTCTTTGAGTTTATCAAACAAAAAGTTTATTAAATATTCTATGCGAAATTAATTAATTATTTTATATTTTATATTTTACCTTTTTCAGACATCATTTTTAAAACTATTTTAAAACTACTTATAATTTTGTTTATAGAATAACAAAGAAAGCATTAATACATTTATTAAACACTAAACACTATACATTAAAATAATTGTGAAAGTCTAGCAGTAACAATTTTCCAGATTGGAGAAAGCACATCGTTTTGATCAGCTTTATATCCTTGGATTTTTATTGTTATATACCAGTTTTCCTGTTCTTTGAATCCTATTTCTGTAAATGCATCATAATACCTGGTATATTGACTCGTGAAGAAAGCATTTTCATTGTATTTTAAATTGGAATTGATCTTTTTGAAAACCGTATCAATATCCTTGATATCTAACATTGAGAGAGTCCCAGCAAGAGATTGAAATTGAGTTTTATTGAGTTTGACTGGATTTGCCAATTGCATATTGATAGGTTCCTTTAAAAAATACATTTTATAATTGTGGAACATCTGAACTGGTTGGACACTGATAGCACTTATTTTCTTGGTCATGTTTGATTTATGATCTTTATAAGGTGGTGACGCGCTTTTATACCCTTGACAGATAATGATTAACCAATGAGAATCATGCACATTATTATAACAAAGACAATGCATGATAAGTGCATGATAAGTGCGTGACTGCAAATATATAAAACTGTATGTGAATTAACCCATTGAGTTTGTATATGATTTTACACACATCATCTATATAAAATGCATTATTAATATCACATGTTTTATTATTACGAGTTATTATTATTAATATCAATATTATTATCAATATTATTATTATTATTTTTATAAATATTATTATTATTATTATTATTATTACCACCACCAAAATAAAACTATTACTACCAAAATAAAATATAAAACATTTATTATTATTGCCACCAAATAAAACTAGTACTACCAAAATAAAATACAAAACATTTGTTATTATTATTATTACTATTATTACTATTATTATTATTATTATTGTTACTATTATTATTATTATTGTTACCACCACCAAAATAAAAATACCAAAATAAAATACAAAACATTTATTATTATTACCACCAACCAAAATAAAACTACCAAAACAAAACAAAACAAAAATAAAATACCAAACATTTATTTTCTTAAAAGTTTCATTTTTTGCAAATTGCTGATTGAATTTGTAAGATTCCATTCCACATAGCGCTAGTACCGGAAATCACATCATCTTCCCCAGAAACGGGGCATCCATAGAAATGTGGGCATCCATAGAAATTGGGGCATCAGCAATAAATGTTTAATCTTCTATAGAAATTGGGGCATCAGCAATAAATGTTTCATCTTCCCCAGAAACGGGGGCATCATCAATAAATGTATCGTCCAAATCTACTAAAATGGTGTTAAAAAAATAAAATATACACTAAAATTTACTATCTTCGATAATTATAATATCATCTTCGCTATCGCTAATAATTATTGTATCGTCGATTACAATAACTTCTTGAACATTCTCTAAAATTATATTAAAATAAATAATAATAAAATTAAAAATTACCAGGAACAAATTCGTTAACACCGTAAATTTCATTTTGGATTTTGGTTATATTAAACCAATCTAGAAAATATAATAATAAAATTAAAAATAAAATAAAAAATCCTTACCCGTTTCGTTCATTAAAAGTGCTCTTAAAATATTATTGTTTGGCATTTTGGCGCGAAAGTTTTGAATTTAGAAAATTTTGAAATAATTGTGAAAAATTTAGAATTTGTCAATGTTTATAAAGAGAATAATATTTTCAGGATTTAGCCAATCACATTTTAGCAATACATACATATAGGTGAGAGATTTTTACGCATGCAGTCTATACCGTGTAGGCATGCGTTCTTTGTAAATCACATACAAACAAAAGTATGTATGTGTTTTCTTTATTCAGTATTGAGTGTGTATGCATGCAGTCATGCACTTATCATGTGATGATCACACACTTATCATGCACTGTCTTTATGATCACGCACTTACCATGCATTGTCTTTGTGATGATGCATTAGCTTATTAACATTAATTAAACACATAATAATAATATTTATAATAATAATAATAATAATAATAATAATAATAATAATAATAATTAAAAAATAATAATAATTAAAAAATATTAATAGTTAAAATATAACAATAACAATAAAACATTAATACATTTATTAAACATCAAATCGCTTAGATAATAACCAAGCTAAACAATGTTGACCACATGTTAAGGTCCATGGTTTTTGATACATAGTTTTATTATACACAATAGGTTTACCCATTGTTTGAAGTTTCGAAACCATTAAATCTGGATAATAGAAACCCATAGGATCAAATACAAATATCTTGCTAGATTTCATAAATATTGCTAACCAATGTTCTACACCGAGATGAGACGATTGAGTATTGACGATTATGGCTTGATTATTATTTAAATATGGAATTTTATCAAGAGGAAAAAAAGTCCTAGTATTTGTTTTCCAATTTGATAGACCTGAACAGAACTATATCAATAATAATAATAATACATTTAAAAACTTACTCCATGACAAATTATCATAAATTATCTATACATTTATACCAACATTTTCAAACCAATACTGTTCTAATTGCAGTTATTTGAACCCCATTTTCAAATACTCCATATATTACAACATGTACCGGTTCAATTGTAGCTTTAGCAAACTTTATATCTAATCGTAAATTTCAATTTTGAGGTAATTGACTCTGATTTAAATCAAAATCGGGGGCCAAAACAAATGTAAAGAATAGATATTTGCTTTTAAAATCTTCAAGAGTTATACCACAATTAAGGTTTTTATCCAAATAACCCATATTTTTAACTATACTCTGCATATATGTAGCACAATAATTGTCATTATCGAAATCTTGAGTATATGTTTCTCTATAATCACTATTTTTCGATAAAGTTAGCGATGTTACTCCAAAATTTTTGAAAATTGAGCTCGATGTTAAGTATGATCCATTATATTGAGATTCGCTTTGAAATGTTAACAATATAAAGTTGGGCTTTCTTCTATCTCCAAATATTTGTTCTTTATAGAAAGAAGCTGAACCTTTAGCAATAGCAAATTGAACATATTCCTTTGTTTTCAATGGATATATTGCATGCTTAGAATTAAGCCCCAGTTGATGACCGGCTAATACAGAGGGCTCAACACGAACTCTTCCCACCAATAATTTTGCATCAACTAATTGAAGAATAGGTGCTGTGGTAGCACTTGTTAGTGATAATGCAGAATCAGATCTTTTCAATCTAATGTGTACATTAACACCTGGGAGTAAATATTTCGGTTGATCCATAAAATTGAGTTGTAATGATGAGCACATGGTAAATAATTTCGAACTTTTAATCCACTTTTTCCTATCATCATCACTACCATAACACATAGGAGTTAAACATGTATTTTTAGTATCGCTATTGTAATGTATAATAGTTTCTATTAGAGCTTTGTGAATATATGTACTGTTACCACCCTCAATCTTGATATTATTAAATCCGAGAACTGCATCTTTAAAAAGTGTATGAAACAAGAAATTGTTTGGTATAACATCACTAGGTTCACCTAACGGTTTTCTATCTTTATCTACAACTTTGATCTGAACAGTTAACAATGTATCGTTCAAATCTAGATATTCAGTTTGGGAACCATTAATATAAAATTCAATATCGGTTCTCCTATCCATAATAGAATTCATAGGGAATACATCTTCAAAGGCCCCCATTTCAATTACTGCTTGGGAGATGGTCTATCAAATAAACACAATTCAGATTTACCACAAATCATTTTTGAAATATAGTTCCATGTCCTTTCATTCGTTTGTTTATATGTTTATGATGTCTTTTACGTTTTTGAGCCGGTGCCGGTGCTGGTTCCTGTTTATGAAACATACCCGGTAGAACTTTCCTTAACTCTGATAATGTATTTGATTTCAGAGATGGTAATATTTTCTGCTCATTCATTATCACATCTTTAGCGGTTTTCATACCAAAACTACCAATGCGTTTAAGAATAGGAAGTGCAAATCTACCAATTGTTCTCAACCATCCTGATCCATACTGTTTACCAATAAAATATGGTAATTCGCCACCACTTTGGCTACCACTATACATACTAATAATATCGTTATTGGCCATCTAATTTACGAAAATGTAATGTCAAATGAGGTTTTGTATCTTTACTGAATTCAATAAATTTACCGCTATCATAACGAATATTTATTTCTTTATTGTTTATACATGATGTTGATACCGGTAAGCACATGGGATTATCGATATTTATATTGACAACTTCATCCTGGTCATGTTTATCAACCCACACAGATTTCAATAGAGGAACCAAAGAATCACCAACAATTATAGGATCGATGATGTTAGTATATATGAACATTTGCCTATGAAGTTTTATTATTTTTGGTTTGCGTACACCAAAAGCACTTGCCCGATATGTTTGCTTATCTAATCTCAATGTATTAGCCAAATTTTTATCAAATGTAACTTCACAAATGTTATTATTCAGAATGAATTTGCATATTCCATCTTTAAGAAATTCACTAGTTTTAAATATATATAAACAATTGAATGAAATATATTTATGTAATTCTTCAAGTGTTTCAATATATAATTCATTAGTAAATGTAAATGTATCTTCCAACTCATTAATATATGATACAGATATTTTGATGTTTTCGATCGTTACACTTTTCTCATCAAATGTTTAGAAACGTATTAGGTATTCAGTACCAGGAACAAGAATGCTAAGTTTATCACAACCCATTCGCTTGGCATCCTCAATACTTTCAAACTTTATTGTAAATGGGCTAAAATCACAACTAACATTCAATCCATCTTTGAAATACATGCTACTATTTTCATCTAAAATTTGATTCGGAATATGACAATATCTCTTCAATGTTGGCAAATTGAGAATTTTTTCATAATCAAATGGAATGTCTTCTACGATTTTCTCGGTACGGTTTACCATGAATTTTATGTTTTTAATGATATCATCTTCTTCGCTATTATTAGAGACCAGCTCATTCAACAAGGTTATAAAAAATTTAGTTTCTGGCATTTTATCAAAATATTTGAAAGTGTAAGCTTATTTATACTATATTCGACCAATCAGAATCATGTAATACTAAGAAAATATGTAAAAATATATAATGGAAATGGCAATGATGATTTGTTGGCACTGTTAACATTAACCTCTTTCAATTTGTTGCCACCACTGTTAATTAGTTGTTGTAATTTCATTATACGATTGAACTGATCAGTTGTTTTATTAGAATAAACTTTTATACTATATTGAACTTGATTCATCATTTTTTCATTGGGTTTACGATTTTCTTTCAATTCTAATATTGATTTTCTTAATTCATTTTGGATAATCCCGATGGTATTATTTAGGTATATAATATCATCATATAATTCATTTTTAGCTCTTTTTAAAGTCTCATATGTATGTTCAAATCGGAATTCTAAATTACTCATTCTTTCAGATAATCTTTTGACTGGAGTTTTCAAATATCTAGGCCTATCTATCATATACAAAATATCCATCAATACTGCTGTATCAGGACATACACATCTTGTTGAATTTTTACCTTGAACGGTTACAACAATTGAGTTGACCATATTAAAAACTAATGATATTATTAAAATTTCTTTAATCATTTTCAAAACAATATAAATTAATATTTATTGTTTATAGTTAAAGAGTTGCGTGTGTGTGTGTGTGTTCTTATTGGTCTAAATTAGTATAAAAGTAATTGTTATTTCAATTTTTTATCCTTAAAATGGATGTACCGAGCGCAGTTCAAGCTATTAATGAAATTAAACATTATGGTAATTTATTATTACTATTATTATTATTACTTGTTTTTTAGATGATTATTTTAAAGTTATTAAAGAACGTCTGGAATTCTATTATCCAGAAATACATGGAATCATGGATAAGCCACCATCAATAATTCCAGACTTGATATTCAATCAAACATCAATATGAATATTTATTGTAATCGACGAGTTCCTATGGGATATCGAACAAAACAATTTGTCAAAAGATATGGAACCCGAATATCCCTGTGGTGATGGAGGTCATTGCTCGCTGCCCGATATCGAAAGTATGTGGAATGCGCTTTGAATAAAGCTCTTCGACAATATTACTATAGTAGATTTATCTCTTTATAATAAAATTTTGTTGTATATGTCTTGGTTTTCATTATATAGTAATAATATTAATAATAATAAAAAATAATAATAATAATAATAATAATAATAATAATAATAATAATAAAAATAATAATAATAAATAATAATCTAAGAGGCTATGATCCTGAGAGGCATGAATTGAGAAGATCTGATCGAATTTGAAAATCTCCAAATTGGTTGGAGTATTACGTTCGAGCTTGAGCTCGGATGGAGGTGTAATTATTTAAAAGAATTTTGTTTGAATAATTAGTGAGAATTGAATGAGCAGATTTTGAAATACAAATAAATTATTTAATAGTTTTATTTTTAGTTTTATTTGTATGGAAAACAACAAACAATATTAATAATAATATAGTATAAAACGATGATTTCTTGGTAGCAGCATAAATAAAAATGTAAAATCAGTAAATATAAACATAAGTTCATGTTGCAAATTATATTTTATAGGAATCGAAAAATTTTCGAATAAAATAATTTAAAAAAATTTGCTTAACAAGAAAATTGAAACTTATTGAATTAATTAAATACTACAAAATAGAAAATATTAATTATCGAATGAATATCTATATTGAAAATCAAAAGTAAAGAAACTGAAAAAGAAGCAGAATTGATTGGTACTGATAGACAAGGATAATGACAATTTGTTATGATATTTATTGATTTAATTATACTATTTTATTTTGGTGTAATTATATTTAATGTTATGTTTATAAGTAATTTAGATTATTTAAATCTATGTAAAATATCAATCTGTGATCCTGAAAATCAAATGATAACTCCAATTGTGATTTTTAAAAATCTATCAATTTTTAATCTTGGCAATGAAATTTGTGATCATTTTATTTTATTTTGACGGTATTGACTATGTATTGATAGTAATTTTAAAGGTTTAAGTTTGATGTTCATATTTGTTTTGATAATCTTACATATCATTGAGATACGACTAGAAAATATATTATTATCATAGCCAAATTTTGCGTTTGATCAAATATATGACATTAAATAATTTTTCCGCACCCTAAAATAAAAATTGACTAACTTTAACCCCAATGTAAACAATTCAGTTTTAAATAACACCAAAATATCTCAAAAAAAATTTCTAAAATTAAAAAGACACTTCTGAGTGTCTAATTATTTTCTGTTATTGTCAAGGCAATTTTCATTACAAAATTTTGATAATAATAATAAATAATAATAAAGTGTCAAGGAAAATAGAAAACAATAATAACGAGATTATATCTGTACCTCAGACTAGAATAGGGTCCCGGAATCATCAGCTTTTTACTTTTAAAAATAGTAAAATAGCGCTAAACAACCACGATGATAAGAGGGCATGGGTTGATAAAAATGCTAGTTTTGCCTATGGACACTATAGAGGGCTTGATGCAATTAATAGTGGTCATAGTATTACAAGAACACAGCAATTTCAAGATATATTCAAAGAAATTCTGGCTCCTGATTGATCATCAATTTATCAGACGAACAATTATGTGAATATTATATATTTTTGTATATTTCGAATTTTGTATATTATAGAAAAAAAAATAAATAAAATTGTACGTTTACTTATTTTATTATGTTTTTGATTATTATTAGTTGCTTTTTTATATAAAGGGTTATAAAACATGTTCACAATAGTTAAATTTCGATTTTATCTGCATTATCAATGTAGGATTGAATAAAATCTCGATATTTACCATACACATCCAGAATACATTTTATTTAGAAATAATATGCAACTAGATAATTTTATTATTGACTTATTGATTTATTTATTTTTTTAGTAGTAATAAATAATCATACGTTTCTGTCAATAGCCTATCGATTATTAAAAATGTCTGATTCCATTTAATTCTGAATTCCGCTATCTTAATTTAGAAGATTAATATAATAATAATATTAATAAATAAAAACTTGTAACAATAATAATAATAATAAAATATTATTAGTTAAAACATTACTTATAAAAATAAGTAAAAGAATAAAAAAAAATATTAATAATTAAAACACTACTTATATGCGCTGCCCGATATCGGAGGTATGTGGAATGAGCTTTGAATAAAGCTCTTCGATAATATAACTATAGTAGAATTATTTCTTTATAATAAAACGTTTTGTTGTATATGTCTTGGTTTTTATTATATATTAATAATAATAATAAAATCAGTAATAGTTAAAACATTACTTATAAAAAAAAGAAAAAAAAGTAATAGAATAAAAAATTTTAAAATAGTAATAATTAAAACACTACTTTTTTTTATAAGTAGTAATTTAGAATTTAAAATTTTTTTAAAAAAAAAATAATATGACCTTGAGAAATTTTTGAATGACCTTGAGAAAATTTGAATGACCTTGAAAAATTTTGAATGACCTGAGAAAAATTTTGATGAATCACGTTCTTTGTTTGAGTGAC
This sequence comes from Schmidtea mediterranea, assembly GCA_022537955.1. NCBI lineage: Eukaryota > Metazoa > Platyhelminthes > Tricladida > Dugesiidae > Schmidtea > Schmidtea mediterranea. The sequence goes on along the minus strand of CM039679.1, from coordinate 43,935,115 downwards.
CTTGAGAAAGTTTGAATGACCTTGAGAAAATTTTTGATGAGTCATGTTCTTTGTTTGAATGACCTTGAAAGTTTTGAATGACCTAGAAAAATTTTGAGTGACCTTGAGAAATTTTGAATGACCTTGAGAAAATTTTTGATGAGTCATGTTCTTTGTTTGAATGACCTTGAGAAAATTTGAATGACCTGAGAAAAATTTTGATGAATCACGTTCTTTGTTTGAGTGACCTTGAGAAAATTTGAATGACCTTGAAAAATTTTGAATGACCTTGAGAAATTTTGAATGACCTTGAGAAAATTTTTGATGAGTCATGTTCTTTGTTTGAATGACCTTGAGAAAATTTGAATGACCTAGAAAAATTTTGAGTGACCTTGAGAAATTTTGAATGACCTTGAGGAAATTTTTGATAAGTCATGTTCTTTGTTTGAATGACCTTGAGAAAATTTTTGATGAGTCATCCGATGACCTTGATTGAGTCACGGTCTTTGTCTGGATGACCTTGAAAGTGTTTGATGAGTCATCCAATGACCTTGAATGAGTCATGGTCTTTGTTTGAATACCAGCACAAAACATCAGTAAAAAACAAAACTTTTTTGTGTCCACATCACTTATTATTCCATATAAAACAATGATTAAGGTTTTTAGTTAGTTTATCTTCCTGGGAGAAATTGTGCAAAACATTAATGACTTCTAAAACAAATTATTGAATAAAATACGAAAAATTAAAAACTTATTCGAAGATGAACTATTATCAATTATTCGTAAATGAATTAGCATAGAAGCTAGATAACACAGGATATACTTTAATATACGATAATACATCTGAATCATTTTGGTTAATAAAAGGCTTCAAAAACCAGATTATGGTGATTTCTTTCCAAAAGGAGTGACAAAAAGAGTTCATTTTAGTAAATATGTAAAGATATATAAATAAAATATTTTTTACAAAATTTGACTGAATCAGATTTATTTAAAGTATTCACGAATTTTCGGCATGCATTTTTCAAGTGATTTCGATACTTTATATAAATCTGATTCATAGACAATTTTTGTAGAAAATATTATGTCACTTATAAAGAAATCAGAGGTGAAGCACAAAAAAAGTCCTTGTAATATATATTGTGGGGTTAGTGGTGTGGATGACCTTTACCCCAACATACAAAATAGTTTTCGCCTGCCAATGGTTACCCGTTGCTAGGCAACGTTAGTACTGTAACCACGGATTTAACTATCAATTTAATAGCCCAAAATAATAATTATGTCATTGAGAACGTCAACTTTCGGCAGTTAAAAGACGTTCAACATGTCATTAGCATAATTCCCAATGAAAATTATTGGTGTTTACTTCTCTATTCGACCTGTCGTATGACTTGTAATATTTTCGATTTTTAAAAGACTGATATTTCTGATAGACTAACCGAAATAGGAGGAAACTTTACGGATTATTTATACAGTTTTTTCTTGATTATGAAAATAAAATTTCAAATAAATCATGGTATTCTCCACCGCTGCTTCATTTCAGATGATCCAACTTTTCATGCCACTGCTTTCATTGTGTTTTTGGAAAAATTGATTTTAGATCGGGATTTTCAACATGATAAAATATATAAGCTACTTGATGATATCAACACTAAAGAGTGTGTTGAAATTTCAATAAATTTAAATCTAATAAATGGAAAAATTACCGACAACATTTTATTAAAATATTTTAATAATTTAAGTTTATCAACAAACTTCGTTCTTTTGGGTTTCACAATGTGTACTGCTATTCTTGACGATTGTACTCATTATTTGAATGAAAATTTGAATTATAAGTGCCTCCAAAACGCGAAAGTTGTATTTGCCATTTTTGCTCCACCAAAGTCTCGGGAAACACTAATGGCAATTGATTATAACACTCACGAGCATTACTTCCTCGATCCAACAACACTTGATGTCAGCCTAAACTATGTATTTACTTGTAAATCATTAGTTACTAAAATAAATGAAATAAGAAATTCAAGTGGTTGTACCATTAGAGCAGGCAAATGTCCACATGATGTTTGTGGTTCAGGTTTGCTCAGTAAAATTCTAACATGTGCTTTCATCAACAACTATGCGCATGATACACCAAGCCCAATTGAGATAAATTCCGCTATAGTTCAAGCCGATACATAAATCAACTTGGCGGAATTTATTTTGTGAAAAAATAAATGCATTTCAGCCGTTTTTTAAATGGCTGCTAAGTAAGTTATTTTTTATATAGTTATATCACCTTAAGTTAAATTTTAAGAGTTGAATTATGATTTCATAAGGAAATATGATCATAATTCAAGCTCTTAAATATAACTTTGATCAACTATTTCATATATATTATTATAAATAATATTTAGGAAATTAAGTAACAATGACTAATCTCCAAAAATATGTATTTTTTTCGGATATTATTCAAAAAATGTGAGTTAAATTATTTTTGAAGTTATAAAAATTATTATTGGCATTAAATAATTATATTTTTTATACATATTTTGAAAAAAATCATCGATTATGTACACAAAATAATTTGGTTTTAAAACTTACCAATATAGTTTAAAAACAATGCCCATATTAAGTGTCCAATGGATTCTGTTTCACATTTTGACTTGACTGATAAGGCAAATTTTGAGAAATATAGCTTGCTTCAGAGTGAATTACAGTAAGCCAAAACTGATTATCAGGTAGAGCTTTACACTTGTATTATTGGGGCATTAGGCTCGATTTCTCCATCAACTTATTATATGATTTGTAAACTTGGCATTGAACCACTTCAAACGGAAGGTCTGCTTAAAGAATGGACAATGAGCAATATCCTGCACTCAGCTAAAATATGGTATTACCATGTGCACGGCATTCTACCAGACTGCAATTAATTTAAAATTATAGATATTTAAACTAACTTAAACTTTTTCATTGAGATCAGAATTATTTTTTGATTTGAAATGATTCAGACTACATTCGTAATTTATCTTTAAATTCAATATTATTAAACTGACTTTTACCTTTGAAAAAGTCGTAATTGAATTTAGAAAACTTAGAAAATCAAATCAGAGCTTAGTTCGTAGTATTTATTACTGCAAAATTTATATTTGAAAAGCCGGATAACGACGCCGATGAATCACCATATCAGATCAAACAAAAGAAAATTCAGAAGACCTCAATTGCAGAAGAGACTGATTGATCAAATACTTGATAACTTACATTTGAATTAATCCTTCTCTACTACGATTGCAGTATCATGTTGAGCATATTCTTTTCACTGCGAAACAAACTTGTTATATTTAAAAAATTTTAAATAGTACTAGTGAGTGATTTTGTTAAGTCTACGACTTAGTCGTAGACGTAGTTGTAGGCGTGTTAGGTGATGATGGGTGCTGATGGGTGCTGATAGGTGTGGATAGGCATGATGGGTATGTATGGGTATGGATGGATATGGATGGGTATGGATCGTTGCGGATCGGTGGTGATCGTTGGTTTTTTCAAAAAAAATTTCAAAACGGTTCACTTTTATTCAAATACTCTTCGTCCAACACGAGGTTTTCAATTTTACTGTTAAAATATCAATTTTGTTAAGTCTGACCAAAGGGGGTGTGGGCTACACTAACTAGTTCTTTTTCTATTTAAAATAACGCGCTTACTTATTGTTAATGGTCCTTATTTATTGCCCAACTGTATATATGTTTTATTATAGAAAGTTTGTGCACCGTGCTTGTGTGCATGAATTTATTTTTCTTCTCACATTAAAATTTTATATATTTCTATAAAATTTCTATAAAATTTCTATAAAATTTCTATAAAATTTCTATGACTACAGACAAATAGACAAATGCCTGTAGGGGCAGCAAAGGGGCTGGTGGCATTTTATAATTATAATTATTTACACATTCCAATTTTTAGACAAAATTATAACACCGATTTGCTTAAAATCCAAAACGATTTGCACAATTGCTATAATTTTTATAATCTGAGCATGAATATGATTGGCTGACATTATTTAAACTAATAGGCTTTCAACAATTGGTGAAAAGTTGCGATATTTCCTTTGTTAGGTGAACAATGATTGGATAATGTTGTTAAATGTTAGTTTCAATTAAAAATTGAATGTATTTACTTTTTATTATTTTTCGTTCTGTAAAATAGAGTATTTTTGGAAAAATAAACGGTTAATATGGTTAATTTATATAATTGAGAAAATGTTGAAAAATTAATGTCAGAAATTATTATTCTAAGTATAAAATTTATTAATATTTTCTTATCATTCATAAGTAGCTGAATTATAAAACAACAAAATAACACTTACACATTATAATTTCTGATTACAGATATTTAATTAGGTGAAATTATATTTGATTTATCTTTATTTGCATGTTATATTTACTGACAAATTTGAAAGTAGTATAAATACTGACAATAATTTTATAATTATATTATTAGAAAATTTTAAATGATAATTCTAACGGGCTTCGTATTGATATCCATAATTTCTCAAGCATTTTCCATTACAAGTGATCTCCGAGATGACTTTCTAATGGCCCACAACAAGTTCCGGCGGCAAGTAGCTCAAGGTAAAGTCCCAAATCAACCAGTGGCTGCTGATATGATGGAAATGGTAATTTGATTGGGATATATATTTCGTGACGCGATTTAATATTGTCTCAAGGTCTGGAATGATGAATTGGCAGCGACTGCGGAGAAATGGGCCAATAGATGCGTGTTTGGACACGATAGTGACGAAAATAGACAGACAAAATCTTTTCCAATAACTGGACAAAATATTTATGCCGGTTGGGAGCCAAAAGAGTAATTTTTGATCTTGTCTTGATTACTTTATTTTTAAATATCTTCTTAAATACATTATTTAATTGATTGTATTAAATTATTGTTCAGTGCAACTGAGTTATGGTTCAATGAGCACACGGATTACACATATAAAAATGATAATTGTAACGGAGTTTGTGGGCATTATACACAGGTTGGTTGCGATTTGGAACTCTGTAGGAAATGTTTAATTGCATTTGCAGGTGGTATGGGCCAACAGTAATGCTGTGGGATGCGCCAGTTCTCATTGTGAAAAGGTGAATGGATTCAGATACAAATATTTTGTCGTTTGCAACTATGGACCAACGTAAGTTTGTTATGCTATGCTTTACTTATTATTATTATTATTATTATTATTATAATTATTATTATTATTATTATTATTATTATTATTATTATTATTATTATTATTATTATTATCATAATGATGTTAAAATACGTAACAATTTTAACGAATAATATGTAGTGGAAACTACGAATTTGTTAAACCTTATATTTCTGGAGAGACTTGCTCAAAATGCCCTGCCGGTTCAACATGCAATGAGGGGCTCTGTAAGAATTACTATTTTATAATTTGGGATTGAATTGTTTATATATTCAGGCTCAAATTATGACATTACTGACAAGAATGAGAAGAATTAAAAAAAATAAGATATTGGACAAAATGATCCACCAAACAAAATTAAATGACAAACCTTTTGAAACGTTTTAAAATAAAATGTATTCACTCATTCCTTTTCTTAAATTTCATATAATATTTTATTATTTTCATGTTAATTTGAATATTTTGTTACATCGCAACAGCATAGAAAGGTTTCTGACACCGGTTAGATGACAATTGAATGATAAATTGATCGGCGGATTTCGAGATACTCTTTGATGTCAAGGTGCAAATTTTGTGTGATATTTTGCAAAACAAAGTGTGGAATTTCAAGTCACTAATCTGAGCCAGAATTTGCACATTGACCACTGATCTAATCTAATGAATGTAATTGATAGCTATTCTAACTGATCATTGGTTGTCAGTTTATTATGCGCGTTAGAATTATTGGATAATGTGTGAACAAATCAGTGATGAGCAGCATTGTATTTGCCAGTCAAACCAAATATAATGTTTATTTCAAATCAGAAAGTTATCATTAAATTATTAATAAATTTTAAAATTAAATAAATATATAATTTAGTTTTCTATTAATATATCAAACATCCGTGTCTTTAATAAGAGATTGGAAATAATTTTTTAAATCATTGGTTCCTGATGGAGAATCAACTTTGGTCTCATTGAACAGCACTTTGTCAATTTCACTCATGGCTTCATAATGATATCTGTTTAGAATCCTTGTAATCTGTCTCTTTGCGTCCGGTGTAATGGAGGTAATGTCGGTGACAAATCCTTGTGACACTTGGGATTTCTGAAAATCTTTCATGATTTCTTTTCTGAGATATTGCATATTTTTCATAAACATTTTATCATCTTGAACCGCTTTCTCGCGCAATTCAAATCTGTAATCTTCGAATAATGATTATTATATTAATTAATTAATTATAATAATAATAATAATAATAATAATAATAATAATAATAATAATAATAATAATAATAATAATAATAATAATAATAATAATTAATTGGTAATTTTTAATCTGACTTCATTTAAATTTCTAAATGAGTATCATAAATTGTCTCGTTTTTTTCAAAAACGCAATTTATGATAAATTAAGCCCATGCTGCAAATAGGTTTTATATTAAATGAGAAAATTTTTGAATAAAAATAAACCTTTTAATTGAAAAATAAACATAATAAAATACAAATTAGAAAATATAATAATAATAATAATAATAATAATAATAATATTAAGTAAATAAAAAATCGCTTGAAAAAGGCTGTGCCGAAAATTCGTCAATATCTTAAATAAATCTGATTCATATCCAAATTTTGTAGTAAATAAAAATTATTAATAATAATATGGGAAATTGATCTGGAATCGGTATAATCCAGTTGATGAATTGCATAAGAGAGTCACCAAGCAACAACTGTTTTCATGGGCTGGGCAAATGATCGGAACTTTCCGGTTGCATGTTGGTTGAGACCGGCTTGCTCGTTTGTAAAACAACTCTCTGGTGACAGAGAACGGGATCAAGAAGTGGATACAATGACAGTTGAGATAATGAGAGAGATCGCAGATAAAGTACATAAACAACATCCAGTGGGAATAGAATGGAACGTGAAAAATACTGATTCAGGAATTGTTTGGTGCGACGTAAGCAGCTTGCAATTGGAGTAGTTGTGAAAGCCAGACAATGCAGCCCACATAAATCTTGCCGAATTGGAGGCAGCCTTAAAGGAAATAGAAATAGCTATCAGTTGGAATTTGCAAGCCGTTTTACTCAACGTAGATTCGGCTTCAGTATATAGCTGGTTGAAGGCAGTGCTCAATAATGATTCCATAACAAATTATTGGTTCGACGTCGCATTAAGATGTTCAAATCGATAACTAACGAATACGACATTAAAGTCACGATGGAGTTAGTGCCGACGGAGTCAAACAAGGCAGATGAGATGACCAGTGTGACTAATGCGTGGGTGTCACAACTGAAAACAGATACATCGATTTTGAACCTAGCGTAAAGACTGCATTAAGTGCAAGCAGGGTTCATGGAAGCATGGATTTAATACGGAGCTGCCATGCAGATTACCATATTGGAGTAAACAAGACATTGTTCCAGGCTAGAAAAATGAATCCATTCGTCTCAAGATCGTCAATCAAAGAAATTGTAGGACAGTGACGAACGTGTAAACAAGTCGATACATCACCTATAAAATGATCAAAAGGGAATTTGAGTGAGCCGGAAGTTTGGCAAAGACTACGAGTTGATACAACGCATTATGGTAAATCTGTATTTTTGAGCGTAATCGATTGTTGACCAACCAGATTCTCAATCTGGTGAGGTTGAAATCGGAAAATGAAATAGACGTTTGCGATAATCATCGATCAATATTTCTCCAGCATTGTGTACCGTTCGAAATAGTCTTGGACAATAGTAGAACATTCCACTCCAATGAAATTAGAACGCTGTGTGAGCTATTCTGCGTAACGATGATTTATCGAAACGCCTATCGACCCTCAAGAAACGGTATTTTGGAAAGAGTCAACCGAACAGTAAAAAGAACGATGGCACGGTCGGGGTGTGACTCAGCAAAAGCAGTCTTTTTGTATAATTCTCTTCCGACGAATGGAATTAGCTGAGATTCCGTCCCAGCAAATCTTCGATCACAACATGTTTGGCGATATCCATTTGAATTTCCAAGTCAATCTGTTGCACAATCACTAACATCCAAATTTAAGCTAAGCGATAAAGTTTATGTTAAGCCTGAAGGAGCTCGATGTTTTATGCCATGCAAACTTGGAAATGTCACCGGTGTTAATTCTGAAACTTCAATAACTGTAAATGGAATTAATCGACATGTATCGGATATCAGATTGGTCTCGGAAAACATGAGTGAAGACAGAACAGAGAGTAGTTCTGTTGAAGAAAGCGATGATGAAAGTAAAAGTGAGTTCTCATCGTCAGATCTAAGAAGCTATGATCCTGATAGGCATGAATTGAGAAGATCTGATCGAATTTGAAAATCTCCAAATTGGTTGGAGTATTACGTTCGAGCTTGAGCTCGGATGGAGGTGTAATTATTTAAAAGAATTTTGTTTGAATAATTAGTGAGAATTGAATGAGCAGATTTTGAAATACAAATAAATTATTTAATAGTTTTATTTTTAGTTTTATTTGTATGGAAAACAACAAACAATATTAATAATAATATAGTATAAAACGATGATTTCTTGGTAGCAGCATAAATAAAAATGTAAAATCAGTAAATATAAACATAAGTTCAAGCTGCAAATTATATTTTATAGGAATCGAAAAATTTTCGAATAAAATAATTTAAAAAAATTTGCTTAACAAGAAAATTGAAACTTATTGAATTAATTAAATACTACAAAATAGAAAATATTAATTATCGAATGAATATCTATATTGAAAATCAAAAGTAAAGAAACTGAAAAAGAAGCAGAATTGATTGGTACTGATAGACAAGGATAATGACAATTTGTTATGATATTTATTGATTTAATTATACTATTTTATTTTGGTGTAATTATATTTAATGTTATGTTTATAAGTAATTTAGATTATTTAAATCTATGTAAAATATCAATCTGTGATCCTGAAAATCAAATGATAACTCCAATTGTGATTTTTAAAAATCTATCAATTTTTAATCTTGGCAATGAAATTTGTGATCATTTTATTTTATTTTGACGGTATTGACTATGTATTGATAGTAATTTTAAAGGTTTAAGTTTGATGTTCATATTTGTTTTGATAATCTTACATATCATTGAGATACGACTAGAAAATATATTATTATCATAGCCAAATTTTGCGTTTGATCAAATATATGACATTAAATAATTTTTCCGCACCCTAAAATAAAAATTGACTAACTTTAACCCCAATGTAAACAATTCAGTTTTAAATAACACCAAAATATCTCAAAAAAAATTTCTAAAATTAAAAAGACACTTCTAAGTGTCTAATTATTTTCTGTTATTGTCAAGGCAATTTTCATTAGAAAATTTTGATAATAATAATAAATAATAATAAAGTGTCAAGGAAAATAGAAAACAATAATAATAATTGACGCGAGGCGTCATTAAGTGCATGAAAAAGACACTTTAAATGTCAACAAAAACAAAACATTTTACTATATAAACTGAGAGAATTCTCAGTCAAATCCTAAGTCTGAAAGACTATAAGTTCAAATTGAAGCATAACAGTATATAGCTTAGCTTGGGCAACTGCTTTCGATAACAAAATTACATTAAAACAGTCTTATTGACATTTGGTGAAGCTGAATTAATTTTTGTAAAAGAACATTTCATTTACATCAATAAATCTTTAAATCCGAGTTATCTTGTTTGTTTATATTATTGACTAAAGTAGAGAAAGTGGAACCTCAACAATAATAATAATTTATTAATAAATTTGAAAATTTGTTTTTACCGTAAACTGGAGATATCTTGTTTAATTTCCAGCAGATCATCTTCACTTACTCCATCTTGCCTCATACTTTTCTTTGCTTTAAAAATATATCGAGTTACCAAACTTCTGATAACATCCTATTTGAAATATAAAGTAACTCCCATTGTATAATCATTATTACCTGATAGCAAGTGGTTTGCGATGGGTGCAACTGTGAGTTAAAGCTTTTTGGTTTGATTTTTGCAATCTAAATGTATACTATGTAAATTTATGTTAAATTTTATTGACAATTAACCACTTCAATTTACATATTATATTGTAATAAACTCTTTTTTAACATCTTAAGTGTGACTCCACTCTTTTGTCACAGTTCGAAATATTCAGAAATATTTAGAATGAGGCCAATATTCTTTTACATCCTCCATTTTCTATCTCTTAACGTATCAAATTATCCCCATCGTACTTACAATTTGGCAAAAGGGCAAAAACTATTTATTTCAATGACATGTCCATAGAATTACTGATGGACACATAAATTTCATTATTTTCTTTTAGAATGTTTTAGAGTCGGTCTACAAATGAATATTTTTACCAACCATGTTACTTTATTTATTTAAAATGTTCATTGTTCACTATTTCAGAAGAATAAAATGGAAAGAAACATATTGATAAAAATAAATAATACGTACTAGGATCACAGCGCAGTTTGTCTTGGGGGGGTCATCTTATGGGAATGGTGGCCATTATGCATTAATAATTTATTTATCACATAATCAATTTTTATAGCACATCAAGTTTATGTAAATGTAGAGTCACAAACTTGACAAGAGAATGTAGAAGAAACTAAGAGGAGACAGTTTATAGAAAATTCAGAAATCACGTAATAGTAAAAAAATTTCGAGCTTTCATATCTACAAAGTCACGAAGTAAGGTGTTCAATGACAGGATAGCCAAGTTATTGAGGCGACCCTCGCTAACCATTGATCATTTATATGTCTTGAAAAGCTTCAGCTTCGAAAATTAAATTTAAGATTCAGTCTCTGATAGTAGTATTTTACACTAAACTGCAATGAGATAGATTCTCTATAATATACGTTGATATAAAATCAAATTAGCAAACATTTTTTTTATTAAAAGTCATTCTTATTTCATCCATTATTGAGATTGATGCTAAGTAAGTTATTTTTGAAATTAATTTTTAAGAATTGAATTAAAATTTCAAAGGGAAATGAGATCATTTTTAAAGTTCATAAATATTAATTTAGTACCACAATTACATACATATATATATATATATATATATATATATATATATTATTAATTTTTATGAATATTCAGGAAATTATTTATTTTATTTTCGGAATTAATTTAATATAAAATGAGTTAAATTTATTTTGAAGTAATAAAAACAAATTTATATTTATAAATATGTATTTTTCAAACATCACGAGAAAACTCTCCCAATAGCTCATTCTGTAGTCCATAGTATACAGGTCCGGTTTTAGGCATAGGCGACGTTGGCAGCTGCCTAGGGTGCCAAATAGTTCTGGGAGGAATCCAATGAAAAGCGTCCAAAAACAGATAATAGCAAAAATTTTAAAAAAACAACCCCAAAATGACATATACAATCTTAAAAGGATTAGAATGAATTAAAATGCTTCGTGAATTATTTTATTTTCATTTACTTGTTTTATTTATTGAGGCATCATTGAGTTTGTTTCTTAACTAGAGGCATCATATTTTTTTTTCACTTAGGGCGCCAAATACTCTAGCACCAGTGTTATGTCAGGTTTAGCACACTACAGCTTCACCTCAAAATCAAGGTCATATTATGTAATTGCAAACTTTGAATTTTAATTTAAAATAGTTAAACTAAAAATGTGTGTAGATCATGGCATATTTAACACGTAATGTCCAGTTGCTGAGGGTCAAAAAAGTATCATTATAATAATATTATTATTAATAATAATAACAACACTAAAACATTCACACAATTCAATAGACGAAATAGTGTGATTAATTTTAACATTGCTATTACTATCGAGCGATGACGAAATATATGTGCCTAAAAGACACGCTGTGTATTTATTCGCGTGCACAAACCCTGTGTGTGCTTCTCAACTCGCAGACGCTTCAGAATATCTGAATAACAGCCATGCATCAAAACGACTAGCTTGCAAATAACTTTAGATAAAGCGATAATTTATTATTATAAAGATCAATAACTTTTTTTATAAAGATTTAAAATAAATATAAAAATCTTTTAAATAACAAATTTTAAAAGATTTCTATTTTTAAAATATCGGTTAAAAAGCAGTAGCGAGCTATAATTTGCCCCTGAGCCAAGCATGAATCTGGGACCCCCAATTTTGTAATGCAATTAAATTTCGAATATAGTATATAAGTTATTAATAGCTTTTAAATAGCTAAGATATTATATTTTATTTTTTATTACAAAAAATATTTTATAATGAAAAATTTTGAATAAATTTTGGAAAAAATAGTGATATATTGAATGTGAAAATGCTAGAACTAAATTTGATACATTCGCTGTAAATAATTTATGTTTTGAAATTTTTAAAAAATACGTTAAATGATTTTAAATTGTTTTATAATTTAATATTTTATAAAGAAATCTTATTTAAATACTCAAATATTTATAAAAAAATTAAAACATTAAAAACATTATAATTTTATATTTTAAAAGTTGTAGTTATGCTTTATTCCAACATATATTTTAAACTTTAATAAAGATTTTAAATATTGGGTAAATAAGAAAATTTATATAATATTCTAAATAATTTATTATAAAAATTAATTTGTTTTTAAATAAATGTCGTGAAGCAAATTGTGAATATTATGGAAATTAAATTAAACATTACAAACTAGCATTGTTATTTGTTTTGAAAATCAACAATAATATTCTTATTTTTAAATAAATATAAATAATTTTAAATATAATGTAAAATAATAAAAAAATTAATTTTTTTTAAAATTAGAAATATAAATAATTTGTTTAAAAAATAAATATTTTACTATCATTAAATTATCAAAATGAAAATTCAAAATTCAAATAGAAAGTCTGGCAAGGTCACCGAAAATCGAACAATCAAAAGAAGTTCTTATCCAAGTTCTGTAAACAACAGGTCTAACAATAAAGGCAACATCAATGGAAATTGGGAACATGACAGATTTGGAAAGCAAACACCAACATATCCGAGAGAAGAACACAAGATTGAAATATCTAATTTAGATTATCGCGTGACTGATAAAGATATTTTTGAATTATTTGGGAGATTCGGAAAGATTATTAAATCGTCAATAAATTTCGACAGATTCGGCAAATCATTGGGCACAGCATTTGTGATTTATTCCAGCAAATCCAGTGCAATTCAAGCTAGAAACGAATTCAACGGAGTTCCTCTTGACAATCGTGAAATGCACATATCGATCATAGAAAACAAATATCCGATGAACATCCGATTTTCATTGGATAATAATAAACGAGCCGTATTAAATCCATCGTCCAATCGAATGGCCAGAAATGAATCAAATAGAATTCCAATTGATGATAGAAAATTATATAAATCGATCAAAGAAAATAAATCTCCTAAAAAATTCAGTCGATCATCGAATGATAATAAAAGACGTGGATCAAATGCTACATTCATTCGACCAGATAAAAATAATCATGGAGAAAAAAGTGTTTTGAAAGGAAACGCAATAAAAACCATAGAAGAATTGAATTCAGAATTGGACGAATATATGTCACGGCCTTTATGCTAGTTTTAATAAATATCTACTTTTTGATTAAGTTTGTTTTATCACTTTATTTGACATGTTTCAAAGGCTCGGATATTCAACATTTTGTTGTTGTGAGTTGTCATGGCTGTTTGGACAACTGAGGCACCTTTATTAGTAGTGTAGGAACGTTAAGTCATAAACATTTTCAAATTGCAGAAGGATGTAAAGTGGCAGATGAGAGTAGTGTATATTAAAGTGACTGCAAAGGGTTGTAACTACTTAAAATCATGGGAAGTATACCCGGAGCTAAGGAACTGTAAATCAAATATGAAATACATGGAGTAAATAAATATACCATGATTAAATAAATCAAACAAGAAATTTACCAAAAAATAAGGTCAGAACGCTGATCAAAATTTTGAAAGATACTCTAATAAATAATGGGTAAAGATGACAAATAGATAAAGAAATTGTAGAAATAGTCGATCGAAAGATAAAGACGTAAGACCTTCCATCGGCAGTCAAGAACCCGAAAGTGAAAATATCGTGAGGAGTAGTTCGAGAAATGGAGCTCACCTGCTCATGAATTTTCAACCCTTATGTACAGTACCAACATGACAATCGCCATGAGTAAAAAGGAGGGATAGAATAATAATCTTGATGGCGTTTAGGTGGGAGTCACACAAAAACCTTAGAAAAAATAAATACAAATCAACCCAATTTGCCAACATTAACCGATGCTGAAAGAAGGATTTAGTCAATTTGAGCATTTGTTCTATGCGAAAGTTGTTGGAATTTCTGATGATCAATCCAGAGGACTTGCATTCGTTTCATTTTTAAATTCAAACCTCAATCGTCAACTAATCGAGGAAATAGTCTCTATATTTTTAAACTCAACACTCTTGTTTCTTGTGCGCCTTCTTTAAAAAAGTTTGTTGAACGCCATACTGCCATAAATTCTGTAATTTAAATTAGTAATAAATTGATTTATTATTCATCTTGTTTCATAGCAGCGCCGTGCGGTAGCTTTTGGGGCCCATTGCAAAAAGGTTTAAAAAAGTAATTTTGAAGATAAATTTTTAAATTTTATTAATAAAACAAAATAAAGAAATTACAAAGAAATTATAATGCATTTTTCGTCAATAATATTATTATAATTAATTGTTCTGGCTGTTACATTTTCAATGAACAGTATTGCCAATCCAGAAAATTTCTTATTTTTCGGTTAGGCCGAATTTCATACCAGATAGAAGTAAACAATTTGGGAATTTAGTGGCCCTTTGAACACAAGGGGAATTAAAATTATATAGAAATATTTTTATAAATAAATTTGAAATTTTAACAATTAGAGAATAGAATATTTAAACAATTCTGTGGGTAAAAAATTGCATAATTTTTTATATTTATAAACGTTTAATTATCGTAATTTTTCATTACAAAAAATGATTTTTTTTGGTTTTAAACATGTACAAATAAATTACCTAAATAAAAAAAGACATTCTTACTTTGTTATTCGAAGTAATATCATTTATAAGTTCTCCTCGGAATTTTCTGTAAGTAATCTTCAATAAATTCACAAATCTCTGGGAAGTTTTTAGAAAATATACACATAGTCTATATATCCACTTGCTGCTAATTAATGTGTTTAAAGGAGGGGGTAGCGTACATCCTTCGTCGAAGTAACCAATCCATAACTTACTTCGAGCATATTTCCATTCAATATCGGCATGATTCTAATAATAATAATTAGTTAGGCTTAATGTTTGGGATTTCTATACATTTTTATAAATATATAAATTCATAACTTACATGAATAGTTTGAAAGGAATTTGACATCATTGCAATGAACATGTTAATCAACACTATCACTGTCATGGAATGGTAGACTAGTAGTAAGAATTCCGCGACTGCGACTGTTATCCTTGCTGAGGAAACTCTGGTGTCATTCACTTTAATATCAATATTCGGAATTGACGACACCCCAAACATGTTCCAGTAAAGGTTCTTATACGTCGAAACTAACCTTTTTTATAAATATTATAATGCACTGACTGAATTTTAAAGTTCCAATTTAATGAAAAAATTTGTTTGTCATAGACATCTAAAATTTTATTTTGGAGTGTAAGCTGTAAATATCGCACACATACAATTTTTGATAATGTGAATACATTTGCATTGAATAAACACGTCTTATACACCAAAGAGCAATAGAGAATGTCTTTCATGGCATTTAATAAAAAATTATCAATTGAACTTGTGGTAATTTAATAATTATTAATGTTGCAAGTTTATTTTTAGAGCAATTCATTTTAACATTATAGCAATCTTATGATAAATTTTCATTTTTTAATATGAAATTTATATATGTTGGGGTATTACGGAAAAGCACAGTAAAATCAATAAAACACCAAAATGATAAAAGTGCAATATTAATAAAAAACTTATAAAAATTGGAAAGTAGTATTGATCAGGGGAAATTGGTATAGTTGAACGCCAAATTGAGAGACGAGTCCAGAAATAATAATAAAAATTTAGTGAGGGGTCACTAGAAAATAATATAAGACAAAAAATGAAATTAATTAAAAAAATTATTTAGTAATGGGAAGCCCGAAGCAATGGGAAACCCGAGAGATGAGGAAAACCCGGCGTGTAGACGGAATAATATAACAGGGTAAATTGGCCTAAACAATATTAAATGGGCGCCACTGAGCTTGGAGAGGTAATTATTTCCTAATTTGTAATTTAATAATGGAGCAAACGTTGTTGACAAGTGACGGCTAAGGTGGTCCTGTGGGAAGTAATTATTGTTAATAATATAATAATGTAGCAAATGTTGTTGACAATCGACGGAAAACAGTCTGAGCACGAGTATCAAAGGAAAAGGGAAAAACACGAAAAGGCCAGTGGATCGTCGTAAACGAGTAGTGTAACTAGGTCAGTAGAGGAATCTAAACCCAAGTAAAGTCAAAGTTATCTATCAGAAAGGGTGGTTCTCCATTGGATAACCTACCCTAAGATAATCAAAGTCATATGGTGGTTAAAAGGTGCAAATAAATTAGTGAAATTGTGATTACAAAACGTTGAAATAATCGGATTGAGTTGTAACTGTGATAAAGTGCAAATCAAATTATTATGTGTAGGGTTTGCTTATTTGATTCGAAAAAGGACACGAGGAGTCACAGGGAACCGACTTTCAATAATAATAACCCAACATATATATATATATATATATATATATATATATATTATAAGGACTTTTTTTGTGCTTCACCTCTGATTTCTTTATAAGTGACATAATATTTTCTACAAAAATTGTCTATGAATCAGATTTATATAAAGTATCGAAATCACTTGAAAAATGCATGCCGAAAATTCGTGAATACTTTAAATAAATCTGATTCAGTCAAATTTTGTAAAAAATATTTTATTTATATATCTTTACATATTTACTAAAATGAACTCTTTTTGTCACTCCTTTTGGAAAGAAATCACCATAATCTGGTTTTTGAAGCCTTTTATTAACCAAAATGATTCAGATGTATTATCGTATATTAAAGTATATCCTGTGTTATCTAGCTTCTATGCTAATTCATTTACGAATAATTGATAATAGTTCATCTTCGAATAAGTTTTTAATTTTTCGTATTTTATTCAATAATTTGTTTTAGAAGTCATTAATGTTTTGCACAATTTCTCCCAGGAAGATAAACTAACTAAAAACCTTAATCATTGTTTTATATGGAATAATAAGTGATGTGGACACAAAAAAGTTTTGTTTTTTACTATGTTTTGTGTTGGTATGTTCAGTTTCTCATTTTCTATATTTTATGCATTTGTTCATTGTAAGTTGCAACATTAAAACTTGGTAAGTTTGTATGTTTTTATAATATAAAATTATTTTTATATTATAGATGAGTTTATTCATTGCAAACAGGTGTAGTATAAATTGTTAGTGTTCATCAAAGAAATAGATAATTTTTCTCTGTGGCATATTTAAAATATGTCTTCAATGCTTAAAAGCTGAGAGTTGCGAAACGAGAATATAGTCTTCCACTCAGTTCTGGGTAAATCAGACATTTTGTATGGCATTTTATAACAAAATTATATTTAAAAAATCACTACTTACGTTCCAAATTGATTGTTATGAATATTTGGATTGCCAAGAAAATAATAATACAACTGATGCAAGCCACAAGCAAACGAAGTTATGACCAAAAGAAAGATAAATGCAAATTTGATTATGTCAATTAACATTTTTCCAAGTGATATTTGCAAAGGTCCCAAATGTTCATTTATCTATTGAAGGAATTATTATTATTATTATTATTATTATTATTATTATTATTATTATTATTATTATTATTATTATTATTATTAATTATAATAACAATATATTTTTAAAATTGTTAAAGATATCTAAATAATAAAATTCAAATAATTAAATATAAATTGAATAACATAATTAGGGAAAAGATATTAAAGAAAAGGCGTGTTGCACTACGATCTTGGAAAGTAAGAGTGAATGTAAGAAGTGAAGAAATACAAGAGAAATGACAATGAGTTTAAAAAAATCAAATAATCGAATAAAAGAAGATACAGTCATTTTAATTAAAAGATTCAAAGAAAAAAAAGAAAACAAAAATACGCAATTAGTTTGACATACCTCGAAAGTCTGTCGAAGATAAGGAAAATGAATCACCTGGGAAGCTGAGAGATTATGTCTTCAAATAATTGTGAATCGCGACAGCTGCCAGAGATAGGGAAAGAATTGAAATGGACCACAAAATGTGCCCGAAAAGGTCTTGAGAATTTAGTCATTATCATTAAGAGCCAATCGAATATAGGCTATAAAAGGAAATACAACTAAGAAAAACGGGCAGAAGTTATGAAAGTTTAAAAATAATAAAGGAGAAGTTAACAATGGAAACCTGAATTAAACAGTACAAAGAAGTTCCAAGAAGTAACAAGAATATAAAAAGTGAAAAGAGGTACGTCAAAAGGAATCAAAGATTATTGTGAAAGAGTGTTAGAATAAAGAAACTGTTGAATTTTTAAAATTTATCATCGAGAGTTTCGAGTAATTTCAAGTTAAAGCAAAGAAAGCAGCTAAATCGATTTTACCGAGTGCTGAAACCAGAGACAGGAATCAAGTGTTTGTGAGTACTAAAATGTATTTCAACGTTATTCTTTCCGAAGGGTCACAATTAGCGCGTAATATGAATTGTTGTGATGTCGAATTTTCCGTGCCACTGTAATTTGGTAATCGATTGTATTGATCAATAAAGTTTATATTATCTGAAATCCATTGTTATTATTAGCACACCATGGAGTCAGATCAATAATTGTTAATTGCATTTTTCACCGACAAATAATTTTTATCCAACAAAAAAATAAACAAAGTAAAAAAGATAAACTTGAAAAAGGAATATAATCCTTGCAAAACTAAATACAATTGCTATTGAAAACAGGGCTTCTGATATCAGTGTTGGATCATCTGAAGGCCATGACGTTCGAGGTAGATCTTGATGTCCGTATTTTTGGGACAGGCGTAACCATAACGCTGCTATTCTCAGTGATACTGTACATAAATAAAGACAAAGCATAATAAAATCAAGCCAGTTCCACCACTGTCTAGTATAAGCTTTACTTCCTTCCTCCCAAATTTGCTTTACTTCACTCCAAACAAATCCTAGAAATAGGAAATCAAAAATAATATAACCAACCATAAAAAAAATAAAGTTTACCGAATTTCCTAGAAATTTTTATATTATTAATTTTATTTATTCTTTCGAAATAAGTTTTTAGGATGTTTATATTATTTTAATTGGGTATTTTTGGGCTCGGAATTTTGGGCATATAATTAAAAAAATATTTTATTAATTCCTTTAAAATTCCAGATAAAAATAAAATCTTCATTTTGAATTTTTATTTTCTTTTTTATGTAACCGATCTGCTCATTAATCATCTGAGTTTCGATCAATATTTTGTTTTATATTTAACACAAAATCTCAGCCTTTGGTTTAGATTTACTGATGGAACAAAAAGCACAAATGTCAACATCAACATTTGATCACTTGTCCATTTGATCTGATAGAATAAATTGACTGATATCCCTTGTCAATAGGGATAAATGGGCATTTAAAGGATATGGAAAATATAAAATAAAATAAATGCGAAAAAATGCCATGCATAAGCCGTCGCAAGAAATTATCAAATTCATCCCAAATCTGTGAAATATAATATTATCATTCTTTTGTGGGACAGAATTAAATTATATTTGATATTATAAAAATATCGAATTACTTTGTGTTTAAATAGACATGACTTTTATTTTCAGACTTTGTTTAAATGTATCAAATATTGATGACGTTACGGAAATTCCTTGAATCAACCTTTAAATATCTCTTCATTACATATTCATGATCTCTATTTTTTGACTCGCAAAGGAGTTTTCGTTAAAACTATATGTTCAATATTTTACTGAAAATTTAATTTGCATAATAACAGTTTGGGAAACACCAGCAACTTTGACGGATAAAATAAAACAATATATAGGTAACATATAAAAACAAGTTACAATATTTTAGCTATATAAATTTAAATATATATTTTCTACTCATACTTTAATCTCGTTGTCATTTTGTTATTATTATTAACGGTCACTGACAATTGAAAGTACTATAATGTCTCAATTATTATTCACTGAAATATAAAGGTTCTTTATCCATCATAAGGCAGTAGAGTTTAATGATGTATAACCAATTTAAACAAATAATTTGTATATAATTTATATTATAAGTTTTGATTATATTATAAATATATTTAATAAAAATGAATATATTTACCTATCACCCACCACACAATTAACCCTTCAACTAAACTTGGTTCTGGGCCTCGCTTGATAAACCTCATGATTTTTATGTCTTCGGACTCGTTGTGAGCCGATGCAATAAGAATTAGTGCCAAAAATATAGCGAATGATGCACTGTGATTGATAAACTTAACGAGAGGACTGCGAAGAAAAGTTCCAAGTTTTCCTTGGGGATAAACTAAATAAATTGGTGCTAAAATTGGTAATAATATAACGATTCCTAGACAGAGAAAAAGCCGTGTAAAAGGACTGCTCCATTCCGGCATCGAATTGTACCAAATGTTGTTGAGGAGTTTCTGGCAATGTGGATGCGCAACAAACTTGAAATAATTTTAAATTTTAATTACAAAAATGTTAAAGATAAATTTTACATGTTTTTGTTCAAATTTTATTGCTAATTTCAACCGCTTGAAACTGAGAATTTCTTTTTCATGGCAGTATTTCTCATTTGATTTGTTCAAAATGCAAATGACTTCTTTATTAGATCGGCATTCTTCCAGTAAATCACAGGCTAACCCCTTGCATTGGTCTGACAGTTGTAAATAAGTCTCCTTAAATTCGTTTTCGCAACTCGACAGCTTGCTTAATTCAACTGATAGCTTGAACGCATCTAGAATCGGATCTTGAGATGTTAAACAAATCCAAGCTGGACTTGCTAAGGCTCGATATGTGCTAATTCTTCTTAATGAATGTCGTAATGTGTCTCTTTGGATGCTCTCTTGGCATGGATGGCAATGGCATGAAGCTGGATGAGGTTGTTCTATTGTAGCTCCTCTACTTAAAAGAAGTTGTAGTATTTCGAATTGATTGCAAATGGCTGCTAACATAACTGGTGAAATATCTGGTCGGAATTCTGGACTATCGATTTCTTTAGATGCTTCTGAACCAGGCCAGGAAGAGCTGAGAATCTCTTGTTCAATAGTTGGATGATTTATCAACTGCTCAACAATTCCATATACGCCTTCTTTTATTGCTTGCAATAGAGAGTCGCCTATAATGATATTGGGATGTCTCAATAAAAGTCTGACTAATTCCGAGTTTTCATTATCAACAGCCAGAAAGAGTGGAGTTCTTCCGAGAACGTTTGTGCAATTAATGTCGACTAATGGCTCAGTAAACAACATTCTTTCAACGGTTGCCCTATCTCCGTGGTCAACGGCATCTAATAATTCTCTTTCCTTTGTATTAATCGGTTTCAAATTCTTCAGTGGATTCAGAGGAATCCATTTGTGTCGACTGCGACTTCTTCTCATGAGAAACTTTTGTTTTTTTAAATGACACTAAATTTATTAAATGGGTAATTCATCATTTCAGAAAAAATTTATCCAATCAAATAATCATATCGGAATATTAATTTCTGATGAAGATATTGTAATAATAAATTGATTATATATAATATATAAATAATATTTTTTGCAAAAGGGGCTAAGCCTTAGCCCTAAGGCAACATAAAATAATAAATTATAATTTTTAAATTTTTATTTAAAAATTAGAAAATAAATAATTTCATAGCCAGCGTACACACATTGTGTGTATGTATAATTTGCATATCAGTGAGTTGGAAAATGTCAGAAAATACTTGTTATTATACGAACTTGCTATGAGATCAATTCATACTTTGAAGTTTGTATTCGAAAAGTATTAGATAATTGATTTACAATAATGTTTCCCAACGGCCATTGTGTCCATAGCACTTGCTTCAATGTTTTTTAACCTACCGAATTGTGATATTAAAAGAAAATATCAGTAAACTTTAAAATTGTATTAGATAGTAGTAGGATGTGTCACATCCAGCACATGTCACATCCAGCACAGTACCCCCTCCCCCCCCCGCTGAGAGAAAATTTTTCTAAGTCCAAAAGTACAAAAAATTTTTAAGACAAAGACAATGACTCATTCAAGGTCATTTAAACAAAGACCATGACTCATTCAAGGTCATTGGATGACTCATCATATTTTTTCAAGGTCATTTAAACAAAGACCATGACTCACTCAAGGTCATTGGATGACTCATCGATTTTTTCAAGGTCATTCAAAAGTAGGTCAAGGTCATATTATTTTTAAACATTTTTAAATTTAAATTTACTACTTATAAAAATAAGTAGTATATATTTTGTAAATTTATTTTATTATTATTTTTATTATTATTATTAATATTATTATTAATATTATTATTATTTATTATTATTAACATTATTACTATATAATGAAAACCACGACATATACAACAAATTTATTATAAAGAGATAATTCTACTATAGTAGTATTGTCGAAGAGCTTTATTCAAAGCCCATTCCACATACTTCCGATATCTGGCAACGCAGCAATGACATCCATCACCACAAGGGTATTCGGGTTCCATATCTTTTGACAATTTGTTTTGTTCGATATCCCATAGGAACTCATCTATTACAGTAAATATCCATATTGATGTATGATTGAATATCAAGTCTGGAATTATTGATGCTGGCTTATCCATGATTCCATGTATTTCTGGATAATAGAATTCCAGACGTTCTTTAATAACTTTAAAATAATCATCTAAAAAACAAGTAATAATAATAATAGTAATAATAAATTACCATAATGTTTTATTTCATTCATAGCTTGAACTGCGCTCGGTACAATCATTTTAATGATAAAAATTGAAATAACAATTACTTTTATACTAATTTACACACACACACACACACATCTTTAGCTATAAACAATAAATATTAATTTATATAGATTTAAAAATGATTAAAGAAATTTTAATAATATTATTAGTTTTTAATATGGCCAACTCAATTGTTGTAACCGTTCAAGGTAAAAATTCAACAAGATGTGTATGTCCAGATACCGCTGTATTGATGGATATTTTGTATATGATAGATAGGCCTAGATATTTGAAAACTCCAGTCAAAAGATTATCTGAAAGAATGAGTAATTTAGAATTCCGATTTGAACATACACATGAGACTTTAAAAAGAGCTAAAAACGAATTATATGATGATATTATATATTTAAATAAGACTATTGGTACTATCAAAAATGAATTAAGAAAATCAATATTAGAATTGAAAGAAAATCATAAACTTAATGAAAAAATGATGAATCAAGTTCAATATAGTATAAAATTTTATTCTAATAAAACAACTGATCAGTTCAATCGTATAATGAAATGACAACAACACCCAGTTAACAGTGGCGGCAACAGCTTGAAAGAAGTTAATGTTAACAGTGCCAACAAATCATCATTGCCATTTCCATTATATATTTTTACATATTTTCTTAGTATTACATGATTCTGATTGGTCGAATATAGTATAAATAAGCTTACACTTTCATATATTTTTATAAAATGCCAGAAACTAAATTTTTTATAACTTTGTTGAATGAGCTGGTCTCTAATAATAGAGAAGAAGATGAAATCATTAAAAACATGAAATTTATGGTAAACCGTACCGAGAAAATCGTTGAAGACATCCCATTCGATTATGAAAAAATTCTCAATTTGCCACCATTGGAGAGAAAGAAGGCATTCCAATCAATATTTAGTTACATGTTCGATGAAAATAATAAATGGATGCGAATAATAGTAGGATTAATGTACATGAAACACATGATATTAAAATCTGGATCCGACTATGAAAATTATTTCCAATGGTCTATAGAGGTATATTACTTTATATTGTTAATAATTTATTATTATTTAGGTGATAGAAACAAAAATTGATCCGTGGGTAGAATCAAACGGTGGATGGACAGCTATTATTCAAGTTGCCGCAGAAGCCAAACGCTCTGATATTTATATCGAGAATTGCAAATTTTTATTAAAACTATTCACTGGAGTATCTGTTTTATATTTATGTAACAAGGTTTATCATAGATTTTAATAAATATTTCTTTGTTATTTTATTAATAAAAACTATATTTTAAAGATTTATTGATTATTACATGTACATTCTTCATCACCACAAGATTCTATCATAATATTTTCTATAACATGATCAATACAATTCTTAAATTCGGTAGGCTCATCTTTTTCGGTATCTTCTTCAACATTAATAATTTCTTCAGAATCATTAATAATTTCAGTATCTCCATCATTAACAATTTCATCACTCTGACATCCAGAATCACTCTGACATTCAGATTCGCAATCCGATTCTTTACTCAATGCTTCAACTAGAGTCAACATATCTCTAATTTTTACACCGGTTATTTCTTCAAGTTTATCAAACAAAAAGTTTATTAAATATTCTAAACCAAAATTAATTAATTATTTATATTTTATATTTTACCTTTTTCAGACATCATTTTAACACTATTTTAAAACTAATTATAATTTTGTTTATAGAATAACAAAGAAACATTAATACGTTTATTAAACACTATACATTAAAATAACTGTGAAAGTCTAGCAGTAACAATTTTCCAGATTGGAGAAAGCACATCGTTTTGATCTGCTTCATATCCTTGGATTGTTATTGTTATATACCAGTTTTCCTGTTCTTTGAATCCAATTTCTGTAAATGCATCATAATATCTGGTATATTGACTCGTGAAGAAAGCATTTTCATTGTATTTTAAATTGATCTTTTTGAATGTATTATCAATATCCTTGATATCTAACATTGAGAGAGTACCAGCAAGAGATTGAAATTGAGTCTTATTGAGTTTGACTGGATTTGCCAATTGCATATTGATAGGCTCCTTTAAAAAAATACATTTTATAATTGTGGAACATCTGAACTGGTTGGACACTTATTTTCTTGGTCATGTTTGATTTATGATCTCTATAAGGTGGTGACGCACTTTTATACCCTTGACTGATACTGATTAACCAATCAGAATCATGCATGATAAGTGCATGATAATTGCATGTTAAGTGCGTGACTGTATGTAAATTAACTAGTTGAGTTTTATGATTTTACACATATCATCTATATATAAAATGTATTATAATTTTTATTATTATTACTATTATTATTACTATTATTATTATTATTATTATTATTATTATTATTATTTTTATTATTAATATTATTACTATTATTATTACTATTATTATTACTATACTAATAAAATTACTATTATTATTATTACCAAAACTAACAAAAATAAAACTATTACTATTATTATTATTATTATTATTACCAAAACTAACAAAAATAAAACTATTACTATTATTATTAATAATTATTACCAAAACAATAACAATAAAACTATTATTACCAACACTAACAAAACAAAACAAAAAATAAAATTCAATACATTTATTTTCGAAAAAGTTGGTATTTCGAAGAATTTCTAACTGATTTTGCCAGGCACCATTCCACATAGCGCTGGTATCGAAAATCGCAGCAGCTACAACCCAGAATACAAGGGTATTCGGGTTCCATCTCCTTTGGTCTTCTGTCAAGCTTAATATCCCATAGAGCTTGATCAATTATGTTAAAAATCCATATGTTGGTGGTTGTATAGACCAAATCTGGAATTACTGATTCAGGCTGGTCTTTGACTATTGCTCTGAGTTGAGGATAGAAAAAGAATAACCTTTCCAGTAATACGGCCTGATATTTATCTGGAAACAAAGATATTAATATAAATAAATAATAAATAATAAATTTACCATAATTTTCGATCTCTTTTTTGCTTAATTTTGTGCTTGAAGTATTTTCCATTTTAAAAATGAAATAAAGTGAATAAGCAAGTTGTTTTAATCAATCATTAGCCAATCAGATATCGACCAATCCGGTGATTTCATTTTGTATATCACAAACAATATTTTTGTACTCTAGATTTCGCACCCCTAATATAACTATTTTGCCACTAGCAAACACGTTAACACACATTGGGTTGTATTTTAAAAGCCTCAGTGCAGGAAATAATTCTGGTTCGAACATACAAAGACATTTTGTTGACATGTTGTATAGATTGATAGATTGTCCTATATCCATGGTAACTGTAATTGACTGTATTTTAAGATCCTTTATTCTATATTGTAATTTATTGACATCTAAAGGTTTCTTACATCCCATGATTCTGCATTTGCGAGGATTTGAAAAATATTATAGGGTATTTTCCACTCCTATCTACAATTTGCTGGGGTTTACCATTTGGAAACGTCATTTTTGATACATCGAAAGTTCCTTTATAATTTATATTTGATAACATAATTAAACAATAAAGAAATATTAAGCTATATATATAATTTTTAGGAAGAGTTCATTAAATCATATAATATAAACAAAAACCTATAATTATACAAATTAATAATGGAATTAAGAAATGATGCGGTATATCAAATCGTTGGCCCAAGTGGTAGTGGTAAAACTATGTTTGTGTGTAAATTACTGAAATCTAATTTATTTCAAACAAAATTCAACAAGATTTATTGGCATAAGGGTGCAGATGAAGAACATGGATTAACTCAAGATAATTTCTGTAAATTGAAAAACATGAAAATAGTAAAGGGTTTCGATAAAAACTAGTCAAGTCGATTAAGGAAAGGTGATGTCATCATTATTGATGATTTGTATCAGGAAGCTAATAAAGAAAAGGATTTTAATAATTTATTCACAAAAATCAGTAGACACGTTGGTGTTACTGTGATCTTTATTACTCAAAATCTATTTCATCAGGGTGGCGCCCATCGAACAAGGAATTTAAATGTTCAATATTTAGTTATTTTCAAGAATCCTAGAGATGCAACAGTTATTGATTTTCTTGCTCGACAGGCATACCTTAATAATCGTAATTTTCTCATCAGTGCATTTCAAGATGCTACAAAATCACCACATGGATGTATATTTCTTGATTTCACACAACAATGCAATGACGATTTAAGGGTAAAAACCGATATTTTCAATAAAGAAGGTGCCATGGTATATAAACAAAGTTGAAAACTTTAACATGTAAAAATGTTTATGAAATCCAGGCTTAAAAATATCCGAAAACTTAGACAGAGTATTAAAAAGACTATAAATAAAGTTCCACCAAAAACCAGTTATACACCATCTAAAAAGCTAATAACTGAGAATTACCCTGCAATGAATCTAATTTCAAAAAACATTATTAAAAAGAGTAAGAAAATAGATAAAATTGTAAAAAATCATAGGAGTTTCCCATATTTTAATGCATTGTTAAAGGCTTCGAGTATGAAAAGAATGTCTATTTTACAATCATTTCCAACTTTTGTTGTCGATGATTTACTCAAAATTCTATTAAAAGTAGTCAGAGGTAAAATTAAAATCAGTAATTCTAAAAAACTAGTACTGAATAAACATCGTAAGCCTTTGTTATCACTAGTAAATAATAAAAATCGTAAGCAAATGAGAAAAATCATGTATAAACAACAAGGTGGTTTTATTGGAGCAATGTTACCATTAGCATTATCATTATTATCACAATAAACGATGGGGCAATCATTACCTAATGTTAAATTAAAATTTAAATCATCTTGTTGTAATGGAGAAGATTTGGACGAACCCAGAAGACGAGGCAGGTTTCGGTGGAGTGGCAAAGTTAAAGAAAAGAGTCCCAAAGTCGAAAAAGGAAACGCAAAAGTGGTTGTCAGATCCGCTTGCGTACAGTTTAAACAAACCAATGCGGAAAAGATTTCCAACGAGAGCTTATAAAACATTCGGTATTAATGATTTATGGCAAATGGATTTGATGAAGATGATACCGTATTCGAAAATTAACAAGGGTTATAAATATATTTTAACGTGTATTGATGTTTTCAGTTGTTTTGCTCGCGGTGTACCAACAAAGACAAAATCTGCAGAGGAAATATCTAAAGCAATTAACTCAATGTTTAAAAATGGGCATCCAGATAATTTGCAAACCGATTTAGGTATTATTATTATTATTATTTTTATTATCATTATTATTATTATAGGCAAGGAATTTTACAATAGTAAAGTTAAGCAAATCCTGGATCGTCTCAAAATAAATCATTATTCTGTACATTCTCAATACAAAGCCGCTCATGTTGAAAGATTTAACCGGACATTGAGGGATAGATTGAAGAAATATTTCGTGCATCAAGGTAATAAAATATGGATAAATGTATTACCGAAAATACTTGTTAGTTATAATAATTCATCACATCGAGGTCTGAATGGTTTGAGACCCGTAGATATCAGTTCAAAAACACGAGTACGATCTAAAACCGTTGCTATTACAAAACCAAAATATAAAGTTGGTGATCACGTTAGAATTAGTAAAATATCTGCTTCACCTTTCATCAAAAATTTCGATAGTAATTGGAGTGATGAGGTATTTCAAATTACTAAAATTAATACTAAACAGAGTCCTGTAATGTATGTTATTAAAGATAGTGATAACAATTTAATACAAGGGAAATTCTATGAACAGGAATTACAAGTTATTTCCAAACCTACAGTGTTCAGAATTCAGAAAATATTGAAAACTAAAATGGTGGGTAAGGATAAACAATACTATGTCAAATGGCATGGATATCAAAAACCCTCATGGATATCATCAAAAGACCTAGTAAAATGAGTTTCTATACAATTTTACCGAGTAATAGTTGCCCACTAATCCATCCGGAAAATCAAGCAAGTAAATTTATGGTTGATCTTCAAAATCCCATTTATTTACATGGAAATTGGGAAGTTGCTTTGCAAGACTTTACATTTGTGTACAATACATTCCCATTTTATAGTCATTGTAAAATCGGATTCAAGAAACGTGTACCCAAAACCTGTAGTGGTATTTTCTCAATCAATAATTTTGAACGATATTGTCATATTCCGAATCAGATTTTAGATGAAAATTGTGGCATGTTTTTCAAAGATGGATTGAATGTTAGTTGTGATTATAGTCCATTTACAATAAAGTTTGAAAGTATTGAGGATGCCAAGCGAATGGGTTGTGATAAGCTTAGCATTGTTGTTCCTGGTACTGAATACCTAATACGTTTCAAAACATTTGATGAAAAAAGTGTAACAATCGAAAACATCAAAATATCACTATCATATATTAATGAAGTTGAAGAGACATTTACATTTACTAATGATTTATATATTGAAACACTTGAAGAATTACATAAATATATTTCATTCAATTGTTTACATATATTTAAAACTATTGAATTTGTTAAAGATTTGTTTTTGTTTAAAACTATTGAATTTGTTAAAGATGGATTATGTAAATTCAGTCTGAATAATAACATTTGTGAAATTACATTTGATAAAAATTTGGCTAATACATTGGGATTAGATAAGCAAACATATAGGACAAACATATAGGCAAATGTTCATATATACTAACATCATCGATCCTATAATTGTTGGTGATTCTTTGGTTCCTCTTTTGAAATCTGTTTGGGTTGATAAACATGACCAGGATGAAGTTGTCAATATAAATATCGATAATCCCATGTACTTACCGGTATCAACATCATGTATAAACAATATAGAAATAAATATTCGTGATGATAGCGGTAAATTTATTGAATTTAGTAAAGATACAAAAACTCATTTGACATTACATTTTCGTAAATTAGATGGCCAATAACGATATTATTAGTATGTATAGTGGTAGCCAAAGTGGTGGCGAATTACCATATTTTATTGGTAAACAGTATGGATCAGGTTGGTTGAGAACAATTGGTAGATTTGCACTTCCTATTCTTAAACGCCTTGGTAGTTTTGGTATGAAAACTGCTAAAGATGTGATAATGAATGAGCAGAAAATATTGCAATCTCTGAAATCAAATGCATTATCCGAGTTAGGGAAAGTTCTACCTAGTGTTGCAGGTATGTTTCAAAAACAAGAACCTGCACCAGCTCAAAAACGTAAAAGACATCATAAACATATAAACAAACGAATGAAAGGACATGGAACTATATTTCAAAAATGATTTGTGGTAAATCTGAATTGTGCTTATTTGATAGACCGTCTCCCCAAGCATTAATTGAAATGGGGGCCTTTGAAGAGGTATTCCCGATGAATTCTATTATGGATAGTAGAACCGATATTGAATTTTATATTAATGGTTCCCAAACTGAATATTTAGATTTGAACGATACATTGTTAACTGTTTAGATCAAAGTTGTAGATAAAGATAGAAAACCGTTGGGTGAACCTAGTGATGTAATACCAAACAATTTCTTGTTTCATACACTTTTTAAAGATGCAGTTCTCGGATTTAATAATATCAAGATTGAGGGTGGTAACAGTACATATATTCACAAAGCTCTAATAGAAACTATTATAAATTACAATAGTGATACTAAAAATACATGTTTAACTCCTATGTGTTATGGTAGTGATGATGATAGGAAAAAGTGGATTAAAGGATCGAAATTATTTACCATGTGCTCATCATTACAACTCGATTTTATGTATCAACCGAAATATTTACTCCCAGGTGTTAATGTACACATTAGATTGAAAAGATCTGATTCGGCATTATCACTAACAAGTGCCACCACAACACCAATTCTTCAATTAGTTGATGCAAAATTATTGGTAAGAAGAGTTCGTGTTGAGCCTTCTGTATTAGCCGGTCATCAATTGGGGCTTAATTCTAAGCATGCAATATATCCATTGAAAACAAAGGAAATTGTTCAATTTGCTATTGCTAAGGGTTCAGCTTCTTTCTATAAGGAACAAATATTTGGAGATAGAAGAATGCCCAACTTTATATTGGTAACATTTCAAAGTGAATCTCAATATAATGGATCATACTTAACATCGAGCTCAATTTTCAAAAACTTTGGTGTAACATCGCTAACTTTATCGAAAAATAGTGATTATAGAGAAACATATACTCAAGATTTCGAAAATGATAATTATTGTGCTACATATATGCAGAGTATAGTTAGAAATATGGGTTATTTGGATAAAAACCTTAATTGTGGTATAACTCTTGAAGATTTTAAAAGCAAATATCCATTCTTCACATTTGTTTTGGCACCCGATTTCGATTTAAATCAGAGTCAATTACCTCAAAATGGTAATTTACGATTAGATATAAAGTTTGCTAAAGCTACAACTGAACCGGTACATGTTGTAATATATGGAGTGTTTGAAAATGAAGTTCAAAATAACTGCAAACAGAACAGTGTTGGTTTGAACGAAGTTCAAACGTTGTTGGTATAAATGTATAGATAATTTATGATCTTTAAAAGGGAAATAATCGATTAAGAACAGATTTGTTGATATTTTTAAGGGGTTAAGTTGGTTAAGTATCGTTATTTAATAGGTGATTTTTATAAAAAAAAATAATGAATATGGTAAAGTAGGAGAAAGTGTGATTTGATGGTAAAAGATTGGTCAAGAGATGAAGTTATTTTAAGGGGATTTCAAGAAATTTATTCGGTTGAATATCGATATAAGTCGTTGATTTTTATGAAAATAATGAATATAGCTGGGATTATTGTCATTTAAAGAGAAATGATTGGTTGAGAGTAAATTTATATTATTTTAGGGGAAAACAATAGGTCAAGAGGGGGGAATCTTACTTTTAGGGTGATTTATTCGGTTGGATATCAATGTCAAAAGATGGATACTTAGTGAAATCGATACATTTTCATTGACTTAAGGGTTATCAAAATATAACAATAAGATTTTGGTTAATTTTAATGATATTATTGGAATCTGAATAAAATATACGATACGTGTTCAGTTCTAAGAAATTTTTCGATTCATGCATTCAAGTATTTATTTGATTTTATTATTATATTTGTAATTTAATTAAAACTAAA
This sequence comes from Schmidtea mediterranea, assembly GCA_022537955.1. NCBI lineage: Eukaryota > Metazoa > Platyhelminthes > Tricladida > Dugesiidae > Schmidtea > Schmidtea mediterranea. The sequence goes on along the minus strand of CM039679.1, from coordinate 43,902,898 downwards.
TTGATTAGTATTTAAAAATTTATGTTACCCATTACTTATGTTGTTATTGACAATTTTCTGAATAATTTAAATATTTACGATTATTTCCAGGAATGAAGAGAAATTGTACGATTAAAAACTATGAGCTGTTGATAAAATACATTAATTTTTATTCAACAAGTACCTAGAACAATTACCTAACAATCTTAAAATTTTTGAAAATCTAACAAATTTTTTCAATTATTTTACAACTTAGTTAATTTAATTAACTGATAAGTACTAGTTTCTTTACGATTTGCTACTGTGTTGAAACTTTTTTTTTTTTAAAAATTCTTATTCAAAGTACTAACAAATTTTATTAAAGATCTATCAAGACTTGTCAAAAATTATAAAACTTTGGTAATTTTAATAAGTATTACTCAATAACTACTATTTTCATACCAATTTGCTGAAAGTCTTATTTTAAGGTCTCAAATTTAACAACTTTCTCACAACTTTAATCAAATTCTAATCCCATGATAATCATAAATTACGTGTATTTTCTTAAAAATTGTCCATAGTTTTTCTTATATCGGTAAAACAAACACACATATTTCAATTAAAAAACACGTGTGTATCATAAATTATATACATTTTCTTAACAATCTCAAACTTTACATAAATATTGAACTATTTTTATGATTTAACACATACACATTATTAGCCATAAAATAAATATTTCATAAATTGTTGAAAAATTACACATATTTTCATTAAAGTTTTTCCATAAACACTGTAACATATCGATGGTTTAACACACACATTTGAGCCATAATTAGTTTTGATATTTATTTGCACATATTTTCTTAAAAATATAAAATTTTTCTTTAACTTTTTACAAACATTTACAATTGTTCTATCCCTGTATACTATGAACCACAATTGAACAAACTTTTTCTATTCAATATTAATTTTAAATACTTTGTTGAAAATTTATATAAAATAATAATGAAAATTATAATTAATAAAAACTTGTAATATTAATAATAATAATAAAAATAATAATAATAATATTAATAATAACAACAATATTAATAATAATATTAATAATAATAATAATATTAATAATAATATTAATAATAATAAAATTATTTACTTATAATAGAAGTTTTATACATTAATAATAATAATAATATTATTAAAAATAATAATAATAATAAAAATAATAATAATAATAATATTATAAAAAGTTTTCAAAGCATTAATAATAATAAAAGTTTTAATAAATTTTATAAGTAATAAGTATAATAAAAATAATAATAATAATAAAATTAATAAAAATATTAATATTAATAATAATTAAAGTTTTTATAAGTATTAAAAAAATTTTTTTTTTATAAGTAATAATAGAATAATAAAAAGTAATAATAATATTAATAATAATATTAATAATAATAATAAAAATAATAATAATAATAAAATAAATTTACAAAATATATACTACTTATAAAAATAAGTAGTAAATTAAAATTTAAAAATGTTTAAAAATAATATGACCTCGAGAAATTTTGAATGACCTTGACCTACTTTTGAATGACCTTGACCTACTTTTCAATGACATTGAAAAATTATGATGAGTCATCCAATAACCTTGACAATAATAATAATAATAAATAATAATAATAATAATAATAATAATAATAAGAAGAATAATAATAATAATAATAACAACAATATTAATAATAATATTAATAATAATAATAAAAATATAATAATAATATTAATAATAATAATAAAAATATTAATATATAATAATAATAATAATAATAATAATAATAAAAATATTAATTAAAGTAATAATAATAATAATAATAATAATAATAATAATATTAATAATAATAATAAAAATATTAATTATAGTAATAATAATAATAATAATAATAATAAAAAATTAATAATAAAATAGAATAAAATTTACAAATTTATAAGTATAATAATAAAAATAATAATAATAATAATAATATTAATAATAATATAATAATAAAATAATAAAAAATAATATTAATAATAATATTAATAATAATAATAAAAATAATTAATTAATATAATAATAATAATAATAATATAATAATAATAATATAATAATAATATTTATAATATTAATAAAAAATAGAATAAAATTTACAAATTTATAAGTATAATAATAAAAATAATAATAATAATAATAATATTAATAATAATAAAAATAATAATAATAAAATTAATAATAATAAAATATTAATTAATAATATTAATAATAATAATAAAAAATATTAATATAATAATAATAATAATAATATAATAATAATAATAAAAAAAAAATATTAATAATAATAATAATTAATATAAAATAAAATAATAATAATAATAAAATAATAAAAATAATAATAAATAATAATAAAAAATAAAAATTAATAATAATAATAATAATAAAAAAAATAAAAAAAAATAAAATAGAATAAAATTTACAAATTATAAGTATAATAATAAAAATAATAATAATAATAATAATAATAATAATATAATAATAATAAAATAATAATAATAAAATAATAATAAAACAATATTAATAATAATAATAAAAATATTAATTATAGTAATAATAATAATAATAATTATAATAATAATAATAATAATATTTGTAAAAATTAATAATAAAATAGAATAAAATTTACAAATTTATAAGTATAATAATAAAAATAATAATAATAATAATAATAATAATAACAATATTAATAATAATAATAATAATAATAAAAATATTAATTATAGTAATAATAATAATAATAATAATAATAATAATAATAAAGAATAATAACAATAACAATAATAAAAATAATTATAATAATAATAATCATAATTATAATAAAATAATTGACTTGATTAAAACAAACAATTTAATTTAATAATAATAAAATAAATGTACAAAATATATACTACTTATTTTTATAAGTAGTAAATTTAAATTTAAAAATGTTTAAAAATAATATGACCTTGAGAAATTTTGAATGACCTTGACCTACTTTTGAATGACCTTGAAAAAATATGATGAGTTATCCAATGACCTTGAATGAGTCATGGTCTTTGTTTAAATGACCTTGAAAAAATATGATGAGTCATCCAATGACCTTGAATGAGTCATGGTCTTTGTTTAAATGACCTTGAATGAGTCATTGTCTTTGTCTTAAAAAATTTTTGTACTTTTGGACTTAGAAAAATTTTCTCTCAGCGGGGGAGGGGAGGGGGTACTGTGCTGGATGTGACATGTGCTGGATGTGACACATCCCACTACTTTAGATGTCTATTTTTCTGGTGCTTCTTAAAAACTTGATATTAGATGAATATTTTTGCTATTACACGAATTTCTAATATATGAATTTGACTGTTTATAAAATAAATACAATTTTAATCATTTTTATTTAAAAACTCAAAAATAGAAATAAAGAATCATTAATTGTGCTAAATATACTATGAATGTTTTGATGAATATATTGAGGATACCTAAATAATAAAATTAAATAATTATTAAAGTGAGCAAAATAATGGATGGAGAGATATAAAATAAAGACAATGTTGTTCCAGAATTTTGAAAAATATGAGCAAAGAAAAAAAATGACAAATAAAAATGCAATGGCAAAGAATTGAGAAAATTAAACAATGGAATACATCAAGGTTGTTTTTAATTATCAAGTACAAAATGAGGAAAGAAAATAAAATCAAAATTAACTTTTATATCTCGACAGTCTGTTCGAGATAAAGAAAATGAATCACTGAGGAAGATGAGAGATGACGTCTTGACAGAGATAATAAAAGAACTGGAGCAGACTGAAAGGAATGTACGGGAGGAAGAGTTATAAAATGACATAATTATTTCTAAGTGTCATTAGATGGCAAACAATAAAAATAAAACACAACTTGAATTGAGACAAATTTTAAAAAGATATTTTAAAAAGAGAGAAAAATGATAGAGGAAAGGAAATAGATAAATTAAGGCAAGAAATGATTGGAGAAAACAGCGTCAGTTTGAAAGTCATTTAAACCAGTTATTAAAGTTATTTGTGTCGATTTCCAGGTATTTTTTAGTTGGAAATAGAAAGCTATAAAAGCAATAATACAGATTGTCAAAACTATCAGTAGTAAATAGCTTGTATCTATGGAATGCCACAGCCAGTGGTAAACCCGAGTACCGAAGAAAACCTGAGACGTGTAGATAACCCGAGAAGTAAATAACGTAATTAATTTATTTCAGATAAATTACCCCAAGAGTCAACCAAGCGAATTGGGTGTAGGGGAGAGCAATTACTTTAGATTTTAAAAGCAATTAGACCCGAATTTAAGTAAAGCCGTTTATAAAGTAAGCTGGAGATGAGAGGAATTGCCATTTGGTTAAAGTGGAGTACACGAAAATTATTATTTGAAGCAAAGGAAGTGGAGGTCCGTGAAGTGAAAGAAATAAACTTTGAATATAAATTTAAATCAACTTAACTTTCATTCATTGGGGTAGCTACTTTTACATAAAACAAATTCATTTCTGAAATAAAAGTGCAAATCGTTAAACAGTTTATAATTTCGTTTTTAGAAATCAACAAATGTATTCTGTGTTGAGTTTGTCTATTGATCTATAAAGAAAAAACAAGAGGAGTCAGAGATTATCTGACTTTCTAAATAATAACCCAACAATATTCATCGTTTTGTCTGAGAGCAATCTTCGTTTATCAGCTGTCCTTTTCAGAAATATCCACTATTGCAACCACTATCCATACAGTTGTCTTTAAATTTTTCAACTAAAGATTTTGATAATTCGCGATTTTTATATTTTATTTTATGTATTTTTTATAACCACCAAATAAATAAAGCGTGATAGTATGTCTAATTATTTATTATCTCAATTCAATTTATAAATTTTATTGATTAATTAGTTTATTTAATTATTATTAATTTTTAAGTATATTTATTTATTTATTTTTAATTTCTTTTAATTTTATTTTTAATTAATTAATTTAATTAATTAATTATTTATTTTACACCATTGACAATTCAAGCGGCTGGTGAAAAGGAGTTGATTCCACTAAATAATTTTCTAATAATGGGAATGAATGGAGTAGAAACACCAGACCTATCCCAATTGGAGCCCGTTATCTTGTGCCGGAAACAGAGAAGAGTACAAGAATTGACGGGTAGAATTTGGGCCCGATAAAAAAAGAGAAAACAACTGAATAAAAAGAAAGAAAAAGTGGAGATTTAGAAAAGAAATTTTACCAAAGGAGTAGTCTGGGTTATCGAAAAGGGTTCAAAGAAAGAGAACTGGCCTCTTGGAAAAATTATTGAAACCTATCCCGGTAAAGATGGGCGAGTCAGAGTGGTACAATTGGAAACAGAGGGGAGAAAAACAATGAAGCAGATTACGAAAGCTTATCTGTTGGAGATCACAGATGAATTGATTCCACCGAGAAATCAAGGCGTGGAGAATTGAAAATATTAAATTAACAGAACATTAATATTTTAAAACTCTTTGTTTTAATGTGACGAAACTATGTTAAAAAGAAATAAATAGAATTGAGTTTTCATTGATTAAAAAATTTTATAATCCTTCAAGTTGAATAGTAATTTTATTATTTTTAAATAACTATTTATATTTATTTGTAGTTATTGTGTATTGAAATTATTAACGCCTTATTATATGTTCTCGAAATAATTTCCAATAAATATAATAAAATAAAACGAATGATTGCGTTCTCTACGGATAATAAGCTTCATGTTTAGCACTCCATAAATAACGCCATTTATTCTGTGAAAGTTATCGATTTATACTTATTCACTTCCTTATCACGGGAACTTCCAATCACCCAGTCAAGATAATCACAATATTGTCAGAGGTGATTTGAATAAAAATTTTCAATTTTGCACACAATTTGAGATCCTTTCGACGATTTGGCTATGAAAAGATTTATTGAACTAGTTGATGATGCTCCTAGATTTTCGGGAAATAAATTCCCCTCAAACTTGCTTTAGCGGTATTTTTCTGCTTTTCAGTATCTGATTTCTTTACATATTCGTCTCAGAAACCCTATTAATAATTATTAGGGCGGTTTTTTTGCTATAAATGCTAAAAATGCTATTTATTATACTTATGGAAAATTTAAATGTTTCTGGAAAATTTTTAAATTTTCATCAATCTTTAACATTATTTGGTAAATTAAACCCATGCCTGGACCAAGACAGAACGATAATGATATCATCAGAAGATACACTCAACAATACCCACAAGAATTCTGCGCTGGACCACACAAAACATTATATTGCAATATTTGTAATACCAGTGTAGATTTTAAAAAGTTTAACGTGGATGCTACAGTCATACAGATAAGGAATTTACATCTTTGGTCGTGGAAGCATTTAAATGAGCTGATATTCCGCTTGAAAAGTTAAATAATTCAAAGTTACTCGGAAAAAAATATTGTAACGTAATGTGTGGTGCATTGAACGTGCACAGGAAATCTGACTTATAAACTCAGTTGCTATAACAACACCGCTATTTTTACGAAAATAAATACTATAAAAAACCGCCCTAAAAATTATATATCTATTTCGAATGAATAACAGTCTTCGTCAGGTAGTCTTGAACTTTAATCATTGTCATTTAAACAAATCTCTGCTTTTAAATTCTCAAAACATTTTATGAAAAATTATTCCACTAGTTCCCCTGGAGTCCAATCAAAATTCCACTAAATTGTATTAGTTGTTCAGGAGATTCCTATATAAGGGAATCTTGAAACAAGAACTTAGCCACAAAATTCCATATAAAATTTGAGCAACCAGAAGTTACAAGGATTTTTTGAGAAACAGCTTGTGAAATTGAAAAGAAATTGTGTCGAGTCAGGCTTGGGTCAAGAAGAATTTTAGAGATCTGAATATTATAGATTAAAAGGCGGCTTCCCATATGGATAGAATTAATTTAAAATTGCGAATAGTTGCATAATTGTTAGTTATTTAAAGAGCACATGGAGTCAGAGTGAACAGTTCCTACCGAACCATTCAAAATATTAACTCAACACCATTGAATGTCCACGGAATTTGAACTCCTCACAAATTTCAACCATTCTTGAAAAACGAGTTTGCAAATGCATTTTCTAAAACTGAAATGATCTTATTGAATATTTGTTGAAAATTTATTTTTATTTTCTAAACATTTTTTCTTCAAATGAAATTTTAAAGATTTGGCAACTCCAAATTTCGGAGTCAGAGGCCTGATTATTATTATGCTAGCTATATTTTGATCACTGAAATAAAATATTATATTTTTCGTTCCCAAAAATCACTCAAGTCAAATAAACAAATTTATTTTAATAACAACAAATTCATATCCAGACAATAAAGTTTGACACGTTGCATACAAATTTAAGTAATAATAATAATAATAATAGTAAATTCAATATCAAATATAAGTTATGCAATAAAAAGAACAGAAAATTATAATAGTACAAGTAATCGAAAATCCAACAAACGATAATCAAATTTGGGATTATATATAGATCGAAATAATGAACAGAAAATCATAGGATAATAAATAGTTCATTAAACCACGAAAAGTCTACACAATCAACAAATATCCATTAACTGATAACTCGAGCCCCCGGGATCTGTCTAACTGCCTACAATAAATATTGACAATCAAGGCCACCACCGGGAATCCAATACACATTCAAATATTATTCAATAAAAGTGGGAAATAAATCTATTATAATTTCGACTTTGTGAGGATATTTAAGCATAATTATCAACGGATATAAAATTAAGTTTGAAAATGTTTAAAATTAAAAATAAGATTTAAATTAACTTTTGATAAATTATTAAATATTAATTATTAAAATGTTAAATAATATTAATTATTATATAAAATAAAATTTTAATTTTAAAATAAAAATAAATGTCGTTAATTTTGTTTGGAATATATAATTTTGATTTGAATAAATTTTGAACTTTTAATGAATACAAAATTTGAATTAAACGAAGATGTTTTCAAAACATTAAACAATAATAAATAATAATATTAATAATAATAATAATAATAATAATAATAATAAATAATAATATTAATAAATAATAATAAATAATAATAATAATAATAATAATAATAATAATAATAATAATAAATAATAATAATAATAAAAATAAATAATAATAATTGTGTAAACATAATTATCAACGGACATAAAATTAAGTTTTAAAATAAATTAAAATTAAAAATAAGATTTAAATTAACTTTTGATAAATAAGATAAAAATATTTTAAAATATCTGATTATAAATTATTAAATATTAATTATTAAATAAAATAAAAATAAATGCCGTTGTTAATTTTGTTTGGAATATATAATTTTGATTTGAATAAATTTTGAACATTTAATGAATACAAAATTTGAATTAAACGAAGATTTTTACAAAACATCTAACAACATTATTTATTGACAATATTTGTGCAATGATCGCGGTAAATTAGAAATTTAACTTTATTAAATAACTGATTTAAAAATTGAGTATTTATTTATTTAGCATTTAATTAATATTATAGTTGTTAATAGTATTTTAACAATATGTAATTTATAAATATGTAATTTAAAATAATATAACGTTTGTATTTGCGGCTTTCTTGCTGGCGTAAAATAAATCCCTTTGTTTCAATATTGTGATTTTAATGAAGTATGAATACTCGGGACACACAGTCTAACATATGGAGAAGTTTAAATGGATTTAAATTGCAGCAGTTAAATATATTTCAAGAAATAAAATATCGATTCACAAAGCTTGAAAAGATTATTAAAGAAACAGTTGAAAACGTGAAGAACATTGCAGATTTTAATAAGAAACTTTATTCTGATACCATTCCCGGTCAAAGTGGAATAGGATGGCTAAAATCCCTTTCAGGGAAGATATAAACAATTATAAGAGAACAGACGAATCCAATAAACGAAAACAATGATTCTTCCATTAGAAATAAATTTCTAATAACTCTCGAAATATTTCATAAACATTGCGGAAATTGGCTAACATCGTTATTTCTTTAAATTTTATTTAAATAAATGATTCCGCCATCGACAAAAGAAAAGATTTTAAAGTTTATCAAAACAAATCTCTGCCAAGGTCAAATGTCGAAAATCCAAAATTTAATAATTAAGTTTTTATATATTTTTTTAAAACATTTTTTCTAAAATGTGAATTAGATTTTAAAATATTAAAAAACATTTATTGGAATTGAATGAATAACTTTTATTTATTTAAAAAAAATTTAAAAGTTTTTATTCTAATTTTAATAAGTTTATAATATTGGTAAATCTAATTTGAAAAATTATTTTGGAAATTTGTATAAATAAAGATATTTGTTGACTACATGGAGGGAAAGAAAAAACCAATCAGAGAAGAAAAGAAAACGAAAGTCTGCTAAAATTTTGGTTATGAGTGATCAGAGCTGTTTATCGGTAAAAATATTTCATATTTTATGAATAAACATTGCGGAAATTGGCTAACATTGTTATTTATAAAAATTTTATTTATATCGTAATAGATTCAAATATTTTAATCCAAAAAAATAAAACAATGGTCGGAGCGAAACATTATACATATAAGATTCAAAATCTGAGCAATTCAATACAAGTTTCATTCAAGACAATTGTGATAATTAAATTAAGAAATAGAATTTATTTATATATTCTGATTATCGAAAAGAAGCAGGATTCTAATATAACAGATCGAAGAGTGACATTTTGTTAATACAATAAATAACAAGATTCATTTAAAATGAACATTCCATGCGTTAACTATTTTTAACTAACTAATTAACAAATTCTCAATTATTTGCATATTATTACCCTATGTTGCATCTCGGAGATTTTGATTTTCAACTCGAATGATTAATGTCACCAAACAAATTTTAATTAATTCATTTTTATATTTGCCATTACTTCTTCTAGAGCCCCCTGCAGACATATTTAAAATGTCCAGATGTTTTTTTAATAAGTTTATTTTTTCAAATTCTACTCGTTTCTACTTTGAAAATAATGATTTTTACATTGTTTAAATTTATTTCTTGATAATTTTTATATATATTAAAAGATCCCATTGATTCTTTATAATATACGCTTTTTATGTTTTCTAGAACATTTAAATCTAGGTATGTAGTTATATTTGAATATTTAATACTTCAAAATTTTTAAACAAGAATTTATAATATATTTAAAAGATTGTAATATTATTTGAGCAAATCTTCACGACTGAAAGAAATTATGAAATATGATGCTAGGAGATTTTGTTTTAAATTATGTTTTATCGGAAATAATTTATTAGACAAATAAATACCTTATAAAATATTTTGAAAATTAATTAAATCTATAATATTTTTTCTACGCACTCCAATAATCAGGAAAACCGTTGAAATATATCGTAAGATTTGTGTTTGAGTAGCGCTTTCTTATAATCAAATCATTATCATGTTTATTTATTGGTTTTTACATAATTTTTCATTTCAAACTTCTTCCAAATAACTGTATTTCTTTATTACAATAATTTGCCTCCATAACTATTGCAATAAATCCATCAACAAAGCATATTTAACAAATTCCCAACAGAAAAAAAGAAATATATTAACGAGATATGAAAGGATTGCAGTATGAAATTTGAAATGTAATCAGCGAGAGCAATCATCCGATTTAAGTGCATTGCTACAAAGCCATTGTATATCAGCAAGCCAATTTTATCTCTCTCTCACACACACACACACACACACACAATGATATTCTACAATACAATGATAATCTAGCCAATATGAATTTTATCAAAAAATTCTAATAAAGTGCAACAGACATTAATTGATGTCATAATACTTTGAACGAAAGCACTTAATATGCGTTGTATTGTCTGTCACTAACCTTATGATCCAGTTTTGTCAACAACTTTGATTTATTAAACAAAACGTATTTATTTTAAGTAATATTTTTATAGTATTTTACAGTCGAAACACTCATGCATTGTTTTCACAGATATTATTAAGTATAAATTCGCATCAAATGGTTTGAAAATATGTAATAATGTTGTCAATGTTATCATAAAGAAAGAGTACATTTTTAAATCCAAATTATAAAAAAGGTAAATAAAATTTACAATTCATACATAATAGAATGTCTGTTTACTATCAAAGCAAAAAATGTTCCCTTTAAGTTATGAAAATAGATTCATTGGTTTTATTTAAAGATATTACAGGTTTTCTACTTCCAGAAACTATTTTTGAAGTTTATTGCAGAATAAATCAAAATATTCTATTTTTTCAGCAAATTTATTGGCTCATTTTGACAGACCCAATAAATAAATGAAACGCTACAATAATATTGAAAAACTTTGGAAATATGCTAGGAAAGATGACATTGCTGTTTTTAAACGTTTATGTCGAGCTTTGTAACCTTATTAAAATTAAGGACACAAAAAGGTCAAAATAAGTTTTAAATTTGTATAAAATGATATTTACATCACTACGTGATATGAATCCAACTTAGCGTGAGCTGTACAAAAATTCCTTTCTTTTTCTAATTCCAATGTAAATTTGATGCTTTGTGTATGTGTCATCATTCAAGAGTGTGATTTGCAGAGATGGACATATTTAAACTAGCCAATTTTCTTAAATGGCTTTCATTCAACTGCTGATATAGTGATACTTCCGGACTTGAATTTTTTCATTGATGATAGGTTCTGGAGTAGCAGAAATATGATTGGAAACAACAACTAGTAAAGATTTCTTAGTATATTTGTAATATCCAACGTCAAACCAATGATTCAGAAGAATTTAACCAACTTCGTGATTCTTCTATTAAATGACTTGTAAATTTCTTAATTCTTTAAACTAGCAATTTGCGATTTTCGCGATTATCATCAATAGGATTCTTGATCCAGTTAATCTAACATTATCTCACAAAACACACTCGTAACTATAAGGGCGAAGGTTTAAAACATTTTTTTACAATTGATCGAGTACATATTAACGTTTTTGAGTGCTTCTGCAACTAATTTGCACAACAAAAATATTACTTTCATATCTTCGTCGAAGAAAACATTTATGCATTAGCTTGGCGGCAGATGATAAATCAAATACTAAAAGTATGATTTCTATCGATGCAATCACACCCAGAGGGAAAATTAAATATGTATTCATTAGAATTTGAAATTTATTGAATTTTTGATAAGCTAATAAAATCAGAGTAAGTATGCAGTCCCAGATATCCAAACCCTTGAAAGTTTTACATCTTTAATTGTGCAACTTGTATATTTTCAGCAACCTTTCCTGTAATCTATATTGCCTATAATATTTCCTGGTGTGTAAAATAATTCGATTTGAAAAATATTAATTCTGACCTCAAAAAGTTAAGTGTTAATTATTTTAAACTAATAACATTTCCAAAATTGAATTCTCTGCTCAGTAAAGATATTGATAAATATTTTGAAAATTTGCCTTATTTTATTAAAAAAATTGAGTTTTTAGAAATGTTTAATATAATTTCCAAAGAATTCTCAAACCACTTCATCTTATTATCAGTTTAAGAATAGCAAATTATTTTAAGGTAAAATGTATCAAAATTCATTAAAAACAAAAACATACATATTTCAGAAAAATAATTTTTCATAAAGTTCACATATGTTAAAGTGCAAATAAATAATAAAAATCCATTTAGCTAACGTAAAAGAAATTTCAAATTTCTCTCCAGTGTTGTCGATGCGAGATTCTATCATGTGTATGGTGGAACTATATGATGGAAAAATTGCTTTGCCTCTGAAATATGTATGTTTCTGTTCCTAATTTTAGTAACATTTATTTTATTGGACGCTAAACTATACGGGAGAAATTGAATTATTTTACTTATTCACAGATGTTTTGTGCTTTCTATTTAATTGCAAATCAAAGTATTGCTAAAATTTAATAGTTGTATAAAAATTATAAACTTATTTCCTTATTCAATCAAATAATCTCTAAAATTGTTGAGAAAATGTGAATATAAAAATTATATTAAATAGTATTAACATTTATTGAAATTCAAATTAATTTCTAAAATTAAATTTTTATTAATATAATTTATACAAAAAATAATTATTTAACCCTTTAGATGCGAGATGCGGATAAATCTGAATACTACTTGAATATAATTTTTTTTCTACTTTTAACAACCCTTCGGAGAAAAATTTATCTTAATATATACTGAATGCATTATGTGCACATGGTTGTTCTACACGTGTTTCAAATCACAATTATATTTTAACTTGTTTTTTGACGGATAATTGACACATTTCCTAACTTTTTATGAAATTTAATACCGCACTTTATTACATTTTGAAAAATAATTAGCATAATTTGTCCAATTTTATTAATTATTTCTTTAAAAACTGACCAGCTATTAGTTTAACAAGTATCAGTAAAATATGTTATTTTTTGTTAACTTCCGATTTAATTTCTCTTTGATATTTCACTTATTTTCATCCGTACAAAAGATTAAAAATTAAATTTTAAACACAAAATTTCGACTTGGATTTGATAAACTTGATATAGACAAAGTTGAAAATTTGTGTTGATTTTTACTTTTTATGTCAGAATAAAAATAAATGAAATAATATCAAATACTATATTTTAACGGGGAAGGGCATATAAATACACACGCAACAAACTAAGTTTAAATTAAACCGCGTAGTATTTAATTAACAAAAAGTTATTTAATAATTCAATGTCAAAAATAATTGATTTTAATTTGTGCTAGGTACTAAAAGCATTTTTGTCAATATTATTCATGGAATAAATCTTAAGAATTGAATTCTACGAAAAATCGTATCTGAAAATAATTTCCTCAAAATTGTAATAAGTTGAATGTAATGGAATTCAAATCAATATTCATGATATGCTGACTTGTTTCATTCTTTTTTTCTCACAAAATGTTGGACACTTTGCAATTTGTTAATTAAAGAGAAAACATGTACTCTGTGTCATATTAGGATGTGATCACATCATATATTAAGCAAATTTTTTTGAAATTAGGTCAATTTTAAGGTAAAATAAAGAGGAAAAGGCTGTTTTAAAGACAAATAAGTACGACAAAGTCGTTTGAAGGTCAACTAGATATGTCAAGGTCAAATAAAGAGGACAAGTTCGTTTTAAGGTCAAATAAATTTTATAGTTTGTTCGTTTTTCAAATATTAAAAAATCAAAATTTTCTTGCTATAATATTGTGTCTTTTATGGTGATCGAAAGAAATAGTAAATTCATTAAGTTGCCTATTAAATCGGTTTAACGAAAAACAAATGAAACAAATCAAGATTTCCATGATATTTTCTCCATAATTAGTGAAGCTAGTAATAGATTATTATAAAAATTATATGACATTGCACAGCAACTTTTGTAATCAGGATTTTTTTTGTTAAATATGATTTTCAAATCACAACTTATTTAACACACAAGGGATTCGGATGTTTTATTTTTGTTTAATATCTAAAATTTAATTTAATGAAACAAATTTAATATCCAGCGAAAATAAACACTTCATTTTGTTCTAATATTTTTTTGTTTGATAGTTTGCCGGCCTGTACTAAACAAAATATCTAACATATACAAAAAAATCAGTTCCGAGTGTACACGTAATTTCTGATAAACATTTTGTGCGTAATTCGTACTTTTATTACTTAGTTCGATCATACGAGTACTAATTCATCTTTCTAGCTTGGATTGATGCAAAATGTAAGTGGGTATAATATTTATTATGACAGTTATGTTACGATCAGGACAGGCTTAAGATATTGAGCCAATATATATAATCCGACACACTTTGTGTCTATTATACTAATTCAATATCTATGAATTATATATTTCTAACTTTATTCTGAGTGATGCATTAAATCATAACAGAAAAAGTTCATCATGAATATTTTTAATTTCAATCACACTATTGCAAGAAAGTGATTACAATGCGTTATTATATATTTATATTGATCCAGCTTAATATTAACAAATAAAATAGAAATTTCCGGGAAAAGTTAGAAAGACTTAAATGTAAAAATTAATTATTTTTTTAAGGATTTGTTTATTTAAATCTTTTGATTGAACTTTCTATTATCGAAAATTTAATTTTTTGCTTAGAAATTGTGTTCAATAATTTAAATAAAGTTATTAAACCTTCCTGATTATTTTGAGTTAATTGGAATTGAAAATTGTGACAGTAATTTCAATAACATTTTCTTATACAACGATGAGATGTGAGAATTCGCGATTAATTAAGTGAAATAAAAATGAAAATCTTTTTATCCTGAGAGATGAATCAGTAATTTTTCGAGAATTCTAAATGAACAAGAAATAGCAATGACGTTGGTTTTAGACCAGTAATGATTCCTCAAGGATCTTTGCATCTGTTTGTGAATGTTTATAAGGACGCCGAGTATTGGTTAAGCAATATCAAATTTGGCTTGTTGCCCGATCAAACAAAAGCAGATTTAATATTAACAATTTCAGGATAAGATCAAATGGATGATGGTTCATATTCCTCGTATCAGAATTATATATACTCAAATATTGTTTGTGCAAAATATATAATTTTTCCGTTCTGTTTTTATATATAGTTGGAAAATGCGATAAAGTCTGCAACAATTTTTTTGGTTTCAATTTTTATGTTGAAAATAAAGTTAATACAAATTATACAACTATTAGTCTATTTTATTCCAGTAACGATATGTCTATATGATGGTTGTGTATGTATGATGTACATTGTAAAGCATATACATATAGGTCCGTGATATATTAAGTCTATAAATTTATAACGATTCCTACTCAACATCATTTGTATCTAATTAAATCGTCTTTCCAAATGTGCAAAAAAATATTTTGGCCTATGGTACTAAGGTGCTATGAACATACCTCTGCATTCTCACAGAAAGGTAAAAGGGCACTAAGGCAAGCGTTGACTGGGGGCGGTAACCTACCATGAGAAGGCCCTGAGTATGAAATACATTGATACCCATTTGGAGCTAGTGGCACGTGTCACTCTGATAATATAGTGCTACGCAGTTGTATGTGAGTAATTATTTTTTATGTATTTTTCCAGTTTTTATTTCAATATGGCTACGAAAACATATTTTAGTATTCCAGATATTGGAAAATTATTCGAAAATCATGATTTTTTTGATGATTTAGAAAGAGAAACTACTAATATTGTCGAATTAAGCCAATAATGCTTATACAGTACCCAGATTTTGAAGACATTGATGATGATATCCCTGATCAACTAAAAGTACACTGAATTGCTTTAGAATACAAATCTACAAAAAAGTCATAATTCACTAAATATTCAAATAGTGATTGGAAGAAGGGAGATGCTGACTTTTCCACCATTGTACACCAATGTAACAATGTTTCTGTAACAGTGTAACACAACTACGTCAAAATATTGTCAAATTATTTTCAAGACTAGAGCTCATGGATAAAGTTAAAAGATATTCTAAAAAAGAAAAGAAAGAATGTCAAATATGGTAATATAACAAGTAAATGAGTGGGGTCGATAATTTAGACTGGAAAGTTCAGAAGTATCACACCAAATTAAGAGGCAAGAAATGATACTTTCCACTTTTGGCAAACATGATTGACGTTACAGTTGTCAACGTCCATGCTGCAAATGATAACGTATTATTATGAGACTTGAGACGCATTATTGCAAGAGCGTTAATGAAAATAGATTCATTATCCAATCCTTATTTGTAGCAATAATTTGAGAAAACAATGCAATAAATGTAATATTGGGCTACATGTAGAATATATGCAATATTATTTAATTTCAACATAATTGTACCATAAGCCCCTTTCGAGTAGTAATTTTGAAATTCGACAATTTTCCCTAGTTCTACCTTACGAGCTTTATCTGTAAGGACTTTTTTATCAGGTAAAGAAAAGCCCCACCACCATGACATTTGCTGGTATTGTCACTTTCAGAGTTTGGATGTGGTACTTGATCGTTTGGACGCAATTCGACTTGCTTTTCAAGATCTTAGTATCCATAATAATGCTAACTGAGATGAATCTGCAGGATTTTATAGGCAACTTTTCAGCAGAGTTAATTGTTACAGCTGTTACTTTCCACAAAATCCTTGCTATTCTTTCTGAACTCAAACGCTTTCGCTGTGTTTTGAAAATCAATGAGACCCTTTTGGAATGTGAAATGAAACGGGCTAAGTGGAGTATGAAAACTGGAAAACCAATCGACATGTCGTTTCTTCACAATCTGAACAAGCTAGATCAAGTGACCAAGACGATTTCTATTTCAATAGCTACTGTAGAAAGGACTTTAAATCGTATTATGATATTTGCACGATCCAGGATGACAAGTGAACGAGCAAGCTATTTAGTATTGATCGCCTTCTATAAAAACTTATGGATGCGCAAGACAAAGGTCAAATTATAAAAAAGTTGGCTTCTCCTCCACCCAGCAATTTTACTTTTTTAATTAATAGTTATAGATGCCTCGTGATTGTATGCTGTTGATAGAATGTTTTTGTGATTTAATAAACTTGTTTCAAATTGTAGGCATTCTAAACGGTGGTATATCTTCATTAGGAAGTACAAAATATTGATTGATATTCACAAATATTTCTTTCATTTATTAAAATTCAATTTTCATTTAATCATTATTTATTTAATTCATTGCATTATTGTATTACAAAATCGTTATACAAATTGATCAAAAGAGATATAAAATATATAAAAAATCAACATTCATTTAATCAATGATTAATTCATAATATATGATTGTTATTGCTAAATTATTAATAATTTACATCGATTTAGTTTAGTTTTGCTGTAAAAAAAGCTTTTTAAAGAGTAGGCTTATGCTATTTCTTTAAATAAAAATCCGCGTTACCAGCTAAAATGAAAATCCATCCACTGTCAGTATTTGTCGGTTTAATTAACTTTAAACTATCTAATACTGCTTTTAAGTTTGTTGGAAATATTCCAGACATTTCGTAAACATTATTTGTTATGCTAAGGCATCCTTTATCCATTATTACTTTGATTTTCATTCTCAAACGATTTAAGTATCACTAAAAATGTTAAATATATTTCTCTACTCCCAATATAAATGGCAAAATCTCCTGATTTCTGCTCCCGTTTTCTAAATTAAGTTTTTCCAGCAATTGGCATCACTTAACATTTTGAAGTTCAAATTTTTCGTTACTCCCGACAAGATGTTTTTAAAATCTGGCAAATCCAGACAGTTACTGTTAATAATATTTATTGAAATTCAAATTACTTTCCCAAATTATATATTGATTAATATAATTCATTCAATATATAATTATTTAAATAATTGAATTTTTGAAATATTACATTTACAAATAGCTCTAAAAGGAATACTTTATGAAATTTATATAATTATGCAGCATTCGATAGAAAAAAGTCGATTTTCAGATAACTTTGAAATAAAAAAGGGTATTTTATCGCTCAAAATTAAAAGTTATCGTAAAATTTTAATCAACAACATAAATTTATTCCTATTTGATAATCATAAATATAATCAATCAGTTTAACAATAGCTAAAGATTTACCTGAGAAATGTCAACTCCTGTCATCGCCTGAACAGCAGGTGGAAGGTTGCCCAATAATCTTGTTATTTCTCCCGTCAAATCACTTTTGGAATCACTACCACTACCAAGTATAACGATTTCGTTAGTTTTAGCCAATGGAGCAGTGATCTCAGCTGCGACTTTCGGAAGAGCATCCAATACTAAGCTGAGTATAGCTGCATCGCCGTATTTATTGTAGGCAGCTGCTTTTAATCTCATTCTTTCGGCCTCTGCCTTACCAATTGCACTCAATGATGAGGCCTCTGCGTGACCTTTCAATCGAATCGATTCTGCTTCTCCCTGAGCTAACAAAACCTGTTTTGTTCTAATTAAACGTCAGTATGAAGATGGAATATTTATTTTTAGCAAAATGTTCACCTTCTGGCATCAGCTAAAACTTCAGTTTTAAAGGCTTCAGCTTCCGCTGGTTTCTTAACTGTGCCTTCTAATTCTTTTTCGTTCCTCAAAATTTCTTTTTCTTCTATTTCAATTAATTTTTTTCGTTCAACGACTTCAATTTGGATTTCTTCTGAACGTATTTTTTGCTTTTCTTTAGCTGCCTAGGTGACGGTAATAATAATATTAATAACAATAATATCAAATAGAAATAGAAATAATTATTATTTTCTTTATTTCTATTTTTAAATATTATTATTAATTACAAAAATATTTGATTAATAATAGTTAATAATTCATAAATATTAATAATTATAAATACATTTTAAATAACAAATTTAAATTAAAATAAAACAATAGTAACAACAACAACAATAATAATAATAATAATAATAATAATAATAATAATAATAATAATAATAATAATAATAATAATAATAATAATAATAATAGTAATAATAATAATAGTAATATTAGTTAATATTAATAATTATAATTATTATAAATAGTGAATAGTAATTAATAAATAATGATAAAAATAGCGATTACGTAACTAACACAAATAATTATAAATCATAAATATTAAAAACATCATAAAAATATATAACTCTAAATATGTATTTTTGCCACCTTTCGCTGTATTATTTACAATTGTAAGTGGATGATTATATTTCATTATCTTTAATTAAAAACTGGCACAAAGCCACCATTTTTCTGATGTTGTAGTGGTATTTGTTTAATATCCAATTAAAATTGAAAGATTTATCAGGACAATTTTAGTCAAACAATCAAAGATGTACTGTTTACAATTAATTTGCATCCGTTTTAAATATTAATATAAGTTTTATAATATTTTCCCAACATTCATTATACTTATTACGTTAAACAGAAAATCTCGGGCAATTTTTTTCTACTCATTAAGTTTACAGTTGTGAACATTTTTTTTAAATAAACTTTTTATTGAATTGGATCTGATTCCGGAAAACTTTCCGTATTTAGAAAATATTTTATTTGATATATTTGATTAAACGTGTTTACATATTTTGAAAATTTGACAAATATAGATGAAATTTAGCATATTATAACTAATGTGTCAAATTTATTTTTATGTACTTTTAAGTAATTAAATAATTAAATAAATTTGGCAACGATTTAATTAAAAGATAAAGCCAATAAAAAACTTTTCGTACGATATATTTCAACAGCATAACTGTCATCTTCAAGTACACAAAACCAACTAAAAATATAATGAATTAACATTTAATTTAAACAAATTATTTTTAATTAATTTAATTTTGTAATAAATAAATATTTAAAAAATATATTCAAATAACTTTTAACTAATTTAAAATTTTATTTATATAAATATTATAATTTTTATTTATATTATAATTTATTAAAATAATTATTAAAACTTTTCAACAAAATTTAGACATTCCTATTTCACGTTTACAGCCTCTATTGTGCTCAATAATATTGGTCAAACCGTGTATTGGGAACACGTGATATGTGAAGCATAGCTGATAAGGTCATTGGATCCAAAGATAAATGTGCAAAATGCTGTGACTACGAATGTTTTGAAGGTTTTTAAATAGTTTAAGTATGTTAAATCATGTTTATCTATTGTTTTTTTTAAAAAAACTTTTTTTTATATTATTAAAATAATTGAATTTTTAAATTACATTATTTTTAAAAAAATTATAATATTTATATAAATAAAATTTTAAATTAGTTAAAAGTTATTCGAATATATTTTTTAAATATTTATTTATTACAAAATTAAATTAATAAAAAATAATTTATTTAAATTAAAAGTTAATTCATAATATTTTTAGTTGGTTTTGTGTACTTGAAGATGACAGTTATGCTGTCGAAATATATCGTACGAAAAGTTTTTTATTGGCGTTATATTTTAAGTAATTATTCTATAATTATAATTTACTGATAATAATAATAATAAACCTCTTGGATTTGAAATATTTCCTATTTTTATGGTTTCCTTTAAAATAATATTAAGTATTTCAAAAAAAATCATAAATTGGTTTCTACGACTATGTTAAAGGCTTAAATATTTCGTAAACTTCAAATAAAATAACAGCTTGTTCAGTAGTATGTTCATTGTAAAAGATATTATTTATAACTTGAAAATACGGTTATAATTTTCTAATTAATTAATAAATTCATTTTCATTATTTTTAACTAGTGAAGCTATGTAATGACAGTAAACAGTAACAAAAGATGAATAATTTCTTAATTTTAGGGATAAATTCCTCTAAAAAATAAATTAGTCTTGTAATTTTAATAATTAGAAATTAAAATTTTAATTATATCTACTTACAGCAGTGGTTCCCAACTTTTCTGGCCCTGTGACCCCTTGATAAAATTTGCCAAGTTGTGGCGACCCCAACAATAAAATTATTAGATTTTCTCCTTAGTCACTGCATTTTTGCAGCTAACTATTATGTTTTTGACTTCTAAATATCTGATTTTATTTATATTTTATACTTTATACAATAAAGTCAAAGTAGGAGTATCGCTTAAATTTAAAATGATAGTAAGAAACCACTGAATAGCGTAAACAAATTATTTTCAGAAGGTCTCAGGAGACTCCAGTTTGGGTCGGGACCCACAGGTTGGGAACCGCTGACTTACAGCGTTTAAACCATAAGCGAAGGTATATAACGAAAATGAAAAGTAACGAAATCTCACAGGCTATCTTATTTTCTAGGATTTCGTACCTTAATGAGAGTGAATTAAATGTTTTTAATAACAGTTGTCCATGGAAATAATTGACAATGGACAGGCTAAAAACCTTTTTCGGCATTTTTTAATGTTAAACGTGCACCATTTAGGTAAAACAAATGTTGTTCTTTATATCGATATTTCGAAAAAATCTCTTTTCAGTTTTCAGCTTTGGCATTATTAATTAAGTATTAATTAAGTATCTGTAAATTTTTAACTATCTAGCTGCAGCGATTTAAACTATGCGAACAAAGAAAGGTTGCAAACAAACAAGCACCCATAAACAAACACATTTAAAGTTTTATATATTAGATTATTCAATTATAAAAATTAAAACCGTAGCGAAGCACGGGTAACGACTAGATAAAATAATTATTACAAATAGATTTTAAATTATAAATAATATTATAAGGAGTATTTTTGTTAATCACCTCTGATTTCTTTATAAGTGACATAATATTTTCTACACAATTTGACTATGGATACCTTAAATAAATCTGATTCATAGTCAAATTTTGGAGAAAAAATTATAAATAATATTTTAAATTAAATAAAAATGAAATAATAATAATAATAAATAACATTTAATATTAATATTTAAAATTGTTAAAAATCATAATTAATAAAAAATAGTAGCAATTACTAGAAAAAATTATACTTCATAAATATTAATACTAATTCATAATACTAATTACAAGTAGATTTTAAATAATAAATATAAATTAAAAAACAATAATAACCATAACAATAACTAATATTAATAATTATAAATAATAATATTATATTTATTAATTTTTTAAAAATTAAATTAAAATCACCCTATAAAAATAAAATAATTTTTTTTTATTTTTTAAATATTATTTATAATTATTATTAATTATAAAAATATTTAAAATAACAATAATAATAAATAATAATAATAATAATAATAATAATAAAATTCTAACCTGTAATTCAAAGGCTAATTCAGCTTCAGCTCTCACTTTGAATACTTCAGCGTCAAAAGACGCTTTTTGCAATTGGTAGCCTCTTGTAGCATTAGCGATCTCAGTATCAGCTTCATACCGTATATCCATTCGAGCCTTTTCACACTCAGCTTCCTAAAATTTCGCATTCGTAATAAAAGCTTGGTACGATATTTATATAACTCTTATGCCAGCATCTCTTTCAGCTTCAGCCACACCTATATCAGCATCACGCTTTACAATAGCTGTCTGAGCTCTGCCCAAAGAATTAAGATATTCCACTTTGTCATAGACATCTTTTATGGTAAAGCTCAAAATTTCGATCCCCATTTTAGCGACATCGGGTGCTGCTACTTCTCGAACTTGATGGGCAAATTGATCTCTGTCCTATTTTTAGAAATCTTACTTTATGAAAATCAATAATTTAAATTCTCTGCATTCCATAATTCTAATCTTAATTTCAGTAAGAACACTCAAAATCATTCCATGTAATTTGAATGGAATACGCACTGAATTTTACCAGCAAGAAATGAAATGTGAAATATTAGAATCACATATATATATAAATTCATACATTTCACAACATCAAATAAGGCGCGCATTGTGTGTAAAAATGGAAACTAAGTAACCAAGCATTATTTAATATCGGGTACTTACTGGTAAGGTACACCAGTTCATATTAATAAAGATAGTTAACACAATTTATTATTAGAATGAGCATCTGGTTTTATGTTGGACATTTTGTACTGTTACAAATAGAATATCTGAAGAAAAAATAGAAAACTTTTATTATCGCATCATACAATGAAGCAAATTTTAAATAACGTAATTACTTATATTACGTCATATTTTATTAAAATTTAAACGAGCAGGGTGGAGCTATAAAAATAAAAATGTCATTTTTGAAAGTCTTACCCCCTTAATATGTTCCTTATAACATATAAACACTGTATAAAAAGTTTGAGTAAAAAATTCTTAGGTTTAGGGGTAGCTCAAGTACCTCAAAGATTACAAAAGTTTTGAAAATTCAGCAAATTATGACTATTTATTTTAACGAACAGTCAACACAGTGTTCATTTTTCAACAAAAAAACAGTATTAGTGAATTGTTTGTTCACTTTCTGACAGAGTTTACAGTATCAGTTTGACAATATCCAGCTGTTCAAGAAAATTCTAAATTTATGGATTTCATAGCTGCTATCAGGGTACATTCTACGATGGTCCCCGACAACTTGCAACAGGAACTAAAGGTGCGCTTCATCATTGGGTATTTGTCCACTTTACTCATGAATGAGTACCACTCCACGTTCAGCGTGATCATTGACAACTTTTAGAAATTCAACTGTCTGCAGGCTTCTTGTAGTCATCTCTGTCCTCCCATTAGTCCGGATCAACCAACAGAAATCCATTTGGCAGGTCCATCATTCGGGTCAGTGTCATTGCCTTTGCGGTAACAAAATCTTCCGAGTTCTTGTCTCTGAATGAATCAAGAGCAACACTTATTCGTTTGGATTGAGCCTGATCTTCATTTTCTTCATTCAGCATGGTTACCAAACCGACTCGACGATTGAACAGAGCTAAGCTAACTAGTTCCTGTGACAAGTACCATAAATGATTGGAAAATTTGCGTGATGCTGACTTTGAGATGGCTGAATGGATTTATGAGTATTGAAGCAGTGACTTCAGCAGCAGCAGCTCGCTGTAAGAAGCATATGATGCTTGAGGTGCGGATATCCAAGCTGTAATACCCCAGTCTTCAATGGATCCAAAGACAGCAGCAGCCTGATCCTTGCTTGTTCGGGATCGAGACTTAGAAACTGTCAGTAGCTGAGAATCTCCTTTTCATGAAACCAACAAAGGCAGAAACCAACAAGGAGAACGTTACTCTTAAATTCAGCTTTTATGTTTGTCGGCAAATTAAGTATTTGCTTAGAGCAAGTTCACCGATGCTATGTCCCAGTCCTTTGCAGTTATAACAAAAACAGCCTTGCGGTCTGACACTTTCGTTCGATCTAGAGCAACTGTGAGTTCTGGAATAATGACAGTTCCCACCCCACACTTTCTCCTGGGGGACTGAAATGTAATACCTTTAACAGCCCCCTTCACTTGTAAATTAGCAAAAGTACAGGAATGAACTTTGAATTCGTAAATCAAGCAATGAATGCAAACAGTCGAACAATGCTTTATTGCAGCCTCAGCTTTTGAGATTCAGAAACTTCACCATCGTTGAGCTACCCTTAAATATTGTTCAATTGTGCTCATATTTTGCCTGAATTTTTATTTCATATGTAGGAACATAATGAGTTCAAAAATAAGCTACACAGTATTTAACGAGCTTATACGATTCGATAACAAAATTTGATATTAGGACTTAAACTCGATAAATGAATATCAAAAAAATTAACATGCAATAATTGGTTGTTTTGAAAGTAAAAAATTAAACAAATTTTGAACGACGAATCAAAACTGTTATTTTCTATTTTAGAGAGCTTTTCATAAAAAATTTTTTTTTAAAAAATCATTATTAACACCTACATTTACATACTAATAATAAGTTGCAACAAAGTGTAACGCATATGTGCAAGCCTTAAATATGAAAGGGAAGTGAGTCGGTCTGTGTATTATTAAATAATTATTAGGATACTTTTGATTGTGATAACCATTTATGATATTCGATTAATTTTACGTGTAATCAACTCTTTTGGTGCAATAAATATTTAACTATAAATGAAAGTATATGCACCAACCATTGTTCCCATTATTGTATAACATCTGAAGTTACTATTTGATATTCGACAAAAAAAGATCAGTGAAAGACAAGGCATTTTAAGAACATTTTCAGTGCATTTTCACTTTCAAAATATAAATTTATGTATATGATCAACTGAATTTGATTGATATGACTTTCATTAAAAGTGAGGGTGTCAATTGTTTATAACTGATATGGTTACAGATACAAATAACTGACATGGTGATTTACACATTAATTATCATTGGAAATAACTATCCTAATCTCAATTCAATTTGTATGTGTTTTGTTTGGAATCCAATGAAAAAATAATTGTAAAAGTTTAACTTCAATAAATGTCTTTGTTTATTATACAAAAGCACATATTAGGTTAATATTTCATGTGGTATTAATGTTTTAAATAAATTTTAAAGAACTTTATATGATTTATGGCAAAAAATTATATGTTCCTGACTCTTTGTCAGAAATTATTTCCTGTGAAGGTTTTTGTATCTATAATTTTAATAAGCAAGAGATATCCCACAAGCTTAAGAATATTAAATACATTTGTGAAGAACTTAATAGAACTATACTTTAAATTAAATGGAATTTGGTAATGACTTTCACTTGAGAATCATTAGGTGCAATGCAACTTGATGAGAATAAAAATGATGCTTTATAAAATTATTGTACATGTAAAAATTTAATGATCGAAATACTACGAAATACTAAGAACAATTGTTTTTCAATTAAAATGTGCTAAACCTTTGATATTTTAGTCATAAGCATTGATGGTATAATATTATTAAATTTCAATTGATATAGCTTGAAGTACTTAATCAAGTAGCACGAGTTTCAATCTATTAAATCGGAATGTTATCTTATGAGCCGACACAGACTGTTAAACAATAAATAATTTGTGAATGTTTGTTTTCGTTATGTAATTGAATTAAAATATACCAATACCATAATCCGTATTGGTGAAATTTATACTATACAGTTTATTAAAAGTCCTAAAATTGAAAAGAAAGGTTAATTGTAAAATAAATCTAAGATCACTTCATTTTCCAAGAAAAAGATAAAATAAATTAACGAGAATATCTTCGATGACTGCCAGATTTTTTAAAGTTTTACAGCGTGGTGCTATACTGTAGTATGTAGGGATTGTATTTTCTGGATTTGAAGCAAATGTTGATTTCCTGTTTCCCAGGCTAAATTACCGAGCGAAAGAAATCGCAAATAATGAACTGGGTGAAAATTTATAATGGTGAAATAGTTATTCTATTAAATTATTAGCAGAAAAGAAGCCAGTTATTAAAATTAGCAATCTATGGAAAGTTATTTAGAAGTTAAGAGCACTCTTAGATTATTAGAGAATTGACTATAGTAATATTTGAGCCTTTACAGAGACATTCGTATAGTTAGTTTATGTTTAAGCAAAGGAACGTATTTATAGGCCACACTAGTAAGAAAGGGGCGTATTTCATTTTCCTTATATGTGCAATTCTCCACAGGGGTGAGTAATCATATAAAGAACGATGTGCATGTCAACTTTGGAGTGTTTAAATAGCGAAAATATAAAACCCAATAAGAATGAGTGGAAAATAATATGAAAACATGATAATCGTTATACACCAAGGGGCATTAACATAGATCTAAATGGGCACTATAATGAATCTTTTATAATAAATCAAAAAACTCATCAATAATAACTGCATGTGTGTGTGTCATAGCCAAAATATATAATATATAAGACCTGGAAATTAGGTAGGATCCTATACTAGAGGAGAGTAGAGAAATTTGACGAAAGAAAAAAAATACCCGCACACAATTTTTTTATATGAATTTTAGAAATTTTGGAATAATTCAAATAAAATTAGTCATTTATTTATTAATTTATATACAAAAACTTACAGTTTACCCAAAATTACTTCGTTCTTTAGACATTTTGGGAAAAATCTCTTGATGTGATGGTAATCATTTATAGTAATAACGTTTGAGTTTCGAAAATCAAGGATTCTCTGTCTGAATTTCTAACTCAAACACAAGGTCTAACTTCTTTAAAAGATATCAACTTTTTGCTAAGAAATCTTGAAATTGTTTTGGTTGATAATTGAATATTCTGAATTGTCTTCAAATATCGTTTCATTTGGTGTAACTTTGAGCAATAATGTTTGTCAACTACTCCGATAATTTGTAACCAACCAATTGATTGATAATCTGTGATCGATTTATACCTTTTCTTCTTCTAGGTAGTTCTCCACACCTTTTGTAGTGTCAAAAGATGCTTTTCCCCGTTTCTCGTTTCAAGAATTGGGCCTAATTCATACAAATCAGTCCATCTTTGATAATTTCTATAATTTAATTAAAATTTAAATATTAACTTAAATATTTCGATGACTTTCTCTGTGCGAGATAGTTAATGTCGTGGAAATATTTAAAAAAAAAAAAAAAATTTTCAAACAAATTATCAGAATTAGAACAATTTAATGTCCAAGATGCAATTCTCTAATTTATTAGTTTTTTTTATTATAGAAATTACATAAAATTACATAATTGAGACATGTCTTTTTAAACAACAGGTTAAATAATAAAGTCATGAAAAAATAATTTTAGTCAGTAAAAATGGAAATTGGTCATAAATCTCAATTTTTAGTCGGCATAAGCAGTAATGCAAAACCATAAAGAGTCCTGCATTTGTCAATTTATTTATGAAAAGTCTCATTTATTTTCAGTTGAAAAGGCAATGCCTTATTATTATTATGTTTTTAAGCACATTTGGGAAAAATTTATAATATTTTTTATATATCAAATACTGAAATACCGGTATTTCGGTACCAGAAAAAGTTCGGTAATACCGGCATTGGATGCCCTAGTCCCAGTTTATATCTATTACACCTGATTCAGTTCATTAAAAACTTCTATAATAGAAGTTTTAATGAACAACCAATTACAGTTATGGTTAAGTTTAGGAATTATCCATTTTTAAAATGGCTGACAGGTAAATTTTTTAATAAAGTATATTTTAGGGCTTGGATTGTGATCTCGTATATTTATGAGATCATTATTCAAGCTCTTAAATAATACTTTTAATCATTATTTATTATAAATTTAGTTTTAATTAATTTTTTTAGGAATTTATGCCAATTTATGTAAATTAATGGAATTATTTTCGAATAAATGTAAGTCCGATTAATTGAAAACTAAAATTTATTATTAAAAAGTTTATATTCGAATAAACTATTCCTCTGTTCTTTGGAAATTTGTTTTGGCTGCCATATTTTTTATCCAAATTTTTGATATTTATTGATTTTATGAGGCTTTGGAAATTTCTTTTAATTTCACAAATTTATAAAAATCTTCCTCATTTTAAATGGTATTAATGATTTGAATTTTTTATACTTTATAAAAAAAAATTTTTAAACTTAAGTTATCGGAAAACTGTGTTTTCCGTATTTTTTAAACTCCTCATTTGAAGGTTCTGGTTCCACTGCTCCTGGTAAATTGCAAATAAGGTAAAAACTCAAAAACCTAGAGTTTCGATGGATATTTTTGAAATATCTGAAAAATTGTAAAAATATTAAATTGATTGAATTTCATGAAAAATCTTACGAAATAATTTCTTAATTTTCTCTACAACTCAAAGTAGAGTTATTGGTATTTTTTTCAAAAATTTTCGCTTTAATTTAAAAAAAAACTGATCTAAAAAGTTACTAAAAATAGTTTTATATAGTTTTTATTGAACTGAACATTTCTACATTTCGAAAGTTTGCATCCATTATTTACTATGTATTATGTTTTTACGTTAAAAAAAATTTTCTTCTAATTCCTTCCTTCCTGTAATATAAGTTTTTATTCAGTTGAACAAAATACATGCAGTATGTATGTTCGTATATTATAACTTTATTGATTTTTCATTTTATTATAGGAGTTTTTAATAAACTGAATGAGGTGTATCTACTTTGGCTATGACACCCACACATTTATTATTTATTAGTTTTTTGATTTATTATAAGATTCATTGTAGTGTCTATTTGGGTCTAAATTAATTTCGAAAGGTGCACATGCGATGTATAAAAGTTCGTATGTGGTGTTTGTGCTTAACTAAGCGTAGGTAAATTTGTGTTATTGAAAAGCTGTGAGTATAGAAGATAAAATGTTTACGAACAAGCTTCATTTGTTTGTAAAATCTGAAATTCCAAGATATGTGTATATAAATCAATTGTAAATTTAATTCTTAATGGTTTTTATTTGAAGCCTCTGGAAACAGTCATGATTAAATTTCGATGTGTCTTTACCGGCACGATGGAGTAAAAGTCTTATTGAAAGGAACTAAGGAGCACAGTTAAACTTTAGGATAATTACTTTTCTAATGCTTAGCTAAGTAGATATTTACCGTAATATCTACTATTACCGTAACATATATATTCCTGAATACACGATGATAATTAAGGTTTAAGACTTTAAGCATTTATTTTAGTTTCATTTTAAACTTAACAATCCGGCACTGCTGTACTATGGCACTGCTTTACCAATAGTTCATATTTACCATCTTGTTACTGCCATCTGATACGATTTCATATAAAATGTCAGAACGAAATACAAAAAAGAAATGTTCATTTATGAATTTAAACCATATCAACAGATATAAAATTAATTCTTTTTGACAAAAAGTACTATTTATAAATACCCATTTTTACAGTAACATTTTATCCCCTTTTAATAATATTTACGATGTTTTTTTATTAGTATTATTAATATTTACAAAATATTGCACTAATTTAAAACAAATGTTAACATAATAAAACCGTCAAAAATAAAATATTTAAGTTTAAATGTGTCCATTGGACACATACACATGTCGTTTGAGGTTTAAAGGATGCTTAATAATCGTTTTTTGCTTTTTATAATTAATTTTACTTGGTAAATAGCTTCAACTGTTAGAGTTCCAAGAATTGCTCTTAAATGACCGTCAAGGGTTTGTAAAATGGTCTCTTCTATTTCCGATCTTCTTCGGCCGAGAAATTGTTCACAGGCTGTAGCCAATAAACTGGGCTCTGTCATGACTTTAACTTGTGCAACACCTAAATAGTGATTTGCCTATAAACAACCTTTGTTGTAATGCACAAATAATGCGTAAAGCAAGCATATAAATAACAGTTATTCTTGAAATAAATTATTACAAAAATAATGTTTAATAAAACAAAATTTCAGAGACTATAGGGAAAAAATTTTTAAGAAAAAATCCATAAAATCTGATATCGACTTTTCAGTATTCATTTACTTGATAGATGTTTATTTATTAGGTCTACGCAATCAGTGATATTTTAATTGATATAATACGAAATCACGAAAATTAAACAAAAATGTATATTTAAAAATCCTTTATTTTTAAGTTCACCTTAGTTTTGGTTTAACATTTAATTTACTTTCATTACAACTATAGATCAATTGTTTTCCTTTGAAACACAAATTTTAGGCACTATCTTTTTCAAGTATTATTGAAAAAGTCAGGGCCGAAAATAACATGAAAATAAAATCTGATATATACTCGTAATGAAAATAAATTAAATTTTAAAATAAGTCTTTAGTTACACTTTTTTTAACCCAATAAGACCAAAATATTTGAAGCAAAGGAACATTTTCATTTATATATATATATATATTTCTGCGATATGATTGTTAAACAAATTTATTTCATAATGAAAATACTGTCATATATTTATTTTTAACAGTTACTTTATTTTAAAGAATCTAATCTGTTTAAAAACGATTGTTAAATCCAAACATAATAAAAATATAAAACAAAGATAAATATATTTAGTTATGTGTTAAAATGTTCTAGATCCCTGTCTGGGGTGAAAAAGTTAAGGAATTTTTTGTAATAGAAGGAAATTTGGAGGATTAAAATTTATAGATTAAATTGATCAAAAATTTTTATAAAAATTATAATATTTTAGATAGCATAAAAGTTGATGAATTTTTTGGAAATATCTCAACAGACGAAAAAGAATTTAATAAAAGTCTTAGTTTAATCACCAGTAATGTTCGGTTTTGTTTTCGATGCGGAGGAAAAATGAACCTTGAAAAATGGAAAACTACACATGAAATAGATGTTAGACTCAGATGTATCAAAAGATATTGTCGAAAGACAGCATCCATTTTTAAAAATAACATATTTGAATACGGTATCTCAAAATGAGAATAGTTTTTATGCTATTTTACTGTTATTTTGAGAAAAAGACTAGATACGAAACTAGTAGTATCTGTGAAATAGATATGACGACATATTTTTCATATTCTCGAGAAGCAATTCTCAAATATTTTGTTTCTGTTGCTCGTGGTGAGGCGCCTGATTAATATGAAGTAAGTAGATAAAACACATCTTTATAGCTTTAAGAATCATCAGGGAAGAGTCCTTAGAGACCAAAATACTGGGTGATGGGTATTATTAACAGGTGAACCAAAGCTGTTAATCTGCTGTTCACTAGAAGGCGTACTAAAGTCATTTGTCAAGACTTTATAGTAACACATGCCCCAATTGGCTCTACTATTTACACTAATAAATGGGGAGGATATCACGGACTAGAAGCTAAAGGATTCATTCATAAAACAGTGGATCATAAAATTGAGTTCGTCAACAGAAATAATCGGTATATTCACACAAATCGAATTGAACGATTGTGGAGAAGTATAAAACAGTACATCCAAAAACGTTTACGACTGCCAGCTTTAATTAAAGCTGTTCAAAAATTCCAAATCATATTGAATTTAAAGATAAAATCTGCTAATGAGCGTTTAGACTTGTTGATTGATTCAATAAAAAACATTTAATTAATTTATTTTTACTATTTTTATTATTAATTATATATTATAAATACTTTTATTTTTACTAATTTTATTTAAATTTTTTAATTTTTTGATCTATCAATTTTAATTCCCTCACAATATCCCCCTATTACCGAATTTTTAAATATATAAATAATAAAGCATCGAAATTAAACGTGTTTCATTAAATTAAAGTTAATATCAATTGCAAGCGCGATGCTATTCACATAATTCAATACTATATAAAGATAATGCTAATATTTAGACATACATCATTAATATGAAGCATATATATGTATATATAACTTAACCATTCGAGTAATGACTGGAATATTGTGATTTCTTCATGAATTGTTAAATTAATTGGTAATTAATAAATAGAAAATAATAAATATTAATGAAAATCATAAATGTTTGGAAAACTATTTGCTTGCGTCATCTATGATACAGTGTGAGAATTTGAAGCAAATTTTTGGAAGAGTCAATTTATTTATGATATCAGAAGAGTGAATAATAAAATAAGCCTTTGCTGCAAAGTAATAATTTAATAACTGAAACTTTTTTCGACAATTAATACTTTGCAGCAAGGGCTTTTTTATTATTCACTTATCTGATATCTAGATTTATGCTGCTACCAAAGAATCACCGTTTTCTAATTTTAATTATGTATATTAGAATTTTCGATAAATAAAAGGTCAAATAGAGATTGAAAATTAATCTATTTTATGAAAGATAGATTTGCACTGACTCAGCATACAAGTAGCAGAACCGTAAGAAATATTAAAAAAATTTTCAACATTTACCCTAAACAATATTATAATGAAAACAATCTATATATATATATATATATATATATATGTGTGTGTGTGTGTGTGTGTGTAAATGAACTCATTGAAAGGAAATTGGAAAGCGTCAAACGGAATTGATAGATAATGAAGGGCTGATATTTAATTATGGCTAACCTATAATCGTCATCCTTTGTTGACATTGTAGGAACAATAATTATTTTCTAGTTGACATGAGATTTGAATGAAACATTGATGTTTCACAATAAAATTCAATTTTGTTATTTTTTGAATTTAATTTCTCTTAGGATAATTGAAATTTTAACTGGAAATAAGTTTATTGAATTATTCCGGGGAATTGGATAGTCCCTTCACACAATATAAGTGACCTGTTTGTTATAACGTTTACAACTGTTTCCGTAGATATTGATTTTTTGGTTAATTTTTTCTGTATAATGAATATTGTTGCTTGTAGCGTTAATTGAAAGAAAACCTATGATAAATTTCTTTCCGTAATTATCTAGAGCATAAGTTTCCAAACTTTATGGAACTGTCCTTCACTTGCAAAACACATTTTTAGCGCCACTCATTTTAAAATTTTTTCCGTTCAAGCCATCTGATATTCTCTACGTAAATATCCAATTGTGTCACATTGCTCAGCATTACACAAATCATCGCAAGAACCCATATATCAAACCTTAATGATATACATTCTCTATAACAGGTATGGGCAAATACGTCCACCATTAAAGTTTTAGAAACTATTTCGTGAAGTCAAAATATCGTTCACAGTTGACCAATCAACATCTTACAGAATTTCTGCGGCCAGCTTTAACTAATTTTACACAAAATTACCAAAATTTGATGAAAGATTGTCCTTCAATGTTATTAGTAAATAATTTTTTATGATTTAGATTTTTATTATATTTAAATTTTTATTACTAAAATTTTGAAATAATTATTTTCTTTTTTCATGGCTATATTTTTGTTTTAACCCTTTGAGTGCCAACTTGATTGTAATAGGATTAGCTAAAAATGCCACTCTGCTAAAGGAAAA
Organism: Schmidtea mediterranea; assembly: GCA_022537955.1. Lineage (NCBI taxonomy): Eukaryota > Metazoa > Platyhelminthes > Tricladida > Dugesiidae > Schmidtea > Schmidtea mediterranea. The sequence goes on along the minus strand of CM039679.1, from coordinate 43,868,778 downwards.
TAGAAATTTAAAAAATATATTTCTCTGTAACTTTCTAAGCATTTTATTTACGAAAAGTATTTAAAAAACAAAAAATGATTTGAAAAAATAGTATAATTTCTACAAAACAAATGAAAAATGAAACGTTATTCGTTTACCACACAATCTATCCCTTATGTACATTTATGTTGCCCAATATATAATCCATAAAGCCCTTTTTTGCACTTACAACAAATTAGGTTTGATCTCTTTACAGGTCCCCATCTTTACCACTACAAACAATGCATCTTCTCAAATTGCAACCTGGTAATTTCTCTAAACCGAAGTCTTCGGAAACAGCGTTACTTGTTGCTTCAGTATTCCCCTTTGCTGCTAACCAATCTTGTTCTATATTCTCTATTATTGAGGATGTGAATTTGAGACGTTCGGAATAAATACACATTCGGAATAAAAAACCATAAATAAAAATCGACAAGTATGAAATAGAGATCGAATTTGTCCATGCTGGAGCAGGAGCGCAATGAAATTTGAAGTCGTGTTCGCCATATTACTCACATCGCTCTCATCATTGATTTAATCAATAAAATTAACAAGTAAGGATTTCAACATCAATTATATATGCAAATAAAATTAATGGATTTTCCTATCAGCGAGAATAACGCTGGAATTCGTTGTCAAGGAATTCAAAACGCCCAGTAATTTCTATTTATAAGTTGTTATTTATTTCCCTTTAAAATTAGTCTGCTGCTACATTGCAGAGTTTCTCGAACATATTAATTCTACTACTAGACAAATCCCCGTGCTGTTACATCAGTCATCAATTTCGGTTACCTTTATTTTGTATAAGAAATTCACGTTGAAGCTACAAATCTGCAGATAGCAAGTATTTAAAATTGTGTTAAAGTCGATGAGATCTCACACATTTTTATTATATCCTCTTGCTCCGGTTTGAAAATAAAGAGTTCCCTCTATGATCTGTGATATGCAGACATTATAGTGATCGATTTATTCTCATAATACGAATTCTCACAACCAATGGACATTCGGTGTTTTACAGAAATGAATTGATTGAAGCCGTTTCTCCTAACTATGTAAATGTAATTGTTTAATCTTTTTAGATCTCTTCTCGTGAGAATAGAAAACAGCATAAAATATTGACAAATTATGTTCACAGCTTGTTCAATAAACTTTATAAAACGTTTTATACAATAGCATAATAACTTTTATCAAAGTTTAAAATAAACGTTAATAAATCGGAATAATCAATTTAGAATCAGATTGTTCTTAAATCACTATAGAATGTTTAGTATAATCCATAACATAAATAATAGTATTTAAAGTTTCATTTAAATAGTTTACATAGATTATATAACAATATAATAAAAACACAATATTTTTAAAAAACTCATCGGAATTTTCATTAAATTATAAAATCATAAAAGTAAACTTTAGATAATTTAATATCAAAATTTCAACCTGTTACTGTTAAAGGTACACCTTCTTTGGTTTCAACATGCTCACAAGTTGGATTCAATGTCATGACTTCTAATGATATTCTTAAGAAAAATTAAACTAAAACGATGTTTAACAAAATCTTTAAAATAATACTTTTGAACTTGGCTTACTAGCCACCAAGCCCATCCCCAACCGCCGATGATTGTTTTCATTGAACCAGTTCCACAGCATCCGCCTGTATAAATCATTTTTAAAAATAACATGACTTTTAGTTATGACAATTATTGAAAATTTGCTAAAAAATAATAGATTGACGTAATACAATTATGAATTTTACATTTATGAACAGAATAAAATGAAATAATTTTACAGAAACTACAATCAATATATAATTATTAAGTCATAATCTAACCAGATATTGCCAACGCTTCGTTAGGCCCAACTGTGTAGATATTGCCCATCTTAAACTTTTAAAATATTATTTAATAAATAGTTCAAATTTTAAAACAAATATAAAAAGTTTATTAATTATCCAAAATTTTTATTGAAAAAGAAGTTGGTCATTAGAAGATATTAAATAAAAAAAGATTTTCAAGTATTTATTTAAAATTAATTTAATGACTGTTAGGAGGATTTTATGATGAAATCACTAAATGGGTATTATTTCTTGTTCTCCTAAATAAATCAGACTTAAATGTCTAAAATACTTTATCTTGTTCTTCTAAATTAATTTACTTGCAGTTAATTTAATTACTTTAATTATTTAGTTTATTAATTAATTTTATTGGTTGTGAATTGCAGCTTATTTAATTAAATAATGGATGACAGTTGGTGGGTTTCTGGGAGTTGATGTTTAAAACTATATGGTTGTTACCCAGACAACCCCATATAAATATTCTTTAGCATTACCACTCGGCACCCGTTGCTAAGCAATGTTGGAATTGTGTTCGAGGGGGTAGATCGTCCGCAAAAAGTGAGCGCTACTGCTAATGCTATAATTGACCGAACGATCTCTAGGTCCAACGAGCTGTCGATAGAAGACCCGTGCTCGATTTCGACTTTTAGGTTCCTTTGTTCTTCTATTTCCTTCGAACGTTACCTCAATGTAATCATCAAGATAGTAGATACATGACAATAAAACTTATATTTTATAAGCGAATCACATATTTAGACGCGTCTGTCATTTGTTAGTTGATGTTCGAGTGGCTCGGCGTTTAGCTCGCTCTTTACGTCCTGGTCGGTGAGTACTAGGTTGCTTTGAGATCTTCGTAGTTGCCGTCGAATCCCGATATGCTATCTGAGCAGGGGCGAAGACGAGTGGGTATGTCACAGCTGCACCTTCCTGGCAGGCTGACACCACCACCTCCAACCCCTTTATCTGGGTCCTCAGACTTTTGTTTAATTGTCTTTCTTCCGTCCAGCCCTTTTGCGCGGCTGTGAGCTTTTGATAGAGCGACTTTACTTTCTTCGGCTCTACCCATGTGGCTTTTATTTGTTGGACTTCCTCTGATAACTGGATGATTTGCTTGTAGAAACTTTTGTTAATACTACGTGCGTGTGCTAATTCCTGCTGCAGAACTCTCAGTGATTCCATATCTATAAAAAGTGAAATTAACTCTTGTCTATTAGTCTTAATTTAATTGATTAATCATACAGGCATTATTGTCAAATAAAATAATTCTAGAAGAATACGAAAAACGAATGCAAACTAAGCGTTTATTCAAATTCAGTTTCACTAAGCGTTATTATTAGTTCATATGGTTCACAGTTGAATCACTAGTAGAAACGGTGGGTTCGGTGATACCTATCGACGTTTTCTTCCGGGGCCGGCCGAGCGTCAGGGTGCTTACAATGTTCGTCGACTGGTCTTCCTGTCCTTTTCCTGTGGCTGAAGAGAGTCTTCGGGGGAACGACAATATTGATGTTCGTGGATCTAATGTTTAGCCGTTCGTTATCCAGGTTGACAGAGGGGCTGTGCCGCGGTGTGTAATCGTCGGTACACACAATTCTGCCAGCTGCGATGTCTTCATCCACATTTGCAAGGTAAAGCCTGGCCCTGGCTACTTGAAGGTTGGTCTGGCGCTGATGCTCCTCGAGACGAGCGAGGAGGAATTTGTTTATCGGATTAACATTCATGAAAATACTCGTTAGGCAAATTTTAAATCGAAAATTGTTTATCGTAGAGCAAATAATGTTCATGATAATACTTGTCAAGTGAAATTAAAGTCAAAAATTCGTTTATCGGGTAATAAATAATGTTCATGAAAAATACTTGCTAAGTGAATCAAAAATTCGTTTATCGAATAATAATTAATATTCATAAAAATACTTGTTAATTGAAATTAAAAATCAAAAATTCATTTATCAAATAATAATTAATGTTCATGAAAAAAAAATAAATCAAATTAATTTAATATATTTTAGATATCTAGTTTAGGGATAACCTGAGGTTGGAGGGGTCATCGGAATCAACGCAATATTACATCATTTAAAAGGGTTTGAGTTACAGTATTTCAACAAATCATCTTCGAAAAATAAACACATTTTTGAACTCGTTCTGGCACTGGGATGGTTCCTCTCTTACTGGCGGATCGCGAGAAATCGAAGTATCTCTGAGAAATTTTGCATATTACAGACTATAGTCGACGGAAATGAATACGATATCTGTTACGTTCTCGATTGGTTCCACGGCATGGTAACTACAAGTCGGGGTTTTGTATGATAAAAATGACTCAGATAAAGCACTGATACTCTCAGTATCATATTTTATATTTGGTAACTCGTTATGGTTATCGGAATTCTTAGCGTTGGGGTTGATGCGGCGAACTTCCTATCTAGTGCTCTTATTGATTAACGACGAAATTCACAGAAAACAAAATTTACCAAAAATTCGAGATCCTGGATTCAGATCTATGTCCTCGTCTGGTATCCTGGCCGTCGTGTTCCTATCGGTGTGATTCAATTGGCGATACATTTTGAAACTTTTACAATTTAACTGTCAATCCGAATCATCGGGATTCCTTATGTAGTCTGGTGGCGATGTGTGCATACCGGTTTTAAGTTAAACTAATTTGGCTTACGCAGTGAGTGTGCATGTTAAAGGTCACACTGACTAGCAATAACAAGGAATTCCTTTGTATGGCGAGTGTGTGTACCATCCAACTCGAGTGTGCCTATCCAGTTCAGTCGTATATTATCAAGCAGGAGAGATTTTTTCACATCGATCGATTCAGAGGTAAAAGTCAAGTCATAGATATATAGTAGGCTTCTGATTTGTACTGGTGTTATTTTATTAAATCAATTTTTGATTTTTTAGATTCACTCGGACTTTCTCGCCAACTTATTCTGATTGAGTTGATTTCGATTACAGGTATTATTCGAGGATTAAATTATGTATATCTTAAATTGGATTTTCTTTTCAGGACTTCAATTCTTAGCCGCCAATGTTGGATGAAAGCGGATACTCTTAGCATTTTGAATTTAAAATGGAGTTAATTTTTTTTTAAAATAAATGTTCTTCAAGTTGTTGTTCGTAATTGAATTTTCGTTTATGCTGGGCAAGGACGGTATATTATTTTATTCTTTTCTTTTGTTTGATGCGTGGGAATGTTTGTTGGCGAATCTATACCTATTCACTTTAGTGGCTTCTCATAACGAGATTAGTAGTTACGTGGAAATTGATAGGATCATTTTATTTCTGATGTCAGTAGACGATTATTTCCCAGGATTGAGCCAGTTATTTATAAGCAGATTGTTGGAGATTTACATTACGGTCGATGCCGTATGATTTGGAGTTCTTAACGAGTTTCGGACTTCTAAAAATCTCAGCGATTCGGAGTTATATTGCGGACTTAAACTATTCAAAAAATTTACATTATTCACTCGTTATTCCCTATTGATTTTTATCGACTTAAATTCAAACAGTTGATTTTATTTCATAATATAGTGGACGATTAGAGTATTTATATTATTTATTGCTCATTGAATTTTTCTGATTGTTGCGGTAGGATGTTAATTCTAGCTTGAAAATAATGTGGTGGAAAATCAAAATGCTTTTATTCTTCGCGACTGATTAATTTTATTGATTTTGATTCAAACGTTAATTTCAATTTTAAAGTAGAGGGATGGAGAACTATAACATTTACGTCTCAAATGAATTAACTATATTATTCAAATTTCTTGCTCTCAACTAATTCTATTGATTTTTAAAAGTTATCTCGGAAGTTCGTAGTAATGAGCTTTTTCTTTTATCTATTAATTTTAAACAACGTGATTCGCTTTCAACATTATTTTGGAGGTTACTGCAATTTCTAGCTTTAATTCAAGAAGTTTTATTGCATTTAAGCCCTCTATCCGGAGTTTATCATAACTATCTCATTTTCTCTTTACTTTGAGTGGTTACAATGTCTTTGGGGCCTTATATTCGAAGTTTTAACAGCCGCGTTTATTCAAGTAATTTTATCGACTCACGACATGATATTAGGGATTTATAAAAAATGAGGGTTTATAACCACTACTTTATTGGCTTTTGTGCGAAACAACGTCTCGAAATTTATAATTATATTTCATTTAATCTTTAGTTAAAATACACCTATTAAGTTCATAACAACGATTTCATTTTTCCATTTCCCCGTTACCTTTCCCTTGGTTGACCTTAGGCGCATTGTGTTCATATTATAATTAATGAGTGCCCACTGGACTACTTGTGTGATGATTTTGAGCCGTATGTGAATATAATTTAGGTCGAGTTTATGGAAATTGGGAGACGAGGAAACAGCCAAAAGACTATTTCCCCTTCCCCTCTTCCCTTATACGGAATGATATTGACGTTCCAGCTCCTGCGTTCCTCACGCCGGAGCCTTCACGGGCACGAATCATTGGCGATATTCCACACACTTACACGATTACGAATTGTATGTCGGATTTTAATATCTTGTAGTGTGTTTCGGCTGTGGGCCGGAAAAATTTCGACAATATAAAACTAAATTTTGATGTTATTTAAATATTTTATTAAAATATAATTTACCCGATACATTCATCATAAATATAATCATAAATACACCGCTTTCCCACGCCGACATCCAAGCAGAGCTCAATTGAGGTTGCGAGGATGCGACGTGGAGAGAGTTCTGAACAACACTTCCACTTACATCGGTTTCAAGATTTGAAAAACGATTCGTAAAATGATTCAACGATTCTAAACTGTTTTCAAGTTTATGAAAAACTGATTAAAATTGTGTAAAAATGAATCGGTATATATACCTATTGTACGACCCTAACCTTGCGTGTTATTTTTGATTTAGTAAAACAAAATTTGACCTTGGAATTTTCTGGTATATTCTAATCTTTAATTTTATTATTTTGAGATTTTATTTGACAATTTTTCTTTTTGAATTTTCAATTGAATTATTTCTAATTCGAATTATTTGATTTTTATTTCATTTTCATGAAATTTCGTATTTTTTGATAAATTGTCAAATTTCGGTCAAATTGTTGAGTTTTTCGTGTAATGTTTGTATTTATTTCGTGCGGATCTTGTTGCACTTTGTTATTATTTTAATTTATTTTTGTGTTTTATAATTTTATATTTGATTGTTTTCTTTCTCGCATTTTGATAGGGTTAATTGGTGTTTTAATAGGTTTGAGTTTAAATCTGCCTGTTATGTTTGCATGTGTGTTACCGATTCATTTAAACATTTACAAGGCCGTTTGTGTTCTGGCCCAACACAGTGATGAATATCTTATGTCGGACGTATATTATTCCGACTCAGATTTGCTGAAGATGTGTTGCCAGCTTTTAACACAAGAACATCTCGAACTTAGCAAACTGCTAACGTATTTGAAAAAAAGAGTCCAAGCGAAAGAAACAAAATTCAAATTGGTCGTTTGTCAAGGCCTACAATACTGATGCAAGTGAAAGCAAGAGGTCGACAATGTGAGAAAGTTGTCCATTTTTAATACAACAGCCACAACCATGAAGTCATTAATTTTGAAAGTACGTGAATCCACACTAATGAATAGATTTTTAAAAAAACAATACAAAAATGGGATTAACCAAGTGACTAAAAAATTCATCCAAAAACAGGTTGAGCTTGGCATTAAAAACCTAAAGCAACCTCCCAAAACTTAGCAAATAACAATTTCACCAACCCTGAAATTAAAGTGTCAACTGATCGCCACTTAAACAACTTTTTCCGGACCTTAAAAGTGCTCAATCACAAAACTTTAACTTTTGGGAAACTAATCAAATCTAATAAATGTTCGTCTGTTAGAATTGCTCAATTTTTTGATTTAAAAAATGTCATAGTGAAGAACATTTAAGCTTTATATGTTTAAATTACTTTGTTTTTTAATCACAGCTGTGAAATTTCTTAATTTGAAAAAACAAATTTAAAAAAATTAATTCACAAAAAAATGTTAATTTATGTTTTAAAAATAAAGAGTTGTTAATAAAATTTTCAAAGAACTGCCATTTATTCAAGTCTGTATTAAATGAATGAATTAATTTTCGATTATTACACATTATTGGCTGTCATTTGTTATAATCAGTGTGAGGTAGTGGTGTTGTCGAGCCGGAACGCTCCGGAACGTCGTACCGGTACTTCCTTTTTGGACAGGAACGCGTTCCGGAACTAAAGATGGTTTCTGATAACCAGAATTGACTGACGTATTGATTTCATGTATTGCTAAAAATATTTATGCAATATTGTTTGAGTATCTAATATGCGTATTTTATAATTTGTTAACTAATTTTTATTAAACGTTCCTATTATTGTAATAAACATATATATACATATACACAAAATGGGTTTCGTAATGATTTTCGTTTCCTTTCCTTTTTATGCTATCTACAGGGCCGATCCTAGCAACGGGCGAAAATTGGGGGAAATCTCCCCCCGTCGTCAAATTTCGGACATGATACCGCACAGAGCGGCCGTCTACTCAGGATCGGCCCTGTCTATATAATTATATATACGCGTTCCGGTAAAAAAAATTTAGCACAACACCACTGGTGTGAGGTGACATTCTGAATTTGGCCACTCCTATCTTATATATTTTGAAACAATTATTTCATCTTGACTAAAAAAATTAATTAATTATTTTATTACAAGTGGTAACTTTATGTCTAGTTTTTAATTAAAATGTTTTTTGAATGGTTAGTTTGTTTAAATTTGTGAAGGTAATATTTTGAAATTATTGAGTGGTTTAAAAATTGAAAGAATTAATATGGTTACTCATGTCAATGAGCTTAATTTTCGAATGTTTTATTGACTAAACATCTTCTGAGATCTTTACAATCACTGTATCATCAAATATTACGAATTATGTTTCAAAGAAATAATTTTCATATTCAGATTCAACGAATTTTGTTTATATTTGACTTATATAATTATCAATAACTTTCTCTGTAAATTAATTGTTAAATAATTTTAACTATATATAATTTTACTAAAAGAGCTATTTGAAACATCGTTCATCATATTGTTGTGTTTTAAATTAAACAAAGAATACTAATCGATAGTTTTGACTCTCCGCGCTCTGTAAAGTAAAACACAATACTCTCAACATATATTTGTATTTACAGTTATGTCAGAAATTACACACCCAAATTATTACAATGGAAAACAATATCCATTATGACCATCCAATGATTCTCTCTCCAGTTGACTGACTCCTTGCATTTTGATACAATAATTACCTGTAATAATCTGATTTTAATTCGATTCTAATTGATCTATCAATTCCACTAAATCCTACTCTCAAGTTATTCGTCCTACCTGAAGCATAACGCCAGCTGTTTAAGTTTTAGACTTTCATTATAGAAATAATACCTTTGGTTAAATATATTTAAACCTATGGTATTAGCTTGACAGTTTATGTTTTTCAGCTTCCCCTTAAGTAATAATTACACAAAAATAATTATTTACCCTACACATATTAACCCTTTAATAATATTTTTCTTATTTGTTCTCCTCAATCATGTCGTCCTGATAACGGTTTTTCGAATCCCCTTTGTTTGCTTTTAATGTTATTTTACCCAACTCAGGTTTTCCTTAATTAATTTCCTGTTTTTTTACAAATTCTCCAGTTTTCTTTCCTAAACCTTTTCTAATAAATTTATTGTCACCACGCTCTTTCTCATTGTCAAAGCTATATCAAATAAATTGCCACATTCAAATTTGATTGTCTATTGATTTTTATAAATTTGAATTCTACACCGTTTTATTCTAATCATGTCATTTTTTGTTATTTTCAAGATATTTCATTTTTCTTAGAAATTTAAACCTTTAAAATTATTTTAAATTTACAACCAGAACAATATACATTTGACATAATCAGAAAAATGACATTTTTCTGTTCACAAAAATTTCCAATGACTCACTGTCTTGGTAATATCTCCTAGATGATTCATCGTATGACCTACTGACTCATACCGAATCACAAAGTACAACAAATCGGTCATGTATTTCACCAGCCAATTAGAACAATCTGTGCTAGATGCTCAATTTCTCCCGATTAATGTAATACAAAATTCTCTATACCTCCCTTATTAATATCATACAGGAAAAAATTAAATGAAATATCTTACCCGATATCATCTTCATCCCTATTAATATTATTTATCAATATTTTGGTTAATATTTAACACGAATTTTCAGCACAGAATTTTTTATAAATATATTTGGTTTATTTTCGTAAAATTTTAAAATTTACTATGAAAAGGAATTTATTAAATATTAATGTAAAAGTTTTCAAAGACTAAAATACGTGTTTTCAGTAAATCATTCCTGATATTTTCAGTGTCCAGGCCCATTTTAACTGTAACAAAGCATTAACAGGCAAAGTGATCAAAGTATAATTTCCTTGTTTCTGGTAGGACAGTTTTCCAAACCCTAATAATTCAATTTGCTCAGTTTTCAGTGATTTTACCGGAAAAACAATGCTTCCCAACTTAAGTTTTCCATCATCGGGAAACTTTAAAATTATGGCATACACGTAATTGGTGTTAACAACAGTTTTAGATGTGTACCAAACGTTTTTGGAGATAGTGTCATTTTGATGTGACCATGGCTTCGTGTTATATATTGATTCTCCATTCACTCCGAGCCAATTTCCCAATTGTAGAAGTCTTTCTTGGAATATAGATGGGATGGTTCCGTAGCCAGTTGGACCAATGTTAATGAGAACATTACCCCCGCAACTCACTGTTGATGCTATTTGACTGACTATCTCCTGTAAAATATTAAATTATATATATATATATATATAATTATAAAATTAGTTTAATTAGTAAACTTTTGTGTGTTGACACACAGACAGACAGATGCACGATTATTATTTAGCATATCAATATCCGAAGTAAATGTAAAGTATTATTTTGCAAATCGCATATTGTCAAGTGCATTTTGCATAGCTGAAATGATATTTAATATGATTTAATCTAATAATTTAGGTGAAAAATCACATAAAATTGTTGTTAGTAAAACATTTAAAATCTATATTTATAATTTTATGAATCCCATATGACCTTTGTGGAAGGGGTAAGTTTAATAGTTCTTTTATTCTGATAAAAGATCGGAAAATTTAATTCTAAGAAACGAAAATGCTCAGATTTACCTTTATCAAGAGTATTTATAACACTTGAGTAGTGGGATACCGGCCCTCTAGCTCACATACCCTCCCGGCAAAAAAATTTTTTCTAAGTTTAAAAGTACAAATTTTTAGAACAAAGACAATGACTCATTCAAGGTAATTTAAACAAAGACCATGACTCATTCAAGGTCATTGGATAACTCATCAAAACATTTCAAGGTCATTCAAAAGTAGGTCAAGGTCATTGGATGACTCATTAAATTTTTCAAGGTCATTCAAAAGTAGGTCAAGGTCATTCAAAATTTATCAAGGTCATAACATTTTTTAATTTACTACTTATAAAAATAAGTAGTATATATTTTGTAAATTTATTTTATTATTATTATTAATATTATTATTAACATTATTACTATATAATGAAAACCAAGACATATACAACAAATTGATTATAAAGAGATAATTCTACTATAGTAGTATTGTCGAAGAGCTTTATTCAAATATTATTATTATTAATATTCTTATTACTTATAAAAATTTTATTAATACTTATAAAAAATTTAATTATTATTATTATTAATATACTTATTACTTATAAAAATTTTATTAATATTATTATTATTAATTTACTAATTACTTATAAAAATTTTAATATTATTATTAATACTTTTAAAAACTTTTATTAATATTATTATTATTAATTTGCTTATTACTTATAAAAATTTTATTAAAACTTATAAAAACTTTAATTATTATTATTATCAATACTTTTTAAAACTATTATTAATATTAATACTTATAAATACTTATAAAAACTTTTATTATTAATATTATTATTAATTTTTATTAATAATAATAATAATAATAATAATAATATATATATATATATAATAAACAACTATATAAAAAACAATGAATTAATTATAAATACATTAAAATATATATATATTGTATTTTTACATGTAAAACATCTATAAAGTGATATTTCGCGTTTCGTCACGCAGCGGCTTTTGCATGAAATAATAATAATATTATAAAAATGTAAATTATAAAAAATTAAAATTTTAAAAATTGCATTTAAATTTCATAACAAAAAATGAAAACTATTACAAGTTTTCCAAATAAATAAGTTTGCAAATTAACAAAAACTGATTTTTAAAAACATTTATTAATCAGATAACAACACGTCATCAATATCAATGTTATCTTCGTTAAAACCATCGAAAAACTGTCCATTATCGCTGATTTTGGTAGAGTCATCAAAACTGGGGCTCGAACCACCGAAAAGCGGCTCATCCAAGAAATTAACTTGGTCACTATCTATTGCATCAACCCCAAAATAATGCCCAAATGCGATACCGGTATTTTTCCCCACCCATAATTTCTTATCATCGTTATTACTCAAAGCGATTTTACTGTTTCTAAATGTGTACAGCTGTTCCGCGTCCCTATCCTACTTTGAGGTACTGTGAAAACTACGTTTTTATTGTAGCAATCTAAATACGACTGATGTTTGATGTCAGTTCCCAACAACTTCACCCCCTTAGCCTCATTTTATCAGATTTGCCTAATAAACTATAGCACTTAAGTCTTAAGAAAACCCACTCCTTATACCCGAGACCTTTACTTTCATCTTTAAATTTTCCTATCACAGAATCTAATTTCCTCGAGTATAAGGGATGTGCCCGGTCGTAATTTGAGGTATCTAAAAGGCTGTCTCTTATCATTGCCGGCAAAAGAATGTCAAGCTTACAGTGCTTAACCTCAAGAAAAAACGAATCAGTGTCGCCGGCAACGATATTAATATCACAGTTAAATTCTGATCTATATCTTGCCAATTCATTATATTGTAATTGGTACATCCGCTGCTTAGACAGGTCTAGTACTGATTGACCAATGTAGCTAGGCCTTTCTAAACATATAGAATCTTTGTTCAGATGAGCAGCAATCAAATCATCCACTATTTTAATGGACTTTTTGAAACTCGGTTTTGAAGCATATACAATCATCTTTTCAGCTGAATTGCATAGCCTCAAATTCATCCGTTTTTTCAAATTCTCAACGGATTTACCATATAAACTGTTATTAAATAATTTATACAAATCTCTATGAAGCTCGCACTTTGAGTTTGAGCGTAAATCTGTATTTCTTTGTATATATTCTTTAAAAATAGGTGCTTGATTAAATTTAATTGCCCTGTGAATACACTCAACTTCTGCACCCAATTCTATATACAGCTTGAGAAGTCTCCAGTGAAGAACATGGTTCTTCTTACTGAAATGCGTGAGCATTAACTTCTCAACTTTTGAATTGAGCGGGCACATTTTTTCAGGAGCAAACGGAAAGTCATTCAAATACTGATGCACACGCTCAGGGATATTGATGTCAACTTCCATTGTATAACCATACGGAAGGAATTCAATATTCACATTCACACATTCACTCAGCACATCATTCAGATTATCATGCACCCAAACAAAATCACCATACGGAAGGTTTTGGCTAAGTGCCCAACCATATAAATTATTAATGTCTATATACAAGAGTTCTGTATCTTCAGAACTTGCAACATGATGTTTGTTAACAAATGTTAACCCGCCCCGTATTCCACCCTCATAGAAATTAAACATTTCCATGTCCTGCAGAAGTTCTATGGGTTTCTTTAATGTCATGAGAGCGGACGCCCATGACATTCCAGGAATTCCATAAAAATTCAGAGGTTCTAAACCATTGTAAGCAATAGACTTTGCGCGAAATTGCTGAAAATAGTCTGTAAGGAGGAATACGTCTAATTTTAGGTAAGTTAACATATAGTCTAACATTGTAGTGCAATTTTGCTGTGTCCAAATTAGTTGGGCGATAGCATATTCATCATCAGATACAGAATCCCATTTTGGAGGTAGTTCATAAGTCGATTCAAGGACCTCTAGTGATACTGCAAAATCATAAGGAAAGATACCCTTTGCCTTAACTATATGAACGTCAAAAGCAGAACAAGTTAGAGGTAGATCAGTAAGAGTTTTCACAGCCTTGGCTAAATAGCAATTTACAAATTGCATACTATCTATAAATCTAACAGCCAATTTCTTAATATTTACAATCAGAGATATGAATTTCTCAGTTGTAGGAATGATATTTAATTTCCAAGATGGAAATTCATTCAATCCATACTTTAAAATATGATGAAGGTCATACCCTCTCAAATTATGAAAGACGATAGGTAACTGTTTGCTTATTTTCATATTTCTATTACAGTTACGACAGGCAGCATCAAGATACTGACCTGTAAAATGATCATGGTCCTTAACCTTATTTCTAATAAGTTTTTTACAAAGATAGCAAGTTCTACATGCGATGAATTGCTGTTCCTCATTAGAAGTAAGATTATTCATAGGTTTTTTACCATGATTTTCATAATATGGTAGGACAATTGTGACAGAAATTTCCTCTACTTTCTTTAAAAATTCTAATACACATTCCAAGCCTATAAAATTGAAATATTGTGTAGTATTTGTGTAATTATTTATTAATAATAAGCCTGCTGATATCGGCATGTGTATTTGATGATGTTTTACATCTTTAGGCAAAACAGCCTCAAAATCCGCATAAATTACGAATGGTGGGGTAATCATTTTGGAATAATTTTTAAATATTAAGTTTTTATTTTCAGGGAGCGTGTATAGGGTTGTTCCTATTTGATTTTTAGCGCACAAATCAACATGTGCCTTAAAGGTTTTATCATAATAAAAACCATTTAAACAATGGTGACACCATTTTACGCGAATTCTGGTGTTACATTCACTACTCGAATGACAATTCAGCGGTCTATTTAAATTAAAAATGGCGGTATAATGATAATTATCACCTTCTTGTAATAATAAAAGATTAATCGGGTTACCACCGATAACCTTTGTTCGATGAATTAAGACAAGGTGAGGATGATGAGGTACATAATCAATGTCATTCAATTGTTTAGAAGGGGTGTTGTTATATTCAAAGACATTGATGGCCAAATTTAAATCACTATTGTTTCTCTCAAATTTGGGGATGCTACAGAGTCTCATTGGACAATCTGTAATTGGATCGTAATTCAATTCATCCATTAAAGTAGTGTAAGAAGAAATACGCTCCCTATTCTTTAAAACTATATCACGCTTTAAAATCGATAAAACACTATATATAAAACACGAATAATCTGTGTTTTTAACATTTACAATAGCCTTTTTACCTACTAGAGATTCCGGTGTAGGGATAAAACTATGTCCGGCTAATCGACTTACAGGATAATACGCGGTTAAAATAAAATCGATTTCGCGAATCTTAACTACGCGCCACCCACTTATTAAATATGTGAATTTTTCAATTTTCTCATTTAACCGACTCACACCATCAGCAAGAAAACTATCGGAAAAGACACTCGCGCTATTTCAAAAGAAATTATCTTTTATTTCCCCATCTTTTTCAAATTGAATGAGAGCTGTAAACTGGACTTTTACAGATCCCATTTTCTTTATTTCATTTTGTAATTTATTTACAAGTTTATCCGTTAATGCGATTTGAACAATGTTTTGATTTTCTAAATCAAATCGAATATTTTTACGGGAACCTCTTAAGTCAACCTCTATTTCGGGTTCATCGTTTATTTCAATATTTACAGAACCCCCTATTTGATTATATTCAGTTTCGTCATCACTAATGATAATTTCTATTTTTTTAATTTTAGCAGGGATACACGACACGATTTTATCAGCAGGTCTTTTTGATTTTTTAGTAACAGTTGTATTATTGTTTATGTTTTTAGTGATCTTTGTATTGTTTGTGTTATTATTATTACTAACATTTTTCGCATTAATCATTTGAAATAATGCCTTTTTTTTAATTTTAAATTGATTTAAATGGCTAGAGTGTTTCTTATAAAACTCTAGATATTCAATGTCTTGGGCTGTATCGCATTTAGGGCAAATAAAAAAGTCGATGCCATAGAATCTATGACCGTAGTAACTTTCCATAGTCGTATGGTATTTCGAGTTATGACCAATTCCAGATTGGCAATAGTTTTTATACAATCGACCTGATAAATATGTAATTATTATCAAATGTTTATTATTATTTAAATCATATATGAATCAAATAATAATATATAAATGATGATAATTATGCAAATATTTTAAAAAATTAGTATTTCAATTCGTATTATAAATCCGTTATTTCTATTATAAGTCACATGTTTGAATAACATTTCGTAAAATAATTTATAAAAATTAATATTCGTACTATAAATCATATATTTCTATTATAAAAATAAATCACATTCCTATTATAAAAATAAATCACATATTTCTATTATAAAAATAAATCAAATATTTCAATTCATATTTCTATTATAAATCACATGTTTGAATAACATTTCGTAAAATAATTTATAAAATTAATATTCTTATTATAAATCATATATTTGTATTATAAAAATAAATCACATATTCCTATTATAAAAATAAATCACATATTTCTATTATAAAAATAAATCAAATATTTCAATTCATATTTCTATTATAAATCACATGTTTGAATAACATTTCGTAAAATAATTTATAAAAATTAATATTTCAAATCATATTTTTATTTCAAATCATATTTCTATTTCAAATCAGATATTTCTATTATAAATTAATAATATTTAAAGTATTATATTATAATACTTTACATATTATTAACTTTTACTCATTAAAAATATTCTTATAAATTAATGATAAATTATAATCATAAAAATATTAAAAAATAATAAAAATCTTACATTTTTTATATGAAATCACATCATCTTCCCCAGAAACGGGGGCATCCATAGAAATGGGTACATCAGCAATAAATGTTTCATCTTCCACAGAAACGGGGGCATCAGCAATATATGTTTCATCTTCCCTAGAAATGGGGGCATCGGCAATAAATGTTTCATCCAAATCTATTGTCGCTGTTGAATGAATATTTTCATCGATATCTTCAGAAACATTAATAATTTCTGAAAAACATTAATAATAATAATAATTTAATAAATAAATTACCGATATCAGAATCATCGTTATCTTCTATTAAAATAATTTCCTCATTTGAAACATTTTCTAAAATTATATTAAAATAAATAATAATAAAATTTAAAATTACCAGGAACAAATTCGTTAACACCGTCAATTTGATTTTGGATTTCGGTTATATTAAACCAATCTAGAAAATAGAATAATAAAAGAAAATAAATTTAAAAAATAATTTACCATTTTCATCGGCCAACAATTGTCGTAAAATTCTTGAATTCTCCATTTTGAATAGATTTTCGAAATCGCGCGAGTGAATATTTGAAAATTGATAAATTTTTGAATTAATTGTGACAACTTTGGAAATTGTCAATGTTTATAAAGAGAATAATATTTTCAGGATTTAGCCAATCACATTTAAGCAATACACACATATAGGAGAGAGATTTTTAGACATGTTTTCTTTGTAAAACGCATGCAATATACACTGTGACTGCATGCGTTCTTTGTAAAATCGCATAGATTGAGTTTGTATGTGTTTTCTTTGTAAAATCGCATACATACTTTTGTTTGTATATGTTTTCTTTGAAAATCACATACATTGAGTTTGCATGTGTTTTCTTTATTCAGTCTTCAGTGTGTATGCACGCACTCATCATGTGATGATCACGCACTTATCATGCATAGTCTTTGTGATAATTCATTAGCTTATCTTTAATTAAACACATAATAATAATATTTATAATAATAATAATAATAAAAATACTAATAATAAAAATAATAAAAATAATAATAATTATAATAATAATAATAATAATAATAAAACTAATATTAATAATAATAATAATTATAATAATAATAATATTTATAAAAATAATAATAATAATAATAATAAAAATAAAAATAATAAATAAAAATATTAATAGTTAAAACATAAAATAAAACATAACAATAAAAATAAACATTAATACATTTATTAATCATCAAATCTCTTGGATAATAACCAAGCTAAACAATGTTGACCACATGTTAAGGTCCATGGTTTTTGATACATAGTTTTATTATAGACAATGGGTTTACCCATTGTTTGCAGTTTCGAAACCATTAAAGCCGGATAATAGAAACCCATAGGATCAAATACAAATATCTTGCTAGGTTTCATATATATTGCTAACCAATGTTCTCCACCGAGATGAGATGATTGAGTATTGACGATTATGGCTTGATTATTACGTAAATATGGAATTTTATCAAGAGGAAAAACCCCTAAAAATTCATGTCCTAGTATTTGTTTTCTAATTCCATTGACCTGTACAGAACTACATCAATAATATTAATAATACATTTAAAAACTTACTCCATGACAAATTATCATAAATTATCTATACATTTATACCAACATTTTCAAACCAACAATGTTCGTTCGAACCAATACTGTTCTGTTTGCAGTTATTTGAACCCCATTTTCAAATACTCCATATATTACAACATGTACCGGTTCAGTTGTAGCTTTAGAAAACTTTATATCTAATTGTAAATTACCATTTTGAGGTAATTGACTCTAATTTAAATCAAAATCAGGGGCCAAAACAAATGTGAAGAATGGATATTTGCTTTTAAAATCTTCAAGAGTTATACCACAATTAAGGTTTTTATTCAAATAACCCACATTTCTCACTATACTCTGCATATATGTAGCACAATAATTATCATTATCGAAATCTTGAGTATATGTTTCTCTATAATCACTATTTTTTGATAAAGTTAGCGATGTTACTACAAAATTTTTGAAAATTGAGCTCGATGTTAAGTAGGATCCATTATATTGAGATTCACTTTGAAATGTTACCAATATAAAGTTAGGCATTCTTCTATCTCCAAATATTTGTTCCTTATAGAAAGAAGCTGAACCTTTAGCAATAGCAAATTGAACAATTCCTTTGTTTTCAATGGATATATTACATGCTTAGAATTAAGCCCCAGTTGATGACCGGCTAATACAGAGGGCTCAACCCGAACTCTTCTCACCAATAATTTTGCATCAACTAATTGAAGAATTGGTGCTGTGGTAGCACTTGTTAGTGATAATGCCGAATCAGATCTTTTCAATCTAATGTGTACATTAAAACCTGGGAGTAAATATTTCGGTTGATCCATAAAATCGAGTTGTAATGATGAGCACATGGTAAATAATTTCGAGCCTTTAATCCACTTTTTCCTTTCGTCATCACTGCCATAACCCATAGGAGTTAAACATGTATTTTTAGTATCGCTATTGTAATGTATAATAGTTTCTATTAGAGCTTTGTGAATATATGTACTGTTACCACCCTCAATCTTGATATTATTAAATCCGAGAACTGCATCTTTAAAAAGTGTATGAAACAAGAAATTGTTTGGTATTACATCACTAGGTTCACCCAACGGTTTTCTATCTTTATCTACAACTTTGATCTGAACAGTTAACAATGTATCATTCAAATCTAGATATTCAGTTTGGGAACCATTAATATAAAATTCAATATCGGTTCTATTATCCATAATAGAATTCATCGGGAATACATCTTCAAAGGCCCCCATTTCAATTACTGCTTAGGGAGATGGTCTATCAAATAAACACAATTCAAATTTACCACAAATCATTTTTGAAATATAGTTCCATGTCCTTTCATTCGTTTGTTCATATGTTTATGATGTCTTTTACGTTTTTGAGCTGGCGCTTCGGGTTTTTGAAACATACCTGCAACACTAAGTAGAACTTTCCCTAATTCGGATAATGCATTTGATTTCAGCGATTGTAATATTTTCTGCTCATTCATTATCACATCTTTAGCAGTTTTCACGCCAAAACTACCAATGCGTTTAAGAATAGGAAGTGCAAATCTACCAAGAGTTCTCAACCATCCTGATCCATACTGTTTACCCAATAAAATACGGTAATTCACCACCACTTTGGCTACCACTATACATACTAATAATATCGTTATTGGCCATCTAATTTACGAAAATATAATGTCAAATGAGTTTTTGTATCTTTACTAAATTCAATAAATTTACCGCTATCATCACGAATATTTATTTCCATATTGTTTATACATGATGTTGATACCGGTAAGCACATGGGATTATCGATATTTCTATTGCAACTTCATCCTGGTCATGTTTATCAACCCAAACAGATTTCAAAAGAGGAACCAAAGAATCACCAACAGTTATAGGATCGATGATGTTAGTATATATGAACATTTGCCTATGAAGTTTTATTATTTTCGGTTTGCGTACACCAAAAGCACTTGCCCTATATGTTTGCTTATCTAATCCCAATTTATTAGCTAAATTCTTATCAAATGTAACTTCACAAATGTTATTATTCAGACTGAATTTGCATATTCCATCTTTAAGAAATTCAATAGTTTTAAATATATGTAAACAATTTAATGAAATATATTTATGTAATTCTTCAAGTTTTTCAATATATAATTCATTAGAAATTGTAAATGTATCTTCCACCTCATTAATATATGATACAGATATTTTGATGTTTTCGATCGTTACACTTTTCTCATCAAATGTTTTGAATCGTATTAGGTATTCAGTACCAGGAACAACAATGCTAAGCTTATCACTACCCATTCGCTTGGCATCCTCAATACTTTCAAACTTTATTGTAAATGGGCTAAAATCACAACTAACATTCAGTCCATCTTTGAAAAACATGCCACTATTTTCATCTAAAATCTGATTTGGAATATGACAATATCGTTCAAAATTATTGATTGAGAAAATACCACTACAGGTTTTGCGAACACGCTTCTTGAATCCGATTTTACAATGACTATAAAATGGGAATGTATTGTACACAAATGTAAAGCCTTGTAAAGCAACTTCCCAATTTCCATGTAAATAAATGGGATTTTGAAGATCAACCATAAATTTACTTGCTTGATTTTCCGGATGGATTAGTGGACAACTATTACTCGGTAAAATTGTATAGAAACTCATTTTACTAGGTCTTTTGATGATATCCATGAGGGTTTTTGATATCCATGCTATTTGACATAGTATTGTTTATCCTTACCCACCATTTTAGTTTTCAATATTTTCTGAATTCTGAACACTGTAGGTTTGGAAATAACTTGTAATTCCTGTTCAAAGAATTTCCCTTGTATTAAATTGTTATCACTATCTTTAATAGCATACATTACAGGACTCTGTTTAGTATTAATTTTAGTAATTTGAAATACCTCATCACTCCAATTACTATCGAAATTTTTGATGAAAGGTGAAGCAGATATTTTACTAATTCTAACGTGATCACCAACTTTATATTTTGGTTTTGTAATAGTAACTTTTTTAGACTGTACTCGTGTTTTTGAGCTGATATCTACGGGTCTCAAACCATTCAGACCTCGATTTGATGAATTATTATAACTAACAAGTATTTTCGGTAATACATTTATCCATATTTTATTACCTTGATGCACGAAATATTTCTTCAATCTATCCCTCAATGTCCGGTTAAATCTTTCAACATGTGCGGCTTTGTATTGAGAATGTACAGAATAATGATTTATTTTGAGACGATCCAGGATTTGCTTAACTTTACTATTGTAAAACTCCTTGCCTATAATAATAATAATAATAAAATAATAATAATAATAATAATAATAATAATACCTAAATCGGTTTGCAAATTGTCTGGATGCCATTTTTAAACATTGAGTTAATTGCTTTAGATATTTCCTCTGCAGATTTTGTCTTTGTTGGTACACCGCGAGCAAAACGACTGAAAACATCAATACACGTTAAAATATATTTATAACCCTTGTTAATCTTCGAATACGGTATCATCTCCATCAAATCCATTTTCCATAAATCATTAATACCGAATGTCTTATAAGCTCTTGTTGGTAATCTTTTCCGCATTGGTTTGTTTAAACTGTACGCAAGCGGATCTGACAACCACTTTTGCGTTTCCTTTTTCGACTTTGGGACTCTTTTCTTTAACTTTGCCGCTCCACCGAAACCTGCTTCGTCTTCTGGGTTCGTCCAAATCTTCTCCATTACAACAAGATGATTTAAATTTTAATTTAACATTAGGTAATGATTGCCCCATCGTTTATTGTGATAATAATGATAATGCTAATGGTAACATTGCTCCGATAAAACCACCTTGTTGTTTATATATGATTTTTCTCATTTGCTTACGATTTTTATTATTTACTAGCGATAACAAAGGCTTACGATGTTTATTCAATACTAGTTTTTTAGAATTACTGATTTTAATTTTACTTCTGACTACTTTTAATAGAATTTTGAGTAAATCATCGACAACAAAAGTTGGAAATGATTGTAAAATAGACATTCTTTTCATACTCGAAGCCTTTAACAATGCATTAAAATATGGGAAACTTCTATGATTTTTTACAATTTTAACAACTTTTTTCTTACTCGTTTTAATAATATTTTTCGAAATAAGATTCATTGCAGGGTAATTCTCGGTTATTAGTTTTTTAGATCGTGTATAACTGGTTTTTGGTGGAACTTTATTTTTCTTTTTAATACTTTGTCTAAGTTTTCGGATATTTTTAAGCCTGGATTTCATAAACATTTTTACATGTTAAAGTTTTCAGCTTTGTTTATATACCATGGCACCTTCTTTATTGAAAATATCGGTTTTTACCAGTAAATCATCATTGCATTGTTGTGTGAAATCAAGAAATATACATCCATGTGGTGATTTTGTAGCATCTTGAAATGCACTGATGAGAAAATTACGATTATTAGGGTATGCTTGTCGAGCAAGAAAATCAATAACTGTTGCATCTCTAGGATTCTTGAAAATAACTAAATATTGAACATTTAAATTCCTTGTTCGATGTGCACCACCCTGATGAAATAGATTTTGAGTGATAAAGATAACAGTAACACCAACATGTCTACTGATTTTTGTGAATAAATTATTAAAATCCTTTTCTTTATTAGCTTCCTGATATAAATCATCAATAATGATGACATCACCTTTCCTTAAACGACTTGACCAGTTTTTATCGAAACCCTTTACTATTTTCATGTTTTTCAATTTACAGAAATTATCCTGAGTTAATCCATGTTCTTCATCTGCACCCTTATGCCAATAAATCTTGTTGAATTTTGTTTGAAATAAATTAGATTTCAGTAATTTACACACAAACATAGTTTTACCACTACCACTTGGGCCGACGATTTGATATGCCGCATCATTTCTTAATTCCATTATTAATTTGTATAATTATAGGTTTTTGTTTATATTATATGATTTAATGAAATCTTCCTAAAAATCATATATATATAGCTTAATATTTCTTTATTGTTTAATTATGTTATCAAATATAAATTATAAAGGAACTTTCGATGTATCAAAAATGATATTTCCAATTGGTAAACCCAAGCAAATTGTTGATAGGAGTGGAAAATACCCTATAATATTTTTCAAATCCGGCAAATGCAGAATCATGGGATGCAAGAAACCTTTAGATGTCAATAAATTACAATATAGAATAAAGGAAATTAAAATACAGTCAATTACTGTTACCATGGATATGGGTCAATCTATCAATCTATACAACATGTCAACAAAATGTCTTTGTATGTTCGAGCCAGAACTATTTCCTGCACTGAGGCTTTTAAAAAAAGTTAGTTTTATAAAATAGTTATATTAGGGGTGCGAAATCTAGAATACAAAAATATTGTTTGTGACATGCAAAATGAAATCATCGGATTGGTCGATATCTGATTGGCCAATGATTGATTAAAACAACTTGCTTATTCATTTCATATCATTTTTAAAATGGAAACTACACCGAAGAAAAATATGCAGAAGAAAAATACCAGTCAATATGGTAAATTTATTATTTATTTATTTTCTTTTATTATTATTTATTTAGATACATATGCCCCTATGGTGATTGAAAGAATTATTTATTATTATCCGCAAATGAACGAAATTTTGAAGATAAAGGAGCCTGCAATGATAGAAGCTGCAATATATGAAGAAACCAGAATTACTATTTCCGAGCTGATTAAGAAGCTCTTTGGGACAATAAAATAAACCGAATGGTCAAGGAAATGGAAACGGAATACCCCTGTATTCTGGGTTGCAGCTGCTGTGATTTCCGGTATCAACGCTATGTGGAATGGAATATTACAAATTCAATAAGAGATTTGCAAAAAATGAGACTTTTAAGAAAATAAATGTTTGGTATTTTATTTTTGTTTTGTTTTGATAGTTTTATTTTTGTGGTGGTAACAATAAATTTTTTATATTTTATTTTTGTATTTTTATTTTGGTTGTTGTAACAATAATAATAGTAATAATAGTAATAATAATAATAATAAATGTTTTGTATTTTATTTTGGTAGTACTAGTTTTATTTGGTAGTAATAATAATAAATGTTTTATATTTTATTTTGGTAGTTTTATTTTTGTGGTGGTAACAATAATAATATTTATAAAAATAATAATAATAATAATAATAATAATAATAATAATAAAATTTTTATAAGTAATAAGTATATTAATAATATTAATAAAAGTTTTTAAAAGTATTAATAATAATAATAACAATGATAATTAAACTAATAATAATAATGCATTTTATATAGATGATGTGTGTAAAATCATATACAACCTCAATGGGTTAATTCACATACAGTTTTATTTATTTTTGCAGTCACGCACTTATCTTGCACTTATCATGCACTTATCATGCATTGTCTTTGTTATAATAATATGCATGATTCTTATTGGTTAATCATTATCTGTCAAGGGTATAAAAGCGCGTCACCACCTTTTAAAGATCATAAATAAAACATGACCAAGAAAATAAGTGTCCAACCAGTTCAGATGTTCCACAATTATAAAATGTATTTTTTAAAGGAGCCTATCAATATGCAATTGGCAAATTCAGTCAAACTCAGTAAAACGCAATTTCAATCTCTTGCTGGTACTCTCTCAATGTTAGATATCAAGGATATTGATAATACATTCAAAAAGATCAATTCCAATTTAAAATGCAATGAAAATGCTTTCTTCACGAGTCAATATACCAGATATTATGATGCATTTACAGAAATAGGATTCAAAGAACAGGAAAACTGGTATATAACAATAACAATCCAAGGATATAAAGCTGATCAAAATGATGTGCTTTCTCCAATCTGGAAAATTGTTACTGCTAGACTTTCACAGTTATTTTAATGTATAGTGTTTAATAAATGTATTTATATTTTCTTTGTTATTCTATAAACAAAATTATAAGTAGTTTTAAAATAGTTTTAAAAATGATGTCTGAAAAAGGTAAAATATAAAATATAAAATAATTAATTAATTTCGTTTAGAATATTTAATAAACTTTTTGTTTGATAAACTTGAAGAAATAACCGGTGTAAAAATTAGAGATATGTTGACTCTAGTTGAAGCATTGAGTAAAGAAGATTCATGTTGTGATTCTGGATGTCAGAGTGATGATACTGAAATTGTTAATGATGGAGAAATTAATACTGAAATTATTAATGATTCTGAAGAAATTATTGATGATACACTTATTAATGATGAAGAAAATATTAATGATACTGAAGATACTACCGAAATTACTAAAGATGAGCCGACCGAATTTAAGAATTATTACAGATAAAAATATAAAAATGTATGAAATGTTGTAATAATCAATAATAAAAATTATTTTTATTAATATAATAACAAAAAATATATAAAATTACGATAACTTTGTACATATATAAAAAGATCTCAGATTAATAAAAATTTGCAATTTTCGATATAAATATCAGAGCGTTTGGCTTCTGCGGCAAGTTGAATAATCGCTGTCCATCCACCGTTTGTTTCTACCCACGGGTCAATTTTTGCTTCTATTACCTAAATAATGATAAATTAATAACAATATAAAAAAAACAAAATAACATATGATCAATAATCATGCATAAAATCTACATTCGCATCCATTTATTATTTTCATCGAACATGTAACTAAATAATGATTGGAATGTTTTCTTTCTCTCCAATGTTGGCAAATTTAGAATTTTTTCATAATCAAATGGTATGTCTTCAACGATTTTCTCGGTACGGTTTACCATAAATTTCATGTTTTTAATGATTTCATCTTTTTCACTATTATTAGAGACCAGCTCATTCAATAAAGATATAAAAAATTTAGTTTCTGGCATTTTATAAAAATATTTGAAAGTTTAAGCTTATTTATACTATATTCGACCAATCAGAATCATGCAATACTAAGAAAATATGTAAAAATATATAATGGAAATGGCAATGATGATTTGTTGGCACTGTTAACTTCTTTCAAGTTTTTGCCGCCCGTTAACTGGGTGTTGTAATTTCATTATACGATTGAACTGATCAGTTGTTTTATTAGAATAAAAGTTTATACTATATTGAACTTGATTCATCATTTTTTCATTAAGTTTATGATTTTCTTTCAATTCTAATATTGATTTTCTTAATTCATTTTTTATAATACCAATGGTCTTATTTAAATATATAATATCATCATATAATTCGTTTTTAGATCTTTTTAAAGTCTCATATGTATGTTCAAATCGGAATTCTAAATTACTCATTCTTTCAGATAATCTTTTGACTGGAGTTTTCAAATATCTAGGCCTATCTATCATATACAAAATATCCATCAATACTGCTGTATCAGGACATACACATCTTGTTGAATTTTTAACTTGAACGGTTACAACAATTGAGTTGGCCATATTAAAAACTAATAATATTATTAAAATTTCTTTAATCATTTTCAAAACAATATAAATTAATATTTATTGTTTATAGCTAAAGATTTGTATGTGTGTGTGTCTAAATTAGTATAAAAGTAATTGTTATTTCAATTTTATCATTAAAATGGTTGTACCGAGCGCAGTTCAAGCTATGAATGAAATTAAACATTATGGTAATTTATTGTTACTATTATTATTATTACTTGTTTTTTAGATGATTATTTTAAAGTTATTAAAGAATGTCTGGAATTCTATTATCCAGAAATACATGAAATCATGAATAATCCAGCATCAATAATTCCAGACTTGATATTCAATCATACATCAATATGGATATTTACTGTAATCGATGAGTTCCTATGGGATATCGAACAAAACAATTTGTCAAAAGATATGGAACCCGAATACCGCTGTGGTGATGGATGCCATTGCTGTGCGGCCCGATATCGGAAGTATGTGGAATGGGCTTTGAATAAAGCTCTTCGACAATACTACTATAGTAGAATCTCTTTATAATAAATTTGTTGTATATGTCTTGGTTTTCATTATATAGTAATAATGTTAATAATAATAATATTAATAATAGTAATATTAATAATAAAATAAATTTACAAAATATATACTACTTATTTTTATAATTAGTAAATTAAAATTAAAAAATGTTGTGACCTTGAGAAATTTTAAAATGTTATGACCTTGACCTACTTTTGAATGACCTTGGAAATTTTGATGAGTCATCCAATGACCTTGAATGAGTCATTGTCTTTGTTCTAAACAATTTGTACTTTTAAACTTAGGGAAATTTTTTTTTGCCGGGGGGTTATGTGAGCTAGATGGCCTCTGAGCTAGAGGGCTGGTATCCCAAAAATCTCCATAATTTCAGCAGCTCTTGAAGATATATGTAAAAATGGTCCTTCAGTAAGATTAAATTGATAAAATATTGTTAGTAAAACTTCGCGATTCAAACCACATAGCTTTCATCTTCCATCATTATTTACAGCAGATTTATTCTCATTCAAAGTGACATTAAATTCATTGCCGCAACAAAATTCTTCAATAATTTTCATATGATAAAATAGTATAAGATAAATCATTAACTGAAACCGACTGGACAGTTCCAATTTTATCATACAAACATTTAGAAATTCTTGTTTAGAATATGGGCTAATTAATCTTCAGATAATTCGAGATACATAACCACATTAATCTCACTTTTACAAGGCACGGTCCAGGTGTTCAATTTCGTTATTGAGTCTGAATGGCCATCTTGCTTGACATCTTCCAAACTCCACGAAAACTACTGGTGATGTAATTGTATTGGGATATTTGATTTCCTTGTCCCTTATATGCTAACCCATATAATAAATTGTCGGCAGGTAATTCTGACTCCTCGTGCTCTTTATAACAAATGAAAACCCAACACGATAAAATCTATTTTTCAAAACTATATTCACTAATCTTCAATACACAAATGTTAAAATTTGCACTTTCATTCTTCATACAGTAATGAAAGGTAACCCTATGGCAAATGACTATTTACAAAAATTAATTGTTTTATTCTCCTTTATTAACACCCTTTTTGCACGCTCGTCATTGATTATATAATTTTATTAAAAAATTTTCATTAAGCCATACTGATAATTTGATTACACTTTTTTGTTTCTCTTATTTGGCTCTCTCACATTACATAATCTGTACAAATTTGAATTAGTTTATTATTAAATTAATTGGTTTATATTTCTTAAAAATATCTTTCGACTTGAATTTATTATTATATCCGTACTTGCCTTTTTATTAGGTTATATCGGTTCCCCCTAAAAAATATTGATTTTTAATTTTTTTACACATAATTATATTTCAAAAAATTTCAATGCTTCGTTTGGTCACATTTAAAAGTCAAGCCTTCCTAATTTTAATTGTATTTATCTTATCCTTTTTCTTTACATATTCAGATATTTGATGCTTAATCCTTAATTTCTCAAAATCTTTGATTATTTGTTACTCGTTCTTGCAAACCTGCTTTTATCGTAATATATATTTGATACTGAATTTTGTAAAATTTCCATAATATCCGCAATTTATATATATTTGAAGACTAATATTATTAGTTAAATTGTTTAAATATTCATTATATTCATTTATCTTCTTTTAGATTTGGACTATAAACCATTTGTTTAGTCAAAATCAAAATGAATTTCAAATATAAAAAATCATAGATAAATTAAAAGATAAATAATTTAAACTTATAAACATACTTCTATACTCATTACATCGGCAGCATTCATTTCTTTTCTAAATCCCCATGAATATTTATCCAGAGTAAAACAGTTTTCCCATTTATGGTTCACTAATTTCCCTGGATTGTATCTGTCCTGGCAGGTATAAAATCCTCCGTGTTTACATGCTGTATCAATGCCCCATCTGTCATTAGTAACAACTGTATTTTTGACTGGACTGTCGTTGTAAAGCCAAGCTAAAAATTCAGTTGAATTCCAGTAAGCATCAATGGCTTCCCAGTCTCCATCAGACCAAATAACATCAGGTTTATATCTCTTTACGATTTCATAAAGTTCTGGTAAGGTTTTATCTCTGACAAATAGATTTGTTTTGAATTTATTGTTTTTATCAGTTAAATATAGAGGATTAAACCACTCAAACAGAGAATGATATAATCCAAAAATAAGTTTTGTCCGATTTCTTATTGAAGTCCCGAGCTTTTCAACCAAATCCATGTTAGGTCCAATATCTACTGAATTCCAGTTCCAGGAATATTTCGAATTCCAATTGCAAAATCCTTCGTGATGTTTCGAAGTTAATACCACATATTTTGCTCCAGATGCATTAAATAGATCAGCCCACTGATCTGGATCGAATCTTTCGGCGCGAAATTCTTTAGCAAAGCTAGCATATGTAAATGACGGAGGATAATTATTAGCCATAAACTTTTCATAGTTTGTCATGTTAACTCCTTGCCAGTACCACCAGAACCATTCCCCAGCATGTGTGAAATCTCTAAAAAATTTATTTATATACAATTATAATGACAGTTAACTACAGAAAAATTTAAAAAACAAACATCTTTTTTCAATAATAATAGTAATCATAATAATACTTATTATTATAAATCTCACCCAAAACCGGGAACAGAAAAAACTCCCCAGTGGATAAATATACCTATTTTGGCTTGATCGTACCAGCTAGGAAGAGGTCGAGTATCCAAAGATTTCCAGTCGGGAGAGTATCGGACTGCATTGCAATGGGTATAAAGAGTAAATATCAATGTAACTATCCAGATTGAAAATAACATAATAAATGATTACATCAACATGAATCACTATTTAAAGTGCAAAATCAATGTCCAATGAACATATTATATTGATTAATTATATTATTAAATATATTATATTAATCATATTATATTGATTACGAATATGCTAAAAAGGTGTTTTAAATAAATAAAATATATAAATGAAAATGTCAACTAATTAAAATAAAATGTTTTTGTAGGAAAGATTTTGATAAAATTTGAAGATTATTATTATTAGTTAAATTGTTTTAATATTGCTTATTTTCATTTACTTATTGTTAATGTGATTTCTTGCTTGCAGAAAACTGATAAACCATCAAACTATATAACGCGATGTTGTTCAATATAAATAGTTGATATTTTTTTTAATTATATATAATCAGATAAATCCCGCTATAATTATCAACTTATTGGAATTTATTTTTTGTGAAAATTTAATGGATTTCAGCCATTTCTGAAATGGCTGCAAAGTAATTTATTTTTTAAAGTTTTAAGAGTTGAATTATGATTTTACAAGGAAATTAAATCATTATTCAAGCTTATTATAACTTTTAATTATAACTTTTGATCTACAAGCTCACGTATATTATTATTAATAATGATTATGAATATTCAGGAAATGATTTATTTTATGATGACTTATTTTTCGGAAATTATTCAAAAAGTGAGTTAAATTATTTTTGAAGTTATAAAATTATTAATTGCATTATATTTATTATATTTTTTATACATCTTTTGAAAAAAATCTTCAAATATGTACACAAAATAATTAGGTTTATTTTTTAAAACTTATTAATATAATTTACAATTTATGCTTTTTTTCGGGTTTCATTAATTTTTGTTTTCGGGTAAATCTTATGAAGATACATCATCATTTACTTGAAATTTCCTAGCAGAAACCTTAAAATTAAAAATTTTTTCCGCCATTTTTCTTTCTAAAAATATCTTAAAATGTCTATATATCAATTTATTATAGGGTTTTTTTCAACTTCGGATAGCTACATGTTAAAAGTTTACATGCATGTTTTATTACGTGTTGCTTTAATGCGCATTATTTTATTTCTCTATCACATTTTGATTTCTATAGTGTAGGGTTTATTCTGCATCCAGTTCTATTAGCATTTATGAAATTTCGTATTTTGTGAAGATCAAAAATAAGACCAGTTTTTATTCAGCAACAACTCTTCAAAATATTTCTCCAAAATATATAAGCGTACTAACACTAATTATCATATAAAAATACGATTTCCTAGGATGTTCAGGTTGGGCAGTCGGAAAAGCTGGAAATTATTCTCACTTACAAAATATGATAAATCATGAAATAACTGTTTTAATCTATTTTGAATGGGTAAAATCCATATAAACCATAGGAAAGTTTATTACTATGTAAGCTACTGACGTTTAGTCTCGAAGTAAGGAACGGGAACCTCAAACCCTTAACGTATCAAGCAAAACTAATAAATAAACCCCAATTGACCAAATGAATGTTCTACTAAATGCTACTGAATCTAATCTAAATAGAATTTTTAATAAATTATATGTTGACAATGGTAAAGAATTCTACAATAAATTATTCTAAGAGTTTTTAAATGAAAATGATATAAAAATCTGTTCAACATTTAATCAACCAGATGAAAGAACACAAGGTTCATCACACAATCCTATTATTGAACGATTTAATAGAACACTTAAATCTCTAATGTAAAAAATTTACAGAAATAGGAAATAGAATTTGGATTGATTTAAATGATCATTTAATTTCTTTTTATAATAATAAAATTCATAGAATAATAAAAACAAGTCCAACGGAAGCAAGTAAGAATCCTGATTTAATAAAGGAAATTATAAATGAAAATAATAATGCAAATGAATTTATGGATGATAAAAAACAAAAATTTAATATTGGAGATCGATTAAGAATATTCAAGTGGAAAAATAAGTTTGAAAAAGGAATAACACATTCATGAAGTAATAAATATTTGTCATAAAAAAGTTTATAATACTAAACCAATTACTTATAAGATATATGATTTAAAAGGAGAAGAAATCTTAGGAAGAATATATCAAAGAGAATTACAGAAAACTAGTTTTTAGATTTAATCTCTTCTGGTTTTAGAAGTAAACCCTTATCATCATTGTTATTATTTTAAACAAAATCAATAAATAATAAAGTATCAACTAATAGTCCTCCTTCATACTCATCACTATCATAATAATCACTATTATAAGCACCACTAAATTTATTAATTGGATTAAGAAATTTTCCATTTTGTGCTGCTTTCATTTTTTTTTATTTTCAAATTCAAATTCAATGACCATTTTATAAGATAAAAAATGAATAATAATAATATTAAAGATGATGATGAAGAATTTCAAATTAAATTAAAATCTATTATTGATTCAAATACACAAACCTTATATACAAACCTCATGAATAACAATGATCAAATGATGGAAAAAATAAAAATCGAAATCGAATCGCACAACATATTAATGACGGAAATATTGAACACCAGAGAAGCCTTCGAATTAACATGAATGGGAATGCTGGAAACAGAAAATAACGTTGAAAACGAAATAAAAAGATTGAGAGAACAATACCAAAAATTAAGAAACCTTACGCCCACGGCAGAAAACCTACCCACTACCCCATACATATGGAAAATAGATGATTTTACAAGAAAATGGCAAAGGGCGAAAGACGAAGCAGAAGTATCCATAACCAGTCCACCATTCTATTCATGGAAAAATGGATATAAAATGAGAATAAGAATATACCCAAACGGAGACGGGCTAGGGAAAGACACCCACATATCCGTATTTTTTGTCCTAGTAAAAGGAGATTTTGATGAATTACAACCATGGCCATAAAGTAGCAAAACAACCCTAGCCATATTATCTGCAAAAGACATATCTGAGGAAACATTCAGACCTGCAGGAGGGCCATGCTACAGCAAACCAACAGCAGATGTAGGAGTCGCTACTAGAGCATCAGGAATGATGAGACAAAGTACGATGTGGGAATACGTAGAAGAAGATGTATTATTCGTAAAGTTATCGGTCGAAAAGGTAGGAACAGGAAAGACCGATTGAGAAAGAAGAGGTGTAAGGTGTATATAAGTATAAATATATATAATATATATATATATATATAATATATATATATATATATATATATGTATATAACGTAAAAGTAGCACCACGAAACACTAAAATACCTAGGGAAAATAGAACAAGATATAAGAGAAGAAAAGAGAAAGTACGTATCAGAACAAACGACGATCACTCAAAAAGCCGAAATGGAAAACCTCCAAAAACAAGTAGAACAGTGGGGAAGAAAGAACCACGAAAAAGACGATCAGATAAAACAACTAAAAGAAAACAACCAGGAACAACAAACGAAAACAAATTACGGGAAAGTATTACTAGAATTGCTAAATCAGAATAACAATCAGTTGGAGAAGGAGGTGAGTGAGCTGAACAAAAGAGTAACAAAGCAGGTATGGGAGGGCATAAAAAGACAAACTAAATACCACAGCGAAATGATAGATGCCGCATACGTAAGAATTTTGACAGAGAGTGAAAAACGAAAGGTAAAAGAGCTCCAAGTCAAGAAACAAGAAACAAGAATGAATTACGGAAAAGTGATGTTGGAGCTGCTAAATAAGAACATAACAGAATTAAAAGAAAAAGTGAACGAAGTATAATTGGAATACTTCGGGGAATTAATAAACGCGGCTTACCAACGAAGCCTAACAGACAAGTCAATCCGGAGAGAAAAAGAACTGCACACCAAACGCAAAGAACAAAAAACGAACGTGATCTTCGGCAAAGCGATGCTAGAGTTGGTCAACCAATAGAAACGCCAATTAGAAGAAGAGTTAGAGGAATTGAGTGAAAGACTATTAGGAAAAATGGACGAATTAGAGAAAATGCGAGTAAGATACCTAAGTCAGGTAGCCAAGGCAGGATTCTACCAATGTCGAGCCGAAGGAGCCGGAAAGAGAAACAAGGACCTCGAAGATCAAATAGAACAAGTAGGAAGTGTGCAAATTAGAGTGAGAGAGGAATTGGAGCACACAAAAAGAGAACAGACTTTGCAAGTGACGAAATGGTCAGAAACGATGCGTGAATGTGAGAGAAAAATAAACGGATTAACAAAATAGGCCAAAACTTGGAAACAGAAATATCAGATGGCGATGAAAGAACTGAAAGAATTGTCCAGAAAATGGACACCTCTATTCAATCTACAGATGTGGGAGCAGATAGAGGAACAACGAGTGGAAATCGAAAACTTACAAACAAAACTAAAATTACAAGAGAAAATAGAAGGGAATCTCAGGAAATTTACCACAATTTATTTCGATACAAGAGTAAGAGAACTGCGAGCAGAGATAGAGAGGTTAGAGACCCAAAGAGACACTTCAGTATTAGAAAGAGAAGTAGAGGATCTCACGGAAGAAGTGAACCAACTATCATATATGTTGGATGGGGAGATGAGTACAACGCAAGAATTGCGTGAAAGAATAAATGAGATGCTAAATATACCACCCATGATTTGGACCTCGCTGATACCCCTAATGCCAGTGCCGACCACATCCATAAATATGGGCGAACCAGCTGTACAGCCACAAGAAACTCTAATAGACGAAGGGTTTGTGGAAGTATGGGGCACATGGGTATAGAATGAGTGGAGAAGAATAATGTAAAAAGTGTAAAGATATGTAAATAAATAATGTAAATAAAATAAAAAACAAGAAAACGAATAAAAAAAAATAGAAAACCATATAAAAACCCATAAAAAGATAAAAATATATAAAAACCATAAAAAAAGTTAAAGAAAACGAGAATAACAAAAAATTATGTACATAAAGATTGTAGAAATGAATAATCAGAAAGAATCAACAACATTAGAAGGAGAATCCGGCGAGACCACTGTCAATGAGAGTTTACAACCTATAAAGATTGAAGTGGAAAACGAGTTCCCAGTTCCGATAAAATGTAAAATCGAGGAATCAATGGAAGTGGAAAGTAGTGAACAAGAAGAGATGATAAAGAACATAAAATTAGCGATGGAACAACAAATCTGAGAAATAGATGGCATAACAAATCAATGGTTCCAGTGGCGAAATCTAATAAAAGCCTTAAAAAGAGAATGGGTCGAGCTGAATAAACAACAAGAGGAAGTAGAAGAGGAAAACGAGGGGTTGAAACAAAAAATCGAAGTAAATAAGGGTTGGGAAGAAAAAGTAGATGAACTAAAAACCGAATTAGCAACGAAATGGACAAGACATGTGCTGGAAGACCACTGGAAAACACAAGCAAAGAGAATGCAAAGAAAATATCAAAAAACAAAGAGACTAAACCGAGCATATAGAAAGCTCGGGTTATATGCAATAAAACAACATAAAAAGGCGCAACAGCACAAACAACAAATACGAAAATTGAAAGAGACAAACGAGAGTCAAAAAAGTATGATAAAAGAAAAAGACAAAATCATCACCCTAATCCCAGAAATGAGAAATAGGTTAATGAGAGCCGAATTGTTGCTGATGAATAACCCAACCCTAAACGATCAAGATGAAACAAAACCGGAATAAAATAAGCGAAAAATGAGATTGTAAATAGAAAGTAAATGAAAAATAAAAATCTGTAAGTAGAAGAAAATGAACCAGTATCCTCAAATCATCGTACTCATATTCGTCACCCTAATCAACAAAATAAACGCAAATCCTCAAAAAATCCAAGAAGCCCTCGAGTCAATACAAACAATCAAACCAGAGCTAATCCGAATGCAAGAATATCTTCTCCGAAAACCCGTATACAAAAACTTCAATCTACACATACTACAGAAAATAAATCAACTCTCACAACTCGAAAACATCTTCTTACAAATAACAATATCACCATCTCACCCAAGTCCTGGAAATCCGAAACTAACAACATTCGAAATCACTATGTTCTGTGTAGGAATTATACAAATCATTACCTTCACAATCGCAATAATCTACAAAATCACCCAGATCGTGAAATCCTACAGAAAATCCCAACGCAATCGACACCAGAGAAGAAAAGATCAAAACAATCGAACAATTCGTTTCATAAAGCCTATCAACCCAAATCCTCAATATCAAAATAGCTCTGCGATAATCAATCAAATTCAACCCATCGAACCGCGACTCAAATCAACCAACCAGGACGATGTCCCAGGTCCAAGTCACAGACACTAATTCCATCATGATCCGACTGATTTTTAACGAACTTCATCTTGAATATGTAAATAAAAACTTACTGAAATAAATTTTATGTGTATACATCCCATCACCTTAAGTGATGTCTGCTTACTTCTTGTAAATTGTCATTTTATCCGTCTATTTAAGTGTTAAACGTATGCTAAATGTATATAAGTAAAAATAACAGTATGGGAATGTGTTGACTAGAAATTGCGGGGCGCAATTTAAATGATCCCGGGAGTGGTTTGTTGGGCTTAAAGCCAAAATTAAAACAAAATTACCAATAAACTAAAACAAAAAAATAAAGAGATGGGAATGAGGAAAATGGTCACTGCACATACACACGCACCACAAGCAGAGATCAAAAATAAAATATATTAATTAAAACAAAATAAAAATATAACAAAATTAAATAAAACAAATAATTAATTAAAATTCTTGAAAAAGTCTAGAGCTGCAGAAAGAAACATACGTGAAATAAAATAAACTGCCAAAACATTGCAAAATAAGGTTTAGATAAAACACAGGCATGGGTAAAAAGAATATTATGAAAAAATAGTAATAAAAATAAAATTCAACAACGTAATATTAATATATCAAAAAATAAGAAAAAATATATAAAAAATTATAAAAAATTATGAATTTACTAGTATAGATAAAAGACCGAATACCGGCCGTCATTTTATTGATAAATCCAAAGATCTTCTGCTGATCGAAATAAATAATATCGATTGATTTTGACCAGTAAATTTGTTATACGCCTTAAATTGATATCAATAATAGCTCAAACTACGTGGTTGTGAAAGGCCGACGCAATATTGGAATAACCGAACCGTGGTAGAATGTTCTATTACAATAGCTAAAATGAATCAATAAACCATATCTTCTATTTATTTAGTTATTTATTTATTGCTTTACTTTTAAACATTACATAACCCTTGTCTTGGAATCTGTTTTAATTCAGGCAATAATATTTACGAAATTCCATAACGTTGACAATGAGTTAGAGAGGGCTTCAAAATTTCCCACCCCGACAAATCCACTAACACTAAAATTCACCTCAAACATCGTTCGTAGAACTACCCTCTATGAGATTTCCGATTTAAAACTCCTAAATATGATCATGAATTTTCCTTGTTTCCATATAGCTACCAACAATAAATATCAGCTCAATTCAGACCAATCTACGAATTTTCCGACGACAACTCCCATCAAGTTCAATCCAAAGAGAAAAATTCTTTACTCATATAAATTTCCAACCTATCTAATCTACCACGCATTCCGAGACTGTCTCCTTCGATCACGGCCATGTCTCAACGGCTGGAGACCCTCGAGAGAGACTTCACAGCCCTAAAAGTCAAATATCAAAAACTCAAAAGCACCTGGAGCTCGCCCGAAGCGACTCTAAATCTTTATCAGAAAATCTCGCGCCTCTCTAGGGCTAGAGACAATCTCGTTATCGAAAATCGCAGTCAGCGAATCACTATCGAGGGTTATTCGGGGAGTAGTATTGGAAACAGTGCTCACCTGCTCGAATAGCTTTCGGCTGTTACGCACAGTACCAACATGGTTTCGGCCATGGGTGCGTATCAGTAAATTATAGTCATGGGGTGTGCGCGGAAAAGTGAACCCTAGAATAGAATGAGGAACGTTAGCGATGAGTAGTGCCTAGTTTCATTTATGAAAGTTTTCCCGTACACCAACACAATAAATAAAATAAAATTATTTAATACTGATAAACCTAAATCTAATAAAATTGAAAAACAAATCAAAAAAGAATTAATTAAAAAATTAAAAGAAGAGTATAAATCACGAATAAAAAATATTTGATTAATTTAGTCATTTAAAAAATAACAAAGAAAAAAAAGGAAAATTCATTAGAATCATTTGTTAAAGAAACAACTTTACTAAGTGCAGAAGATGTTAAAAATATAATTAAACTAACAAAATATAGAAAATATGTTCAATTCCTTTCAATTAAAGATAAAGATAGTAAATTAACACAAAAAGAAATTTGTGAGAAAATAGGAATAAGCGTTTCTGTTTTCTTAAAATGCGAAAAGAATTAAATTTACCATCACCACATAGATCAAAACTAAAAAAATTATTAAGAAACCTAAACCTATATCTCAATCTCAATTACAATCTATATCTAATCCTCAATCTCAATCACAATCTATATCTCATTGTCTAAAATGTTCTAAATATTTTAAATCATCTAAAACATTTAATAACCATAAATGTAAAGACTTATTCGCATCTGGTTATCAAGAACAAATAAATTATGAACAAAACGATCAAAAACAAATAAATTATAATGATCAAAATTATAATACAGGACAGAATTATAAAAACAGTCCAGGATAGAATTATAATCCAGGAGAAAATTATAATTCTTTCTTAAAATATAATTATGACCAACAAAACACAGAGATAACTAATATTGTTTCCGAGACAAATAAAAAAAATAATAAAAAGAAAAGCTTATCACTAGCAGTACAATTAGGCAAAGAAGTATTAGATAAACCTTTATTTTTTTATTTAAATGTATTTTCCTAACTAAATTCAATATCAAATCACATGCTTCCGCATAATTTTGAGTTTTGAGTGTTTCCATTTAAAATATAAAAAAACATCTTACAAAAAGTTGTTTATTAAAAATTAAAGCAAAAAAGCTTTGCAATGATAAATAATCGTTTCTTTTGTGAATATTGTAATAATTGGTATAAATCCAGTTATTATAATTTCCATTTATTATCTAAAATCCAACAAAATAAATGTTGAAAAGAAATTAAATTTAATCTACTTTCTAATAAATTAGAAGAAAAACAAAGTTATAAATAATGAATTTATATACTCAAGTATCCATTTCTAACTCAAGAATCTTGTATGGAACAAACAAGTATAAGATTTATTTTATCTAAATCAACACGAGATTTAAAAACAAAAGAAATAGTAAAGTAGATGTTTCTTTCCCATGTTTTAATTGTTTCGCATCATTTGCAGTAGAAAATGCTTTAAAAACTCATCAAAGATTTTGTGTTAATCACGAAGAAGGAATCGCATCATTCCCCCATAATCCATATCATGAATTTCAAAACTTTAATTTTAAAAATAAAGTTCCTTTTGTATGTTATTCAGATTTTGAAGCTTGAAATAAAGTTGAAGAATATAATGATATAAAAGGAGAATAAAAAGGGTTTTGTTTTAGTATTTATTTAAAAAGTAATTATCCGAATTTATTAGAGGATAAACATATAGTATATAAAGGGGAAGATGCAACTACCATCTTTGCTGAGACGATAAATAATTTAAATGAAGAATTAAAAATAAAATTAAAAACAAATTTTGTTTTCAATATTAATGAATCTCAATTAAATGAATATAATAATTGTAAAACATATATCTATTGTAATAAAGAATTAGTGGACGATAAAGTAATGGATCATGACAATTACTTAGAGATGGAAAATTAGAGAGGAACATCCCATAGCGAGTGTAATTTAAAAGCGAGGAATAATAATTTTGTTCCATTTTATTTCCATAATGGAAGCGAGTATGACAATCGTTTGATTTTCCTCCCACTCGCTCCTAATATCACAAAAATCCTAGCAAGTACTGATGAGAAATATATTTCATTTAGTGTTGGATTTCTAAGGTTTTCAGACTCATATAGAATGATGCCTTTATCACTTGATTATTTATCATCTCTTTTAAAACCTGAAGATCTTAAAATCTTTAATAAATTCTATCCACAATTTAATGGAAAAGTTCGGAAAGGAATATATCCTTATGAATATATAGCCGGAAAAAATTATAATGATATAGAACAAAAATTATCTGAAACTAAATTACCAGAAATTCTTTTCTATTATAATCAATTAAGAATTGATGGATTGAATGAAAACAATTATTTATATGCACAAGAATCTTGGAATTTATTGGGTTGTAAGAATATAGAAGAGTATACTATGCATTATTTAAACATGGACGTTTTCTTATTAGTTGATGTTTTTAAGAATTTTAGAAATGTTTGTCTTGAAAACTTTATCTGGATTAACTTGGGCAAGTGGAATGAAATTCACTAAACCATCAATAAGGAATATAGGATATGAAGAAGGGAAGAAATGTTTGTTAGGATCCTCAATAAATAATATTCGATCAAAATTTCATAAAATAAATCTGCATTATTTTGAACGGAAAGGGTTAAATAGTTATGATAAGAGATATATATACATTATCAGATGGTATAACAACCCTTCCATTTACTAATCATAGAATAAAATATATTGAAAAATATAATAAAAAGAAAAAAAAAGAATATTCTGATATAGAATTATCAAAAATGAATATTCAAATATTAAAATTATTAGTTAATTCATTTTTATTTCATTGAGCATTGTTTCTATTTTATTCATTTTATTTCATCAATAATTCATCGAGTATTATTTTCATTTTATTAATTATTTCTAGTTTATTCATCATATTTCATCAATAATTCATCGAGCATTATTTTTAATTTATTTCATCAATAATTCATCGGGTATTATTTTTATTAAACATCATTTTATTCATTTTTACAAGTAGTATAGGAAATGCAGATCAAACGCTTTTTGGGCCATGATTCACTAATAACACGAACCAATATATTCTCAGAAACCACCATTTCAACTATTTTCAACTTATTTCAATCTATTTCAAATTATTTACACTGTTTTCAATTTTAGTAAATTAAGAACATTGGGATCTAACTATATAATTAATATGGTTTTAGTTACAAATATAAGCATTATAGCTTTATGTCTGTCTGTCTGTCTATAATGTGTGTGTCTATTATATGTCTGTGTTTATAGTGTGGACGGGTGATGGGGCGTATTATGTGTGTAATTGTGGCCCAGAAAGCTACAAGAAACCAAAGGGCGTAAGAAGTAAAGTATAGTAAGTATCAGATCTTGACAGCCATAACAAGGCAAGACGAGGAAACGATAAAGAGAACTATTTTTGAGAAATGGATTTTGAGATTTGGTTGTCCAAAGGAGATAAGAGTTGATTGTGGTAAGGCATTTGAGTCGGTGATAATGAGAGAGTTCACAGAAAAGCTGGATATTAAGTTATGTTTTTCGATCCCATATCACCATCAAACAAATGGACAAATGGACAATCCTAGAACTGATAAATGCTACCAACCAGAAAACGAGCGGAAAAATCCCGACAGAGATGGTTTTTGGGGAAAAGATGGTATAAGTCCGAAGAAAGACAGATAAAAGAAGAACCGGAAGAACAAACAAGAAGAGAGTTCAAGATTGGAGAAGACGTATTAATAAAAGTAGAAACAAGCAATAAAAGCCAAGACAAATATGAGGGACTATACAAAGTGATCGAGAAAGTCCATGACAGACGATATATCCTAAGAAACAAAGATGGTAAAAAGATCGAAAGAAACGTAAAGACTAAAAATTTCTTAAGGGGGATATAAGGAAAGCTGATATCTGATGAAATTTTTAAAAGTTTAATTTTATATAAATATTTTAAATTGAATTTAAAATATTAAATTTAAAAATGGAAAAATGAATTGTTCTATTTTGTTTAAATAAGAATAATAGAGGGAGATAGTTATTTTTTGATTGAAATAAAATTTATGGATTTAATTAACTCCTAACAGGCACTAAGTCAGAAGTTACAATTTTGAGAATTTGAATGGGAATTCGACAACTTTGATAAAATACTGCAAACATAGAGATTCCCAATGAAATTCATGGCGAATTGGATGATTTCCCAATAGAAGTTAAAAATCAGTATGTAACAAAATTGAGAGATTGAAACTAACCCATTATGTAATATGTGAGGAGTAAAAATTAAAATATTAAATTAAAATTATTTCATGATCAAATAATATAAAATTAAAAGTGAAACTTAAATTATTTAAAATATATTAAAATTAAAATGAATATTTTAATTTTAATCATAGAAATAAGTTTTTAATAAAATTGCAATTTAAGTATGAATGTGGTATGTTGATGGTTTGTTGAGATTTGATTGAAATTAAAATTTATAAAAAGAAAATGTCCCAAGAATATTTGTTTATGTAAGCAGATTTAATGAAATATAATTTTGGATTTATTTAGTCTTAGTAACTTATTTGATGACAGAAGAATTGAATGTTATAGCTTCTAACATAGTATATAGTAGTTTAATACTAACATTGATGTGGATTGGAGCAAAGGTTACAAAGGTTCATCATGCAATAAAGTTTAAGGAAACACCCATTTAAAAGAAATATGTTAATATAGACACTGGATTTCTAACAAAATCAATAAAATCAATATTGTATAATAACTATTGATTATTTCTTAATAGTTTATATGGAAAAATGATAGAAAATTTAAACAAGAGAATGGGTTTCAGATTAATTAACTCTGCTTCGAAGTTAGTAATATCCGCATCTAAACCAAATTTCCAAAAAGCATCAAGATTGCGGATGATTTATATACTGTACTGTTGAATAAAGATGCATTTTGCTTTGATAATCCTAGTGATATTGGTCAATCTGTAATTGATTTATCGATACTCAAGATGT
The DNA here is from genome assembly GCA_022537955.1 of Schmidtea mediterranea. Taxonomy (NCBI): domain Eukaryota; kingdom Metazoa; phylum Platyhelminthes; order Tricladida; family Dugesiidae; genus Schmidtea; species Schmidtea mediterranea. The sequence goes on along the minus strand of CM039679.1, from coordinate 43,825,812 downwards.
ATCAAATACAATATTTTGAATTACAGAAATACCGTAATGAATTAAATTGTATAATTAATATTGTAGTGGGCAATGCAGAGACTTTCTTTCTCGAAAATTAAAAATTATAAGTTAAGTGTTTTTTAACTTGAAATGATCAATGGCAATATATTAGATCAAATGTATTATGATTAGAGTTTGAAAAATAACCGGATTTTTTGAAACCGCGGTTTACGGTTTCGGTTACGGTTTTCAATAAAATTAGTTCGCTTAAAGAAGAAAATCTATACTATAATAAGGTACATTTTATAATAATAAATTATATACCATTTAACTTTTTAATTCCATTTATTTATATTATAAAAAATAATTCAAAATTTAGCAATACAAAAAAAGATAAAAAAATTTTTAAATTGTCAAACAAAAATGATTATAGGTTATATTAAATGTTTAATTATTTCTACTATTAATTCTATAATATTTTAAAAATACCAAACAATTAATGGAATAATCACTAAGGCGAGATCTCAGTTTCCGTGTAAAATTCGCTAAAACGGAATATACTCGTTCAGATTCGGAGGACGTACTATTAAAACTGCATCATATAATTGTTGTAAAGTTTGAGTTCTTTGCCAGTTTTCTTATATATAGCAAATTCTTCTTTGAGAGATTTATTTGGGGTCTTGTACTCCACCCTCTTTGGATGCATTATTTATGCAAGCGTTCATTTCGTATTCTAAAGACATAATATCACAATGAACAGAAACATCATTTGAATCGATGAAACACTCTTCATCATCAGATACCGCGGATGTTGATAAATTAGGGTACCGAAATTTAAATTTTCTTTTGTCGGTATTTTTTGCTACAGAAGACAGGATAACAGTGAGTTAAGATCTGAATTCTCTCGAGAACATAATTGCGTCTTGATATTTTCTTTCAGTGCATTAATTTCAGGTATCGCTTCGACAAGAGTTTTTTCATGAGATCCGATTTCATCAATCTTTTTCAACAAAAAAATTAATTGCACCTTTGGCAGTAATTAAATTGGCGTCTTTCCTACTTAATGCAAGCACAGTGAGTTCTAAAGGTTGCAAAATAGAGCACAACCCTTTAATTACGTCTAAATTGAGACCAATGAGTAAATTTGTGGCGTTTAAATTTCACAAAATAAGATACCATGATTCATAAAAGGTATGACACTTTGGAAGAAATTCTATTTTTTAAAAATATGCTAAAAACCACCCGGGTGGTTTTCGAATATTTTAGATGCTAAATGAAACTAAAAAAATGCTAAATTTGGCTCCTAAAGAACTAAAATGGCAACGCTGCTAGTAATCGCGAAATGCAAAGGCTGATTTAAAAATAAAATGTTGTTGTTGTAAATAAGTATTTTTAGTTTTGAAGTCTCATATTGTAATTCTTTATTTTGTTTCTCTTTAAAAATTATTTAAATCAAAAGACTTCTTTTTTCTTTAGAAAAAAAATACCTAAAAGGAAAATTTGGTAAAACCGTAAGACCGCGATTACCGGGTCCGGTTTTCGGTCACGGATAACCGCTGTTTCAGCTACGGTTAACCGAACCGTGCAAAATCTAATTATGATCAGACTCATCCATAATACTGTAACAAAATATATTCCTATAAATATATATATATATATATGTAAAGGAGTGTTGTTTTATTTCCACTACAAAGGCTATAACCTTCTTAAGAAAAACAGGAAACAGATAATATTGATTTTATCTCTCGAATTCGACTTTCTATAAATTGCTTATTACTTCGAATATAAGCTTCCCTCAGATTTAAGCCACACCTTAATTTTGCACATTAAAAATATAAGTAAAAATGCGGCTTATATTCTAATTAATACGGTTTATTAATAATTTTTTTGTTTAATATTTATTAATATGGTTTTGTTTATAAAATCCGTTATCTTTGAATTTTTTATTATTAAGTAGACAACGCTCAAATTTTAATATTGGAAAATTGGCTTAAATCAGGAAAATTAAAATTAAATTCAAAAAAGCTAATAATTTAGAATCAAAGTCAAAACAAAACAATTTTAAAAATGCTTCTTTAACCAATGAGGTGAATGGTAAAAGAGGAAAATACAACGATGATTATTTTATGTTTGGATTTACATGGACTAGTAATGAAAATGAACCAAGTGGTGTTTGTGTGGAATGCAAAAAAATTATAAGTAACAGTAGCTTAAATCCTGTAAAACTAAAAAGACATTTGGAAACAGCTCATCCTGAATTGATAACCAAAGATATTGATTATTTTCAAAGAAAAAGTGATGAGTTACAACAGAAAAAAACTTTTTTTTCAAATTTTATAAACGACGATGTTGGCGAATAGGGTGGATTGAGTGGATCTCAACTAAACGCCTTCAAGATTATTATTCTGTCCCTCCTATGTACTCATGGTGATTACTATGTTGGTACTGTACATAAGTGTTGAAAATTCATAAGCAGGTGAGCTCAATTTCTAGAACTACTCCTAACCGTCCAATTTCACAATTTCTATTTGTCATCTTTACCCATTTTTTATTAAAGTACCTTTAAAAATTTGAGCAGCGTTCCGTCCTTATATTTTGGTAAATTTCCTTTTTCATTTGTTTAATCACTGTATCGACTGCACGTTCGTCCTAGTTTACCCCTTATCTTTCCCTGTATTTCAAATTTGATTAATATTTTCTTAACTCCCGGCGCAATTCCCGTGATTTTAAGTAGTTACAGCCCTCTGTGGTCACTTTAATAAACACTACTCACATCTGCCAACTGACATCCTTCGACTATTTGAAAATGTTCCTTTCTAATCGATTTTACGATCGATTTTCCCATGGTTTTACCTGCCCACTCCGATCGACATTGCCATCAGACGCTGTTGGTTTTGCAACGACGCCTTACCGGTAGACTTGAGTGTTTCGACCATAAATCGTCACGGACAGCCGAGGGATTAAGAGTATCGCAACCAGCAGTCACAACTAGCGAAAGCTAACTCACCAGTCTGCCCTCCTTAAATTCTATTTCAATACTTATTATAAATAAGATTTTAGAGGGACTTCAGTGGCACCAAAAGATGCCACGACCATCCAGAATAAGGTTAAAATTCGTAAAAACAAAACTTTAACATATACAAATACAGCAATACCTCGCTTAGTGCGGTTTCGATTAGTGAGGTTTCACTATAGTGTTTTTTTTTGGGATGGAAAAAATTAAAATTTACAATTTTTTATCAATAAAATACGCAAAAACGTATAAACAAGCAATTTAAAATATAAATTTCTTAATAATACAAATAGGCTTACTATTCACGAAACATAATAAAATCACAAAAAGTGTAAGTTTATAATATTAGAAAATGTAATTAAGAATAAATAAAATATTAATTGGATACTTACAGTGGCGGATTTAGATTTTGGTGCGTGGGGGGGGCGAGGAAAATTTTCAGGGGGCACCACAAATTATGAAGATGGTACTACTCATTTCCCCGAGTATTGAGTGAATACCAATATTATTATAAAGCATTAGATTCAGTAAATTTATTCTAGTAAATTTATTGATGTAACAAACATACCACTTTATTTATTATTTAAATTGCTTCCTGCGTGATGATTTCATTGAAGCAAAACGATTTATAGTCGATTCAAAGTCAATGTTCTCAGCCAGTTCGCGTTCTATTGAAATTAATTCTAATCCAGACAGACGTTCGTTTGTCATTGTTGATCGCAAATAATTTTTGATGATTTTCAGTCTACTGAAACTTCTTTCAGCAGTAGCAGATGTAACAGGAAGAGTCAAGTATATTTTATAGAGAATTGCCAAATTGGGAAGTCCTGGCGCCATCTATTTTTCAACCAAGAAAGGCAGCACCTCTTTAGGTTGTAGTTCACAAGATAGTAATGGGCGTATTGATGAATACACGTATTTGAAAGTATCATATTCTAGGATTGCTTATTCAATATTAACATCGTTTTTGTAAATGTCGTGCAAGTACCGATAAGGAAGCAGCTTTAAATTATCCTATAGAATTAAAAAATTGTTGAAGAAGGTGACTATCAAATTGAACAAATATTTAATGTGGACGAAACAGGATTGTTTTGGAAAAAATTACCGTCACACACATTTATTGCCGAGAAAGAAAAGACATATCCTGGATATAAAATTTCAAAAGACCGTCTAACACTATCATTAGGTGGAAATGCTGCAGGGGATTTCAAACTAAATCCTATGCTACTTTATCGCGCTGAAAATCCCTGAGAACTTAAAGGTTTCTCTAAAAATACGCTTCCTGTATTATGACGTGCAAATAAAAAAACATGGGTGACAAGAACTTTATTTGAAGATTGGTTTCAAAATTATTTTTGTCCTGCAACAGAGCGTTATTGCAAAGAAAATGGCTTAGATTATAAAATTTTATTGATTTTAGATAACGCACCAGGTCATCCAACTGGGGTCTCTGATTTAAATGAACATATAAAAATAATTTTTCTTCCCCAAATACTACCTCATTAATTCAACCAATGGATCAAGGTGTCATTGCAACATTCAAAGCATATTATTTACGCCGAACATTTTCGCAAGCTATAAAAGAACGTCAGGGGAAAATGCACCAACTTTAACTGAATGTTGGAAGAGTTACAACATCAGAAATGTTATTGAAAATATCGGCGAAGCTTGGCACGAAATTACTGCCAGAAATCTGAGGGCAGTTTGAAAACATATTTTGCCGCATTCCGCAAATGATTTAGTAGGGGCTTTGAGACTTATTTTGCTGAGGTCACTCATGACATAGAAGAAATTGGAAGAGACCCAGGTTTTAGTGAAATTGATTCTACCAATGTGATAGAGTGCATCAATTCAAATACGAATGAATTGGACAATGAAACTCTTCTTAAAATGGAAGAACAACGAGCATTCGAAGAAAGGGACAGTGACTTAGATAACGCAGTTGCAGTTGAAGAACTTTCAAAAATTATTAAGATGGCCGATAAGCTTTCAGAACATATCATGGAAGTTGATCCTAATTTTGAACGCAGCATTCATGTTCGCCGAAACATTGGCAGTTTAATTCGTTGCTACAGAGAGTTGTTTGAAGAAAAAAACCAAAGAAGATAAGTAAACAAACATCGATCCTACAACTTTTTGGAAACTAAATAAAATATTTTTTAGCTCGAATTTGGGAGTGCTACTGTACTGTAACACATAATAAATACTTTTAAATTATTTATTTGGTTTTATTTCATTCATATCGTATTATAATTAATTCGTGACATTTTTTATTTATTTTGAACTTGAAAACATTGATAATATATCGATATGTATTAAAAAAAATTTTTGAAACCAATTACAATTTTTCCCATAGACTACATAGTTCAACTAGTGGGGTTTCACTTAGTGCGGTTTCACTTAGTGCGGCATATCGGCGGATCCAATTAACCGCACTAAGCGAGGTATTGCCGTATACATTAATATGAAAACATAAAACTATTTACAAAATATCAAAAATGTTAAATATGTGGAAAAAAGAGTTATTATGGAATTGAAAAAGTTTTCAAACGATAAAGCTGATGATATGACACTTGCACCGATGGATGATTACGATGTTACAAAACAGATCGGATCATTTGTTGGATTTGAAAACATATGATGGAGGCAGATATTAAATCAGCTTTGATATACCATCAAACTTTCCTTTCAAACCTCCAAAGGCAAAATTTATTTCTCGAGTCTGGCATCCAAATGTCTGTTCAGCGAGTGGATATATCTGTTTAGACTTACTGAGAGAAGATAAATGGGCTGCGGGAATTTCTTTGAAAAACGTCCTAACTTCCATTAAAACCCTTCTAATTCTTGCCCAGCCCGATGATCCTCTAGACACAGCCGTTACCAAGTCAATTCATTGGCAACCATGAACTATTCGAAAAGACTGCAATGTTTTGGAATCACGTTTTTGCCAACGGACCAGAAAAGCCAGAGTTTGTAGAAATGACTCAAAAAGTAAACCTGTTGGTGAGCAACGGAAGGGACAAAACCAAAGCGGTTCATCAACTGTCCAAAGCCAATTGGAATATTGATATGATTAATTAATTAGTTTATTTTTATAATAAAATTTTCAGACAAAATTTAGCATACAATTAATATGGTTAAATTAGGAATTTGGCTATGGTATATATAGTTTTTTTTTGTGTGTGTACGCCACCAATAGGGCTTTTTGGATATTTTGAGGAGTTTTTATTAATATTATTAAATTTTTAATATTTTATAATTTTTACCTTATTTTTGATGTATTATTTATATTTTTCTGAATTTGTTTTTATTATTATTTCTGGGTTATTATTCGTTTTGACCATTAAAAAGTTAGTTTCTTGGTCGCCGCTTCCGCCTATGATTTTACTAAACCTTCTTTTGCAAGGTTTTGGCGGTTGTGTGAATTGAATATGTTCCTGTCTGCTGCTGTAGGCTTTGGATTTTATTAATTTTGTTTTATTTGGTGTTTTTTAATTTTTAATATCTGTCTGCGGTGTTTGTGTATGTTCACTATAGCCATATTAATAATTCACCAATTTGTTTAAATTGACATAAATTTATTTTTTGCTTTATTTGTGGCGTTAAGCTCAAAATAATAAAAATGCATTAACTGCATCATATATGGTCAGTTTAAAATTTACTCAAAAAGGTGAAGCTTATACTATTGCTGAAAAGCTAGTTAAACATTATTCAAAACATTCATTATCATACATGTTTGTGATGGTAAATGTGTAAAAAAAGATGGGATTCATGCTTTCATGTTTGCACTGATGAGGCTAAAGCTTTGATTGGATGTATTAAATATGCAAATGCAAAAATTAAATCAAGGCACCAAATATTAAAAATAAGCATTGCTGTCTTCATTGTGAGGCACTTGCTGTTAAACGTATGCCAAAAAAACTCGAAGTTCTTAAAAAATGTTGTCAAAATCGAGGATTTTATTATGGCCTAACCACTAAATTCCAGAATATTTACATAAAAAGTGATTAATTCATACAGAGGTCAGATTGTTATCTTGATGTAAGGTTTTAACAAGATTCTGCGAATTAAAGGATGAAATTAAAATATTTTTATCCGAATATCTTAATGAATTGGCTGAAAATTTAAATAGTATTGTTTGGCTTCAGTATCTGTCATATCATGGAAATATATTTTCATAAATAAATGAAATCAATCTTTCACTTCAAGGAGCCAAAACAATTTTTAAAGTTAATAATAAAATAAAATCAGTACGCTTAAAACTAAATGTTTGGCATGCCTGCATTACTGCAAGAAGCACAGAATGCTCTCCTTAGCTAACAGATGTTTTGGAAAATAACAGTTTATCGTTAGATCTTACCGCTAAAAATCATAAATTGTATCATCTTGAATATTTTCCTCTTCAAACGAATAATTATAGTTGGGTAGAAAATCGTTTTGTTGAATCTGATGATTTAAAAATTCTACCGATTAAAGAGAAGATTATTGATATTTGTACAGACACTGCATTAGAAAATACATTCAAACAGGTTGGAATTATATCATTTTGGATTCAATTGTTAAACGAATATCCTTAATATGCAGAAAAACAGTAATGCCTTTTGAAACAACTTATCTTTGCAAAACATCATTCTCCGTTTATATTGCTATGAAAACTAAATACAGAAATAAACTTGATGCAGTAAATCCCATGCGTTTACGGTTAACAACAATTTCTCCAAATATTGTCAGTTTATGTAAAGCTAGGCATGTACACCCAAGCCATTAATTTAAAAATTAAAATATTATTTAAGTTTCTTATATTTAATAAAAGAAAACACAAATCAACAAATATATATTCTACTACAATATATTTCGACAGCCTCAATGTCATCGTCAGTTAGCTTTTATATTTCCCAAATATTGTAATAAAAAGTTAATTAGGGTTCCGCAAGCATATAAAGTTTGAAGACCACTGGTCTAAAACCTCCTAATTTTTATGGAATTCCTGGTATGTCATGGGCGTCTGCTGTCATGACATTGCAGAAACCCATAGAACTTCTGCAGGGCATGGAAATGCTTAATTTCTATGAGGGAGGAATACGGGGTGGGTTAACATATGTTAACAAGCATTATGTCGCAAGTTCTAAAGATACATAACTTCTATATATTGATATAAATAATTTGTATGGTTGGGCTCTTAGCCAATTCACCGATTCATTTTTGCTTGAGGTTAAGCAGTGTAAGCTAGATACTCTTTTGCCGGAAATGATACGTGATAATCCTTTATATACCTCAAATTATGACCCGGAACATCCTTTCTACTCGAGATTCTGTGAGAGATAAATTTTAGGATGAGAGAAGGTCTTGGGTATAAGGAAAGGGTTTTCTTAAGACCCAAGTGGTATAGTTTATTGGTAAAGGAACGACACAATGAGAAATTAATCGGGACTGAGATTAAGCACAGTCTTATTTAGACTACTACATAAGAACGTAGTATTTCAGTTCCTGAAACTAGGATAGTGGACGTGAAACCACCAACTATATACATTAAAAAAAGTAAAAATAGACTTATCAAACAACGATGATAAGTGATTATGGGTGGGTCGTATCGCATTTGGGCATTATTTTGTGGTGTTGATGCAGATTTCAATGAATCGGGCCACTCTGCAGTGATTTTAGTCGGTTTCGATGATGATTATTGTTATTTAATAAATCTTTATAAAAAACAAAAAACGTCTTTTAACGAATTAATTTGTTTTCCTTTTTATTAGAGTTTGAGAACTAATTATAGCTTTAGTGTTTAATTATTATTTTCAAGTTTAATTACCTTTTATTGTTTTCAAACTTAATAATAATAATAATAATAATAATAATAATAATAATAATAATAATAATAATAATAATAATAATAATAATAAAGTGTTTAAACATGGAAATAATAACAAAGTGGGTCTTTGTTTAAATGACCAAAAAAAATTTACTTTTATTTTTAAAAAAAATTTGCCCCGGGGGGTATGGTATGTTTTTCTCCCAGCGGGCCGTTAACTTTCTACTTTTTCTAATTTCAGATGAACACATAATTTTACTTCAGTATCTCAATCCTGATCCCTTATGGCATTTGCTTATAATATTAACAATTATAACAATTGATTAATAAATATGATTATAACAATTATATTGGCTTTGAGAAAGGTCATTTAAATTTCACCATTGAACTCAATACAAAGTGGCATAAATTATTTCAATTAAAATCCGATAGCACAGTTACATTTCTCGATTATCAATGAACGAGTTAAATGTCAGTGAAAATAATTAATAACATTAGATTTCTAAATTATAAAAATCATCTGACTTTTAAAATTAAATGTTATCAACAACGAATTATTTTCGGATTTTTATCAAGCTCCTGTGATTCCTGCCTCAGTGCAATTCGCGTTGCTTTTCATCATTCAGAATTCTCTATGTTTCAACGATTCAACAATGCACTTCACTACCTTTCCCAATGCAACCGTCATAGTGTATGGTATTTACTGGATGCTTGTTACAGCTTACTACGACCAAAATACAATTGGACCAACTATATTTTTTAATGAAAAAGAAGAATGAGTTTTTAGTGAGCATATGGCTGAAATGGTTCAAGGATATCACGATGAAGAAAATTTTTGACTCAATTTTGAGTATGATGGCTAACTTGCAGTGAGAAAATTTGATCAGAAGAAGTCGATTTCTCAAACGAAATCAAGTTTTATTTTAATTTTTGTGATTAGCATAATTTAAGTCCACTTTTTTATTGGTGGTAAATGCTTTTATCATTTTGTGTTAAATTTGTTTTTTACCACTAGTTTCTGACAAATTTCAATGTTTCCACTAAATTATGTGATAGATAGAGCAAATGTTTTCAGGGGTTATTTTGCTGTATTATTAAACTTCTAATATCAATTTTAATTAAATATTGATCAATTTTCATCTAATAATAATAATAATTGGCCAATCTTGAATACAATTGAAAATTAAAAAATGCTGTTATTAAAAGAAATATGGTGTCATGTTCGTATGAAATAAATTTAAGTTGTGTTAATATGTATTATTAGTTATTGGTAAGTTTCATCTTTACATCTTTCCTTTTTTATAGTCATAACTTGTCAATCTGAAGTTCATAGCTCTTTTCAGGTGACGGTGAAGAGGCCACAGTTTCCATTTCTTGCTCAAAATCAAGAACAATATAGCACAATTTTTCTGTAATATCTCGGACAATTTCTCTTTCGGCTGTAGTTGTAACAGTAACCTCTTTCTGTTAGGATTTTCATTAGATAATCAGTTAAATCTCTTCCAGCCCAATCCATTCTGCAAATCGAATGAGTCAGTGCATAGACTGTCCGACGCCCAGCCGCATCGAAAGCGAAAACTGTAGTAATAGATTCCAAATGAATAAAGACATCTTCATCGCGTAGTTCTTTGTCGTTAATAATGAATACATCACCATTCTTCGAGTTAAACCATTTATCTTGTCCGACATATTATTCAGAATTAATTCACAAAAAAAACCAAAGCAAAATTCCAAAATAACCACGACAAAGTATATTTAAGTAATTCAAAGTTTCAAAAAAAACCCAATTCAAATTGTCATCAAAAAACTGACCTGATAAAACAAAATCTCGCCAATTTAAACAACTTGAATAACTCCAGAAATATTGAAATTTACCAAACGAAATTCCAGAAATATAAAATCGATCCCCAAAATTTCATTGAACACCAAACTAAATAGCTCGTGTGCGTGCGAACACAAATAACAAATTTAACTACACCACAAATCTTGCACACAGACGTGACAAATAAATCCATAGTGTTCATCAGGATTTAACATTTATATTATATTTATATGTTATTTTCATATTTAAAATTTGCCTTTCAATCGCGAACTTATATATTTCAGAAATACGCTTGACTACTAAAAATGGTTTCCGACACCTGACACGAAAGATACATTTTCAAAAGTACGTTTCTTTTGTATTACTAGCTAATACTATGCAAAAATGACAGAAGCTTAAATTGCAACATGCATGTTTTTGACAAAGCATTTAAAAAAAAACTTCCATGTTCTTATGATAAGAACACGATGACGTTTATTATATACAAATACTTGTTCAGGCAAATAAACTCTTAAGTGATAGATTTAACTATAGACCCGGGAGAGAGCGTACCGCCTCCCCGTCTTATTGTCAAAAAAGTAGTTGTTTAAGCTAATGATTCCCCATAAATGTTTGGAAAGTTACATCACTGGCTATAATATTATATTATCCAGTTGATACAACTACAATGTTGCTCCAGTATGTTTATGTAGGTGTGCAGCATTTACAGCCGATGCCTCGAGTCTAGAGCACGCTGTTAAGAATTTATCTCAAAATTTCCAAAGCTAAACCGGTTTAGATCTTCAGCCAGTGATTAGATTTTCCCAGCAGTCTCAAACTATAAAATAATTCTCACGCAAGAAACTTAGCAAGCTAATCCTATAAAGATTAGGAAAATCTTGCAAAAGAATGTAGCTAGTTTTCGTACTTTTATAAATAATTTTGTAAATTAAACAGACTAATACCATAATTCTCAAATCAGATTTATAAAAAAAATTGATTTGAATAATCAATTTCATAATAAATTATAATGATATAATATTAAAATAACAGCCATGGCTGAATACGTCTGTGACGTTCATAAACGCAAATCAGTTGATAAATTGAGAGTAGCAATAGGTTTAAACCGGAAAAAGAAAAAAGACTTAAGATATCTGTGGGTAAATGTATTAAATTAACGTCATTTATGACTTAAGTACCAGTAGTTCAATCACTTGAAGTTTCTTCGGCAATTAACTAAGCATCACATTTAATTGAATCATCTCCTGACTGCACATTCCAGTACAGAGCCAACTGAAATTGAAACACTATCAGTGGCTCATGGATTAAAACATAAGCAGACTGGTTAGGAATTTGAAGCAATGAAAGAATAATTTTCTGTATATATTATTCATTAACCTCTTCTACCTCAATCACATTTTCAGAAAGATCCATTAATACGAGTTTAAGCACAAGACTGATACGAAAATTATGTGAAATAGAACTATATCACGGAATATTATTAATATTTTATATTTCGGACAGATAAATTAGGAAGTTTCAAGGTTTCTTGATACCAAAAAGTTTCGGAAAGGGTAGTATGAAACAAGTTGGCTGATTTATTCGCCAACAAATTAAAAGATGTACTGCCAAGGTTGTTGGTTATTTGCTTATCGTTATTCTGAAAATTATAGTCTTTGGGGGTGAAATAGTTTTGGAGTTGTAGATATATTATGGAGGTCATTAACTACATATAATACGATTTACATTCTCAGATTTTAAATTAATATAGGAATTTAGTAGATATATATACATACACCTAGCCCCCGTTTTACACGGTAATTTTTCACGTTTTCGCTTTTACATGGTTCGAAAATTATAATTTTTTTTATTTCACTCATCAATACATATTTATAATAATGATATGTATATGTATATACATATTTATTTAAAAATAAAAATATAAGCATAAACAGGGAATTCCCACACTTAAGTATTTGCGTTTTAACAAATTATTATTGAAATTATTTTTTCAACTTATGCGCATTACGTTCATTGCCCAGTTTGATTGATACAATAAATTTGTGTAATGTAATATTATTTCGATTTGATTACACAATTTTCGAGAATCATCGTAACGGTAAGTATCCTATTAAGTAATAAAATTATTTTAATTTTTACATAGATATGCGATTTTAAAGGTCTTATAATGTCGAAAGAAATTCGAAAAAACAATTTAAAAAAAATAAAAATATTAGATAGACTTAGCCATGGAGAAGGTTCATCAGCAGTTGGCAAATCATATGGTATGAATAAAGCTACTATTAGAAAGAGTGTATTAGTTGGAATTTTTACCAGTAAGCAAATCTCTTCATAAGTCAGAGATGTTGGAATTGTTAAGATGGAGTAAGCATTAATGATATGGATTGAAGATCAAACACAAATAAAGCTTAGAAAATCTTATCAAAAATAAAAGAACAACCATTAACATCTGACAACCAAAAACCTGATTTTGCAGTAAGCCAAGGCTGGTTCAAAAGATTTAAGACTCGAAATTGTTTACAAAATCTTAAATAAAAGGTGGATCGGTATTTGGTGATAAAATTGCCACATAAGCATAGTTTACATTGATTTATAGGTCCGATTTGCGAGTTTACTTCTTTGTTGGAACCAATCCCTTACAAATATACTATGTCTTTGTCCCCATTTACACGGAATTCTCAGAACCAATCTACCGTGTAATTTGGGGGATAGGTGTAATCGATAAAAGCCTGCTTGAGATGGGGAGTTATTCCATAATGACACCATTATAATAAAATTACAACGTAAATTTTATTGTTAATAACATTTATTTGGTACGAAAAACTTCTGAAAACACTTCTACTTGAATTTTTGGCTTCAACATCAGCATGTTATAAGATTTTTTGAAAGTTGTAAATAAATATAATATTTAAATAAATTTTACCATATACATTTATATATAAATAATATTAAAATTATAATATTTATGTAAATGTGACCAGCATAATTATATATCGACTTTTTTATAGTTCCCACAATCCCTCTGAACCTCATTTTATCACACACAAGACCCACTAGCAATTATATACAATTGAACCTTGAATTATGTGAAGCAAAGAGCAAGATACCATGGTAAATTTCACATATAAATTCAGAAACATTAAATGTCAGCACTCTATTCTAAAAATTACACAAAGGAATTATACTATTGGATAAGCTGTGTCTCAATTTAAAACAAAATCGCACTACTAATAGGAGAACGAAAAAGAGCTTTTAGAAATTGTTCAGAAAATAGAACATTAGAAAAATAAAAAATACGCTACTTCGAAAAGTTTGTAACAATAAATTTTATTAACCAATAGTACCATAATAGGCACAATAACAATAAAAACAATAACAAATACACAACATATTTCCCAAATATACCTACAGCTAATAAAATCAGAAAAATTATCAATAAAATACATTTGCCTATCAACACTCGTCCCACCTTCATTACATTAAAAAACAACAATTTCAAAAGCTTCCAAAATCAAACATCTTTAAACATAAATATCTTTACAGTTCTACCATCAGATGCATTTACTTTTCCAAAATTTAGTATTTAAAATTGCCTAAAATTTTATGCAACTTACAACACAGAACTTGTCGCATATAACTAATTGAGGTTTAAAATTAAGTTGAATTAAATAAATATTCATCTTAAAAATCACTTAAATATTGAGATAAAATTAACATAATGATTGAAATATACACATGATAAAGACTGCCAAATATTGTGCACGGAGGAAAAAAATTATTTTGATTTATAGTCTTACAATTATTAATATAAAAATGATTGAGGAAATAATCCTTTAATCTTAATTTGATCTAGGTATAAAACATTTAATATTACTATAAAGTGCTATAAAGTGACATTTAATGGAGAGTCTGTACTATGTCTCTAATAACGAATAACCTAATTTTGAATGGTTAGTCAAACTTCCAAGAGTTCGTAGATATAGTATTATAATAGTATTATATGACAAGCTCTAGTAATAGACCTGATCTGTACATTGATTTCCGATCACTGTGTACATTAACAATATAGAAGTTACCATCAGTACATCGTTGGTAGAACGTAAAATAGGCATCAAGGAGTTTATGGAAGAGCTGACGATAGGTCAAAAGGTTACCCTATGGAAATTAAAGTAAGAAACAATAAGCGGCAGCAGTCTAAAGTACCAGATATAGAAGCCATATTTATAGCATATTTTAATTGTCATTTCAATCCGACATTTGACTTTTTTGTATAGTAAAGTGTATTCATATTTAGCACGTTGATTGAGAAGCCAGTCATTTGAGACAAGTTCGTCTTCATGGAGCTTGATTGTCATCTAACTAAAACTACTATAATTTTTTAGAAAAAACAAAATAAGGTAAATAAAAAATTATTAAGAAATATCAATAACTAAAAATTTTTACAGGTTCAGCGGCACAAAAAATTTGATTGATATTGATAACGACTATTATGACCGCCATGCCGCTCAACCTGTCAAAAATAAATTATATTTTGACCCACAAGGCAAAACATGTAAAACACGCGTAGTAGTCAATGTGTTCGGAAAAGTTATTTATTATTATAATTATTATTTATATTTTTTTAGAAACCGAATTAATGACGCAACAAACTCAACATTACTGTATATGATATATTTTAGAATATACTGTCTACATACTCATTTGTTCTTTATTTTTAATTTAACGAAATAGTTCAATCTTTTGTAAATGTTTTAGATATTTAAAATTTCGTATATAAGACTTAAAAAAATTTAAAATAAGTAAGTAGAGATCAAGATAAATAAATAAAATAATTAAAAAAGAAAATAAAAAGCACACATAGAAACAGTATATAAGTAAATTCATTATTTTTACCACAATTTATCACTTTTAAAACTTCAATAAATAAGAGTAGACGGAATTGTTTTCTCTGATCGTCATGATTTAAAATCACAAAAATTTGCGTAGTATTAGAAATGAGAAAATTTGAGGACAATCTTTATAGCAAAAATCTGTTGTAATTAGAAAAGTATGGGAAAGGAGATAGGCTTAATTCACCCAACGGACTAAAATTTCATTAAGGAGCGATGTTTTTGATATACTCAGTAGGGGAAGATGGCGAATTGACACAGTAACTGAAGTGATTACGATTCTCAATATAATCCGAGATTTTGGAGTCTCTATATAATAGTAATCAACCCTAACAAACTAGCATACAATTTGCACAAGTCACTATAAGTCTATTTTAACCGAAACCGTAACTTGGATGAAATCAAATATTACGAACTACACGAAAATCAGTCACTAATATGAACGTGAACATGCTTCATATATTAAATTAGTGAGCGTTTGTTGATTATTATATTTATCCACTATACCCTGTATTTATATTATTGTAGATACTACGATCAACATCTTTAATTTCACTTACCAATGAAATTCTCATAGTCTAATTTATGTTAATTTCTGCAGTAACGATCCATGATAGCAGTAAGCAAGAAATCAATATAACAGCTTTTACCATTCAGAAACTCATTTCTTTGCAAACATGAATTGTCAGCGCTGACGGAAACTTAATCAATGAAACGAGAATTACTTCAAATGGCTGATGAGAAAATGCGAGTTTGTTTATCTGATTTTGAGGCTCGTATAATCGTGGTTTGTATCAAGATAAAATCGCATCAATTGCATTTACAATGTTTCATTTTTTATCGTTATATTCGCAAAACATATATAAACTGATATTTTCCTAATAAGATTTACAATATTTTTTTATTTATATGTAAGGAGAGATACCGAGAAAAATATATCTTTTTAGTGTACCCGAATCAAAAAAGATTGCACGTCACTGAACTTTAACAATAAATCCTAAATCAAATATATATTTATTGAAATTATTTTAGGGTAACTAAATACTATAAAATGTGATATTTAATGAGTTAAAACTTATTTTATTGAAAGATCAGAACATCATTTTTACTGTAAATTTGAATAGACAACTAATTCGCTAATTTTTACAGTTTTACTCAATTGCATAAATATTTGAATGCAGACATAACTTGAAAATTATTTGTAAAATCTCGTATTCTAACTAAAATCTATTTTGGCAGTATTTTGAAAATTTACTATTCAAATAACATCACTTTTAAGAATTGGTGCATATATATAATCAATAGTGTAATGGATGTCGAGAATAGAAATGTCATGTTGCCCAACCCAATGTTTTCCAAAAATATTAGCGTTTCTTGAATAAGTTTATATACTATGAAATATATATATAATATTCTTTCACCAATATACTTTTTGACTTATCTACACATTCAAGTCCATAGAACACTCGACACACCCATTTATGTTGTTGGGTTGGCATTGGCTTTCTGTGAAATTGGTACTGAATTGGTCCTGTAGTAGTGTTTTGTATAGGTGTGTATCCATGACAAACTTACACCATTATGATTGTGCATTTTGTGTGCAGAATCTATTGGTTGATTTTCAACATGTCTATCACTTTCACCGAGGCTGACAACATTATATTGGTGTGAATGAAATATTCACTATTGAATATGAAGCGTCAACAAACATTAAGTTAATTTTTCTCTACAAATCCAGATAGCAATAGAATGAAACATTTTACTGCATGATAATCTTCCAATTCTCATGATACAAAAGCATCATCGTAAAATATCTCTGCAAACAGAGGCGGGTCCCAACTACAAAATCTGGGGGGTACTAAATTTTTCAGTCATAGTCATAGTTTTACAGAGATTGAAATATGCTCCAAATGGAAGTTCAAAAAGGCTGACATTGAGAAAAAAATGTGTTTTCCTTGCACAACAACTTTTTCCCGTTTTACATTTATTTTAATAAATAAAATAAATATTTGTGAATATCAATTTGTTTAATTACTGATAAAGATATTCCCCGTTTAGAAGGGAAAAGGAAACCCACCCTTTTGATACTTAAAATTTGCAACAAGTTCAATAAATCAGTAAAACATTCCATCAACAGCATACAATCACGAGGCATCCATAACTATTAATTAAAAAAGTAAAATTCATTGGTGGAGGCCACTTTTCTATAATTTGGCCTTTGTCTTGCACATCCATAAGTTTTTATCGAAGGCCATCAATACTAAATCATTTGCTTGTTCACTTGTCATGCTGGATCGTGCAAATTTCATAATACGATTTTAAGTTGAAAAAGTACTCTCGACAGTAGGTGTTGAAATAGGAATCATCTTAGCCATTTGATCTAACTTGCTCAGATTGTGAAGAAATGACATCAGTTTTCCAGTTTTCATACTTCACTTAGCCCTTTTCATTTCACATTCCAAAAGGGTCTCATTTATTGTCAAAGCACAGCGAAAGAGTTTAAGTTCAGAAAGAATAGCAATTACTTTGTGAAAAATAACAGCTATAACAATAAACTCTGCTTAAAATTTGCCTATAAAATCCTGCAGCTTCATCTCTGTTAGAATTATTGTATATACTAAGCTTTTGCAAAACAGGTAGAATTGCTTCCAAACGATCAAGATCACATCTAAACTCTCAAAATGGCAATTCCAGCGAATGTCATGCCGGTATGGTTTTTTCTTTACCTGATAAAGGAGTGACCTTTGCACATTCTCATGTCATTGTTAGATTTGCTCATAAAAATCTGCAATTTATTGATTTTTCTCATTTTTTCATTCACTATAGGAACCGTTTCAAGCAATCGACTTAAAATCAGTGCAGTGAACATATACTGCTGTTGGATATTCACCTATGAGGCAAGTAAAAACACCATTTTAATCCCCTGACATCACACTAGACCCATATGCACTAATTGATGTGTTTAACTATTTATTTTACCTAAGATTGTTGTAAACATGGGAAAATATTAGCTGCATCAAAATCTTTTAACTCGATAAATGCGTAACACCTTTCGTTGATTTCATTGTCATAAACATATCTGATGCATATACTTGATTGCTCATCATCAGAATGGTCCAAGCTTTCGTTGATCAACAGAGAAAACATTCCTGCTCTTTCTATTTCATTGAGAATTTGTTCGCTAGTCACCATGATTGTTGTTCCTATTAGCTCTTCATAGATTGCTTTGATAGATTAGTCAACATTGTCCTATGTATTTCTTTCGAATACATTGTTGATGAATCTGAAATTCCTTATTGGTGAGCAACTGTATTTCAATAAATTTTTCAAAATTCCCCTTATTAAAAGAATCTTGTTGATTCATCTCTTCCACGGAATGATAAGTCTTGTCGCGTAAAAATGGACAAATTCGAGTAAACAATGCATATGATTTCTGTTCTCTTCTTTCAGGCGCTGAAGTAATGGAATAATTTGTTCGACCACTCTGATATCAGCTTGTTGAGTTTTTAAAAGGTTTTTTCATATTGTTTGACTTTTCACGTGTTGTTTGCAGAAGTTGTGTTTAATGAAACTGAAGCCTGATGGGTCAAGTGCTTTTGGCTAGTTTGAGTTGCCCTTTGTGATGGACGTGTCTTCTATCAAACCACGAAGTGCTTGATTAAAAAGCAGAAACAAAAAGATCTTGTTTAATACTATATAAGATTCAACCCATTCAAATCTGGAATATCATGTTGGTAAAAAGGATCTTGTCTTTTTAGAGCATACATTTTGTAAAACAGGATATTTCAATGAAAATTGGCTGTAAATTGACAACTTTCTTTCTTCCAAAGTATAAAATTCAAATCCTCATGTTGCGGCTTTATGGAAATTCTAAAAGAATATTGTGTGCTATTTCTTTCCTCAGGTATACCAATGATGGAAAATACTTAGATACAGTAGTGTTTCGGAAAGAGAGGGGTTCAATGATCACCGGTTGTGGCTGCAACTTGAATAAGTTTGACTTGGGTTGTGGTTTAGGTTCAAATTGCAGGGTGCATTTCTTATTTTTTTTGCAAGGAGGCTTGGTAGATTCCATAATATAAATAATAATAATATATAAAGTATATTTACATGCCCTTTTACAGATGGGGGGATGACACATAAACATTTGTTGGATAAAGTCTGAATAATAACTCATAAATCTTACATGCATTCATAATTTCGAAATTATTTTTATGTAGCAAAAACTGGAGGGTGCACCCCCCCCACCAGATCCGTCTCTGTCTGCAACATTATCTTCCTGAAATACTCTATGACAACATCATTGTCCTCCAATATTCTTAAAATTACACCGGACACTTTTATCAGATATTTCAGCCTGTTCAACTAATACTGGTGAACTATACAAAACGCGTTATGTGATCCACAGCTTTATTTCATTCTTTCTGGTATAAATACCACTCGTGGAATATTCACAAACATAGGATTCATTATTTTGCTTTCCATGTCAGCACCATTTATCAGCATCAACGAAGAGTGATGTGTTTATCTATAACAATTATCGAGAATATAAAAATAATTTTTGAGGGTGCAAACGATTATAAGAGTGCATCAGTGAGTAGTATTGGAATCAAAATATCCTAGACAAAAGAAACTGTCGAGGAAAAACTACTCTCCTTTCAAATGATGCAAGTATTAACAAAACGAGATAATGTCAAATCAAATTTTCGCTACATCTAATTTTATGCTAAACTAAACTTCCCTCGAGAGACACAATGAAAGCAAAACATACAACAATCGAGGAAATTTCCACGAAATTTTTAGTCATCTAAGTTTGCAAAACAAATGTAGTCCACACTTTAAAATGTAACCTACACCTCTCCTGGGAGTCCAAATGAGCTATTCGGGTGCCCGCTTGATTTATTATGAATTATATTTTAAACGATGTAATTGCAGATGGATCCCATAATATGTTAGTGTGTACGAACAACTGAGTGCTTGCATCAGATGTTACTGACGAGAATGTTAAAGAACTGTGAGCGGCTTCGTCACTTGGATGCAATAAATGTAGCAAGACCATTCCTTCAAAGATTAAAAGCATTAGTATATGTCAGATCGTCTGAGACAAGAATGGATTACAAGCGATTAAACATACAAGAGCGTGCAGTTATAAATGGGAGCATAATAACAGAATTTCTATTATAAATGATCTGTTTGAATGTGAACTCACTCGACTGGATAGCTATAACATAGAAGATGGGATGATCGAGCTAAAGCTGGTGAAATTTAGAATTCGTGGATGCTGTTTCCAAATGTGTTTCATTGGAGACATTTTTAGTGTGACCTTTCCTTTGTCGAAACTGCTGCAATCGGTTTAGATGAAACGACTTTCTGGTGACAGCAGTCAATTTCAGGAAACTCTCCAGGGTTCTATGAACTTTGTGTTTGATGATTTAGAACCGTGGTTCTTAACAGGGGAAGTATACCTTCCTTGGGGATTTATATTATTTTTTTAGAAGAGGTATAAAATTTTGGTTATTTTTGTTATAAATTTTTTTTAAAATTAAAACTAAAATTATTTACAAAAGAATCTTCAAAATTTAAACTTATATTTTATTTAATTATCTTATAATAAATGAAATTTGAACGATTACTTTTTTGCAAAATAATTTACCATTTTCTAATTTTATACATAACTATTTCTACTTAATTACGCTTCTTTTTTAAGGTTTAAAAAAATATATTCAAGGTTAATAATTGTTTATCTTGGCTGATGATAGTTACATTTCTTTTAAATTGGTTTAATTAGTATTTCGTTACCCCTAATAATAAAAAAGAAATATATCGAAATAAATGATATATAGTGAAATTTGGATTCGTGAGTAAAAAGAACACCCCCAATTCATCATTGCTCCGAAATTATCTGTAATGATAATACGAGGCATTCTAAGCTCTTGGATCATTTTTGCACTGACTCAAAAGCCATTTGTTCAAGAAAGTTACAAAGTAGCATAACTTATCGCAAAAAAAAAGTCTCATACCATCGGTAAAACGTTAGTTAAGCTCTGTACTTTTGAAATGGTAGAAGCTGCTCTCGGAAAGTAACCGAAAAATCAGATCGCGGCAGTCTTTCTTTCAAACAAGAATTCGAATTGTGGATATGTTACCTGATATTTTGGATCAACTTATGTCAGAAGTTAAAAAAACAGCTATTCGTTTTGGCCTGCAACTGGATGATGTAACTGAGTGCGGATATTATGTAAGAGTTTTTTTCTGCCACCAGCTATTATCTACTAACAAAGCTGCTGATGTGTACCAGATAATCGATGTTTTTCTAGGAAAATAATCTTGATAGGAACGCAAAATTGGGTTTTATGTATACTGATGGCGCACCTTACATGCCAGGAAAAAAGCTGATTTTGAAGCATTGGCACGAGCAGTGACTCCAAATATGAAGGCTCTATATTGTTTTCTACATCGCAATGCATTAGCATCACGAACACTTCAACAAGGATTCAAGTCTGCGATAGATATCACTGTCTAAGCTGGAAATTTCATCCGATCTCGAACTTTAAATCACAGAATCTTCAAAATATTATGCCAAGAAGTTGGATCTGTCATAAAATGTTGCTTTACCACACTGATGTACGTTGGATTTCATGTGGACGAGTTTTCACTGGAACTGGAACTCAAAAAGGAGATAATAACATTTCTTCGAGAGAAAGACAATATATCTCAATTTTACTGCATCATTAGCCTTCACATTTAAATAATCTGTATATTTCTCTACAATGATCAGAAGTTACTATTTTAAATGCAAATGAGAAGGATATAGCCTTCAAGCAAAAAATTGTCATTTGGTAGAACTGCGTATCAAAAGATAATTATGTAAATTTTCCATCTCTAGAAAAATTGTTGTGATGAATATTTATTGGAAACGGTGTCAGATTGGATTCAAACTGATATTTTTAATCCAATTGGATAATCTCTTGAATTCTTTTGAAAACAACTTTGTAGAAGACACTTTGAAAATTGATCAATTGATTCGAAATCCTTTCATATTTAATTTATCCTTTATGGATGATGATGACATGTAAAAAGACGACCTCATTAATCTATAGAGCAAGGCTATGGTAAGGCATTAATTTAACAACCAAAAACTTGAAATTTGGTGCTCTTACAAATTGATTCTTATACTCTTTTGGTAAATAAAGCTCTTTCAACTTTGGTACCATTTGCAACAACATACCTCTGCGAATCACATTTTCAACATTGGTGAATGTAAAAACAAAATCCAGAAATCAATTGGATGCCAGACATGATATGCGCTTAGCATTGTCTAAGATTGTTCCGCGAATTTGACATCTTATTGACTGCAAGCAGCAACAATCATCTCAATAATGTAGCTTTATTATTTTGTATTATATTAAATGTTCAACTTAAATCTGATTATTTTCTTTAAAGTGGGAATTATTCTTTAAATTTTGTACATATTTTCTATCAATAATTAAATTTTTTCAGTATGAATTTGATTAAATATAATTTTTTTATAATATGTTATAATGGTGAAAATAAAATAATATATGTTGGTATAACACTATATTTCTTATCTATTCTGAAAAAAATTTAATATTTTGGAGATCCAAACAACCAATTAAAGTTTAGGTGGGATATGATGTAAAAAGGTTAAAGACGCCTGATAAAGAGCATATTGTTATAGTAGATGTTGCATACACAAGTGAACGAAAAGCGAAGATTTCTTGTAAGCTTATGTATGAGTAGGTAATGAAATTAATCCAAAAGATCGCTGCATATGCCAAGGTTGCTGCATATTCATTTCTTTACCATGTATTGGAGGAACTATGAAGCCGCTTTAATCTCATGTTGGTCATTCTATCCGTAAAGTGACTTTCTTTAATAAGCAACATATACCTTCCTTCGTTGAGTCAAGTAACATAAACTTATCCTCTCTCTAGTCTGATCTCAAATTATTGTGCTTGAACAGACTACTAATCTAAGGCAAATGGTTTGAAATTCATAAGTGACGCCTTGAAACTCATAAAGCTGATGGAATGTGAATTTCAATGCTTATTGAAAATTGTGCAACTCGTACTATCTTTACCCATAGACAGTTCTTCATCAGAAAGTTCATATTTTGTGCTTCAACATTTTAAGACTTATTAAGAAAAAAAATTAACTATGAGGGAGTGAGCAGTTACTGCCTTTTAGTTATTAAAGAAGATTACCATCTAACAATTGAAGATTTCCCCAACAAAGTAGTGGACATTCGTGGTTCTTCCAAAAGTCGATTCAATTGAAGAATCCCGAAGGTGAAAACTGTTGATTATCAACCAATTACCTTTGTAAATATTGGGTTGTGTTATTGATTTTATCGGCTAGAGTACGACATAAACGAATTTTCGAAATATAATATCACTACGTCAATATTACTCATCAATTAATGTTTTTTACGGGTAACAAATATATATATATATATATATATATATATGTATGTATGTGTGTGTACCCTATGGTGAGTCTTTGCTCCATTACACTTCGGTTTCATAGTAATTTACCAAAAATCTAATGTCCTTTATCGCTAGTTTAAACATCCAAAGGCAACTATGAATAATATTAGTAAAAAAACTCATTATTCCTCCTATAATTACCAAGGTTAGGGGTTCCAACTCTTTAATTTACTTACTTTTTGATATATCATATTCGACGCTGCCAATCTCAGACTAGATATATGTAATAAGTCTATATCTTGACTGCCGAAGTCCGAATATTTAAAATTACTATTTGCCGAATATAATACTCGGACCACGAAAATTATTTAACTTTTTTGTGTTTTGCAGCTCCTACAAAGATGAAGGATACTTACTATTATGGACTAGAGTTTTTAGTTCATGTGTTTTTTATTTTTGTGTTTCATTTCCCACCCCATCAGTGTACTCTGTGTCCTTATTTATATATTAACTAATTTATTAATTAATCAATTCCCCATAGTAAGTATCTAAACAAATTACTAAGGGAAAAACACAAAAAAAGTTGAAGAAAAAATTTATTTAAAAATATTTAAATAGAAAGTTGAAATTAACTTAACGTATATGGAGAACAAAAAAAGATTTATTAAATCATTAACCGAACAAATTTTAACAAGAGTTTTCCGGACAAATTTTGGTATCTTAGACAAAGGTTTTTCCAAACAAATTTTGATTCCTTTGATAATCAAGTTCATCAAAACGAAAGTCCAGTGTAATGGTACACCTTATTTTTTTATTATTTATATTTATGTTATTATCATTGTTATTATTGTTATTAATGTTAATTATTTTTTTTAATAAAAAAATCCATACCCCTATACTAATGAATTTAAAAAATTACTATATGGAAGAAAATTTAAAATTAAAACAGAATAGAAATTTTAAAAATCAATAAATAAATTTGAAAATAATATTGAAAAAAATTAAATTAAAATTCAGAAGCTTGAAGAAGAAATTTGAAATATTTATTACGATTTTGTAAGAAAATTTTATTTTTATTGAATTTCAAATTAATTTCATAACAATCAAATTCCAGTTTCAATAGAGTTTATTTGGTTAACTCAAGACATCAAGAAGAAAGTTTCAGTACCTAGTGAAAAAAAACAAATCTTAGTATCTTTAACAATCGCGTTTTCGTCAACTCCATCAAAAAAAATTAACTCAACACTTATCAATAAGTCATCTGAAAATCTGTTAATCAATGTCAATAAATACTTCAACAATAGCCCTAATTTCTTAAACCAAGAAAAAAAATAAAGGACAAGACAACCTTTCTGATACAGTTAAAGAAATATCAAGTGATAATTATTATTATTTTCATGTTTGTGTTATAATATTTTTTTCATTTTATACTGTTCCATTTTGGTTTTTTGAACTTCATACAATTAATTTAACAAAATAGACACCCCAAACCGTCCCAATACACTTTTACTGGTGACTCGACTGGGTTCTGGCAAGATCTCCTTTGTCAATACATTACATCTAATCGCATCATAACATACTAATCCATTCTGTAATTAGTCATAACATCCAGTTACTATAAAACAGATTAAATTGTGGCATTTTAGGCAATTAAGAAAGAACAATCAGAGATAGTAATTATTATTCTTTTTTAGTATTGTTTTTAAATAATAATATTGTTGACTAATATTTTTATTATCTTTGTAGCTAAGGGTTTAAGTAATTTAACACAGCAATCACCCCAGACCCTCCCGATACGCTTTTACTGGAAATTCGACTAAGCTCAAACAAGATTTCCTTTGTTCCTTTTCCCGACTTCTGGAGAGAAATTACCGTGATCAATCCGATCCAAATATCAACAAATGAAACAAACTAACAAAAATAATATTAATATCGAAATAACTAACTTGTAATATGAATCGTTTAAATCACAATCCATGCCGATTTGCAAGCGTAGCAGATAAAACCGAGACAGTTTATGGATTTCTTGACTTATTTGATATTTATTTTGGCTTTCGTTTGTGATCCATTTGCTTAGCTTTGTACATTTTGTAATATTTTTTTAATTTTAATGTATTGCATGTATAAAAGTGTATTCTGTAAGACTTGAGCTTTAAAATAAAAACAAAAGAACCCAAATATAGTAATTTAAAATTACTATGTTTGGTTACAAAAATAAATAAAAATATAATTAGTAAATTTTTTAAATAGGAAAAATATAAATAGTAATTTCAAAAATAATATAGATAAAAATAGTATTTTAATTTAAAACTAATCTTAACACAGTAATTGTTTAATTACTATTTTTAGAACGAACAAATAGATTTTTATATAAAAGTGAGTACTTTTTCTTTGCTGAAGGAGACAAAAAATAATAGGAGACGTAAAGTCAGTGAGCGAATAAAAAGCAAGAAAAATACCGAGTGTAAAGGTAGAATTGCAAATAAAATAGCTCGAGTAAAGCACGTGAAAGAAATTTTTCTATTAATGACTGCATTAAACATACTAGAGTAGCTCTATCCGAACTATAACCATAGACATTAAATGGATGTTAGAGAACCCCTTTGGCCGGAATGTGTCAAAAATGAAGATCCGATATTATCTAATACAGTTGAGTTTTCCAATAGCCTTAGCTCATGAAGTCGGGAGCAAAGGTTTTGATGATCTGTCGTCTGCAGACATTAAAGAATTGTTACTGGATGAAATCATTGGTTTTGCGCTTGAGAAACCCAATACCCAAGAAATTAGTGACCATGATGAAGAGGTTCCTACACTTATAGCCAATTGGCTGCTTAATTGAGCAATCATTTTGGCAAACATGATCTTATTGAGAAAAGAGCTGGGAAATTTCAACGAAACTTAAAATATTTAATGGATAATTATCGAGAGTTACATAACAGTCTTATCAAAACAGAAACACAGACATCGCTAATGGATTTTTAACCTTAACCACTGGAACACCAGCACTACTTTTTGAAACTGAGAATGGAGTGGAAAACATTTCTAGTGACGGAAGTGGCGTTACAGTATGTATACATAAACTAATGTGCATTGAATCAAGCAGTAATATCAATTAAAATTATATTTTATGTTATATTTCGCCAGTTTTTGTTTCATTAAAATGACTTTTAGTTATGTTTTGTTTAAGTATGAATTTTTTCTTGTTAAATTAGTATTTTTAATTATGACTTTTTGTTTTCCTAAACATATCTAATATGCATCTAAAAAAATTTATAAAACATTAAAACCTTGAGTTTATGTATCTAATCACATTATTTTAGTTGATTTTTCAAATGTAGAACCAATCATCAACTTTTATATCGATACCATATCTTTTTTTACGTGAGTTCCTGGGAACGTATCTATCGCGTAAAAAGAGAATTAGGTATTAATATTTATATTATAGAATTAAATATTGATTTTTGGAATCAGATCTATTACGAGTATTGTGTTAGGATTCATCCCAAATTTTTCGGATATTAACATTTAAAATTAAATTTTTTATTCATCAAAATGGTACATTTTTTTATTTTTCAGTTGATGGGGCCACTTTTATTATCTGTTTGCTCGGATTTGAACAAAATTTAAAATCATTTAGAAACATTTCTCAGTTACAAGAATAGTCTAGACATTTTCTTTTGTTGTATAAAGCCTGTTGAATAAATAAGTATAGTGGGAAGGGATGGAAAGTGAAAACCAATTATAATACAGAAGTATTGGTACATGGTTTTTTCTGTGAAGTAAAAACATCAAGTCATAAAAACGAAGTTGGCTGAAATGGACGTACGCTGATACTGAGCCATTATCTCTTATCACACGAAGTTTCATCATCCTTATATATTTTAATTAGACGAAGGCACTTATCTAATAACTTTGAAAGCAGACACAGGGACAGATATTTTAGGGCAGAGTGCATACTAATGTAAACTGCCAGTTGATAATGAAGTAGTAGTAAGAATCTAAATTTTATCTAACTACTTGAAATGAATAGTAGGTTCAGAACAGAATCGTTATTAAAGTCCGTTTTATACATACAAACGAGAACCACTACAAAATTGGCGCAATAAAGAAACCTAATATTTGATATCAAAATTTAACAGCAAATCAAGCGACAAATTTTCAGTGTTCATATAGAGTAAAAATAAGAAAAAATTTGAATAGAACGAGTTGCATTTTCATCAGTATTGTAGAATTAGCTAAAGAATAATCGAACGATCAAAGCATCCTCCTACACTGTCGATTTGTATTATCAGATAACTAATATCACAATACTAAATCTATATCATTTCCAATCAACATTTTCTTCTATTAAACTTTTAAAACTTTTTTTTCTTTTCCTTAACACTATTGTCGCAAAAATTTACATAACAGTTATTAAATAAATTACTAAATAAACAATGGATCCCAAATGATCCACACTTTTCCTATGGAACTATATGCAATTTGCTTTTTGTTGATATTCGAAATTATTTTTTATTGAGTTTGTTTGCACGAACGACAGATATAAAATAGACCAGAGTTATTATAACTAAAAATAAATCAAAATATTATTACCATTACTCAAAAGTTAACCAAAACAGTTTTGGCCTAATGATAATAAATTATGAAGTCTAATAAATTTGTAATTTTAATGAAAGAATGAACAGGTTGTTTATTGGAACAAGAGAAACGTTGATATTGCAACTAAGACCAGTCCATTCGTTAGACTTAATGTTGATCGAATTTATTTTGAAAATAGTTTTTTTCCAATTTCATAGTAGGGAATGCCATAGCCATCATAAAATAATATTTTCATTTAATTAATGTTACTGTGAATGAATCATCGAAAACCAAGTAATTTAGAAATTGTTTATCTTATAAAATCATTAGTCAGTTCACATGCTGACACAAAACATTGAATTAACCTTTAATACAGAAATTTTAAAATATTATGTAATACTAATATATAATAATTTCTATATTAAAATAAATGATCTACTCATTAACTAAATTGATTGACTCCACACAACATAGTAGAGAAAATTGATGAAATAATATATATTCTTCTTTAAAATAATTTTCAAATTGAAATTGAAATAAACATTTACTAATATTAAGCCTATTTATTTTATGTTAAGTTAGAAAATTTATCTAGTGTTAACGAACTAAATTTTTAAAAATCCAAAGGGTAGAATTAATCGATTTGGCTTGTGAACAACTCACATATATTGAAACAGTCAAATTATTCCTTATAAACAAATTAGCAATAATTCAAAAGCACTTAAATACAACAAATAACACACATACGATAAATAACACATCGAATATGCATAATTTAACATATATCAAGAATAGCAACTAATGATCCAATTTAATATACTTTATTTAAATTTGTAAAAAATATATTTTTCTAAAGTGAATAAAGTTAATAAATAAATTTTATAAATTCATATTTTCAAACAATGAAATAAATGTATTGATACTATTAAAATAATAACTTGAAATTATACATAAAATAAAAATAAAATACTAACTGTTCTTTAAAAATTCGTAAACCAAAAATATATTTAATAAAATCATTTTTAAAACAAAACGTTACTTAAAACAAAATTTGAAGGTTTATATTTTATATTCCAAAACTAGAACTATTATCAAATATTTATCTTAAAATAATATACTGTAATAGCAATTTGAAATTTATAAATATATAAAAAATAAAAATATTCTTTAAAGTAATTAATATTTTAAGAAAATTATTTTGATCTTGTCAAATTATTAAAAACTAATAAAAATCGTAACTAAAGTTTATTAATTGATAATCTAAATCAGGGACGGGCAACTTGCCGCCCGTCTGAGAAATTTGTCCGGTCCTTGAGATTCATCACACTGTTGGGCCAGAACACAAACGGCCTTGTAAATGTTTAAATGAATCGGTAACACACATGCAAATATAACATGCAGATTTAAACTCAAAAAATTTATAAAACAAAAAAACAATCAAATATAAAATTATAAAACACAAAAATAAATAAAATAATAACAAAGTGCAACAAGATCCGCACGAAATAAATATAAACATAACACAAAAACCCAACAATTTGACCGAAATTTGACAATTTAACAAAAAATGCAAAATTTCATGAAAATGAAATAAAAATCAAATAATTTGAATTAGAAATAATTCAATTAAAAATTCAAAAGAAAAATTGTCAAATAAAATTTCAAAATAATAAAATTAAAGATTATAATTGTTGGGCCAGAACATAAACGGCTTTGTGAATGTTTAAATGAATCGGTAACACACACGCAAATATAACATGCAACTTTAAATTCAAAACCTATGAAAACACCAATTAACCCTATCAAAATATGAGAAAAATAAAATTACATATAAAATAATAAACATAAAAATAAATTAAAATAATAACAAAAAGCAACAAGATCCTCACGATATAAATCTAAACATAACACGAAAACCTAGCGAATTCGACCGAAATTGGAATAAATATGAAATTTCATGAAAATGAAATTTAAATCAAAAAATTTGAATTAGAAATAATTCAATAAAAAATTCAAATAAAAAATTATCAAACGAAATTAAAAAATAATAAAAATTAAGATTAGAATACACTAGAAAATCCCAAGGTCGAATTTTGTTTTACTAAATCAAAAAGAACACGCAAGGTTAGGGACAAAAAATAGGTATATATACCGACTCATTTTCACATAATTTCAATCGTTTTTTGAAAATCGTTAACTTAGTTTTCTTAAAAATCTATTTTAGGGTGAGTTTTATTTTGGAACTCTCTCTCCACATCGCATCCTTGCAATCTCGATGGAGCTCTGCTTGGATGTCGGCGTGAGGAGAGTAGTATTTTGTATGATTTGTCGTTGGATCAAGTAATTATTATGTTGTGTTGTTAATATTAATAAATTATTTATTAATATCTAAAATCCTTTTTCAAAAAAATTATTTCATGTCGAAATTTTTCCGGCCCACAGCCAAGACACATCACAAGTTAGTAAAATCATACATATTATTCAGATTCGTGTAAGTGCGTGGAATACCGCCGATGATCTGTGCCCGTGAAGACCCGGCGTGCGGAACGCAGGGATCGGAACGTCAATATTATTCCGTATAGAAGAAAGGAGAAATAAGGAAGTGGTCTTCTGGCTGCTTCCTCGTCTCTCGTTTTTCTTTAAACTCGACCTAAATTATTCTACATACGGCTCAAAATCACCACACCGAGTAGTCCAGTGGGCACTCATTAACTTGTAATATGAACATAATGCGACTAAGGTCAATCAAGGGGAAGGTAACGGGGAAATAAACTGAAATTATTGCTGTAAATTTAAGACAAATTATTACTACAAATTCAATGTAACCATAAACGTAGAATGAAGGTAACCATGCTATGAGATAGTTGCCGCGTGCCGGTGATAAAATAATAAATTTGAGTTGGAATTAGGAGCTTAACTAAACCATAGGCAATCCCGGTGAACTTAAATTATCCATAGCCTTATTAACAACGTAAAATATTCGTTACTTCCTTAGCCATAAATAATGAATTTATTTTAAGTAATATTTTTTTTTATATAAAATCCGCTTATAAAGATAATGTTAGCCTAATTAAAAATAATTTGAGAAACAAAATGGTGGACAAAATAAAACAAATGATACGCTACAAAATACAATTGAACGCAGACTTATAAGTAACGATAAATTCGGAAGACTACCAGTAAATGAGATCACCAATAAAATGGAATATAATTAAACGTGATGTACTTACAGATAGAACTACCAAACTGTGATTACATAATGAAATCCAAGAATAAAATTTTGACCCATGAACATCATTATTACAAAGGTATAATTAGAACTAATTATAACAACAAATACAAATCACAATAGTCTCGAACGAGGCAACTAGATAATCCACCCTATATAACATTGAAACCCCAGAACCCCACGGCCGCCGTGGGTTGTAGCTATCCGACACCCACATCCACTTTTCTACCTATTCAATCAATACCGATTAGATAATACAAGTTTGAGAATTACCCAGTGGCAAGATCCTGACAATACTCACCCGCTTGCTTCATTGAAAACCATTCCGCAAAAAACTAAGATCGATTAAAGCCACAAGCAGTAGGCTCACTGAGACTTGACCCAAGTATTGAAAATCCAAAATTGACCCCAACGTACATTCTAGGGGAGGAGAAAATCAGCCTACCCAACCTAAATATCCACTCATCCATTATTTCCCAACTTATCTCGGCCATGATATCACCATCTCGAAAACTGACTTTGTGGCCGTAACGACAGGACCCAATTGTTATCACCAGCAATCAAAAGCCATAAGAACTGTTAGACCAAGAGTTACAATCCCTTTGCTAAAGACTTTTACAATTAAATTAATTAAATAAGAAAATCAGTCACCTACCCAGAATTGCTGAGGCTTGCCAAGTGAAATTACCAAATTGTTTTTCTAATAATAATATGGAAGGTAATCAATATTAACCAAATTTTCGTCGTAACTACACCTACATCATAACGCTCCAGCAATCAAAACCAAAAATTTAATTTCCTCAGATAGTTCACCTGGAAAATCAATATATCAAACTACATAGATAGATAGTAAAAGAAAAACTGACCTGAAATTGACATTTAAGAAATATCGATCCCGCGAATTTCCCTCACCAAGTCGAGTGTGCATACCTATATTTCAACACATTGCCGAGCGAGGTGTGGTGTGCATACACCCACCGCCAATTTCCATAAATAGACTTACAGACAAGCCAAACCGCACAAAATAAAAATTTTATGATGCAACAACCACGAGAATTCGGAGACACGGCGAGCCGAGAAAAAATCAATGGGGCAGCTCTTGGAGTAAGCACTAAATTTATATTTTAAAATAAAAAACCCTTACCATTTTATTATGGATAAATGTTTCCATACGATCAACCGTCTTGCACTACATTTATTTAGCCTATTTAGAGAATAAAATTTCCAATTCGCCAATCTCACATTAAATTTTCAAACACTCTACGACATAATTTAGTAAAACTTTCCATGACCCTACAGATTCGACATTTTTCACAGCCATTGATTAATTATATTTCGGAAATGGAGTTCCAAAGGTTTCTGTTAATTTGAAATTAATTTTGTAGGCGATTAAGTAAGGTATCCGAAGAATGACATTTTCGAATCTAAAACCCACCCAGCCCAAGGCCGGCCCGCAACACGAAGCGGCCCGTATTCGCAATCCCGGGCTGCTCCAATGAAGAAGGGATAAAGCGGTTCTTCGAAGATTCGGGGTCCTAATGATTCATGAGCCTCGACCACTCAATCCTACCTAACTGCAATTTTTGTTAATACATATTTGATGTCTGAAAACACGTGTTAAAATTTTCTTTTCTTAGAGTAGTTTTCATAATATGTGTTTAAATTAACTAAATGATAGCAGATTTTAAATCGACTAATAAAGACAACTTTAACGTTCCTTATTGTAGTAATGGAGCCTTCACAACCCTTACAAACAGAACTGGCCCACGCCAGACGAGCCAATAAGAATCTCCTCGACCAGGTTATCCAACTAACCCGGGAGGTCCAACAAGTCAAGGCCACATGGATAGACCCCAGGAAGACCAGATCCCTGTACCAAAGACTTACTGCAGTCCAAAAGGGATGGGCAGATGAAAGACAATTGATTCAAAGTTTAAAGATTCAAATAAAGGGGATGGGAAGTTGCACTGTCCGCCTGTCAAGAGTGGGCAGCTGTAACTTATCCCTTCATCTTCGCTCCCGCGCAATTGGCTTGCCGCGAAGCAATGGCAACCCCACCAGCAGTCCCAACAACAACTCCAGCAACGACCACCACTCCAATCACAACAGAAACGAACGGCTATCGGCCCGGACGGAAGGAGCGGGCGAGAATTCGAGCCGCTCGGTTGTTAAATAAGGCCTAAAGAACTTATGGGGATGTATTTTAGTTGTAAATTGTATATGTTTAACTTATAATTATATATTATTTTTTTGTTGTTTATTTAAACGATATTTTCAAAGGTTATTCCAAGTATCTATGACCTCACAACCAACACACGAAAACACATCGTTACGATAGGCAGCCGCTTGTGTTTCTAAAACATTATTGTCAAATTTCTTTTATACTATGATGAACGTCAACGATAGAATATACGACATACATGGGACCCAATAATTTAAAGCGAGCATGAGTCTTCTAACGACGGCTCGTTGGACCCTGGGATTGTGAGAGAAATTACAGCATTAGTAATAGCGCTCACTTTTGCGGACAATCCACCCACTCGAACACATTCCCAACGTTTTCTAGCAACGGGTGCCGAGTGGTAGCTAGAAAATATTTATATGGCGTTACCGGGGTAATCATAAGAATATTTAAACAAACATCAACACCCAGTAACCCACCAGAATATACCAGAAAATCACAAGGTCAAATTTTGTTTTACTAAATCAAAAAGAACACGCAAGGTTAGGGTCGTACAATATATATATATACCGGTTCATTTTTACACAATTTTAATCAGTTTTTACAAAACTTGAAAACTAGTTCTAACTAGAAGCAGTATTATCAGTGAAATTTCTAATTACAATGTGAGTGAGAGTATTTGTTCGAAACTCTCTCCACGTCGCATCCTCGCAACATCGATTGAGCTCTGTTTGGGTGTCGGCGTGGGGAGAGCGATGTGTTGTTATTATGATGAATGTGTTGGGCCAGAACGTAAACGGCCTTGAAAAATGTTTAAATGGATCAGAAACACACACGCAGATACAACACGCAATTTAAAATAAACCTGAAAAACACCAATTAAACCATATAAAATCTGAGAAATAAAAGAATTAAATATAAAATAATAAACATAAAAATAAATTAAAATATTAACAAAATGCACCAAGATCCGCACGATACCTACACAAATACAACAAGAAAACACAACAAATTCGACGAAATTGAAAAAATCAATTAAAGTTCATTAAAGTGAAAGTTAAATCAAAGAATTTGAATTAGCAATAATTCAATAAAAATTCTAAATAAAAAATTATAAAAATAAATCGAAAAATAATAAAAATAAATAATAGAATTTGCTAGAAAAGAACAAGGTCGAATTTTGTTTTACTACATCAAATTTCACACGTCATAAAATTAAGTATATATACTGATCCATTTTCACATTAAAGTTAACCATTTTTGAAAACGAATCGTTTTTCGAAACAAAACCATTTTTGAAAATTGTTAATACTTTTTGAAAATCTTAAACGTTTTTTGAAGCTATCTTCGAAGTTACAGTTATCTTCAATTATTATTTAGGTGAGAAACATTTATGGTGGAACCCTCTTTCCACGTCCCGTTCATTGCATCTCAGTAGAGCTCTGCTCGGCGTCGACGTGGGAGAGCGGTATTTTTGGTTTATTTTATGGTATATGAATTATGATTTTATGGAATGGCAAGGGATGGTAACCTGTTATTTTTGTTTTATAATTAATAAACATTATTATGCATAAATTGTTTCATATATATATATATTTTTTTTTTTTTAAAATCTGTCGAAATTTTTCCGGCCCACAGCCGAAACATAATACAAGTAAAGAAAATCTACACACAACTCAGATTCGTGTAAGCGCGTGGAATATCGCCAATGATCTGTGCCCGTGAAGACCCGGCGTGCGGAACGCAGGGTTGGAACGTCAATATTATCCCTATAGCTGAAGCGAGAAGTAAGGAAGAAGTCTCTGGCTACTTCCTCGTTTCTCAATTCTGTAAAACCGACTTAATTCATACTACACATGGCTCAAAATCATAACACCGAGTAGTCCAGTGGGCACTCAGTAAATATAATGTAAACACAATATGCGCTTAAGGCTTATTAAAGGGGAATGGAACTGGGATTAAATTAAATGGAAATCGTTGTTATAACAAACTAGAATTAATATTCCAAATTAAATTAAAGTTACGAGTCAAATAAATTGATAGAAA
The DNA here is from genome assembly GCA_022537955.1 of Schmidtea mediterranea. Classification (NCBI taxonomy): domain Eukaryota; kingdom Metazoa; phylum Platyhelminthes; order Tricladida; family Dugesiidae; genus Schmidtea; species Schmidtea mediterranea. The sequence goes on along the minus strand of CM039679.1, from coordinate 43,789,815 downwards.
TCATTTAATAAATAATTCATTGATTTTAATTTAATTATTGCTTAAAGTAAAGAAATTTAACTCATTAAAGTATTCATTTAATAAATAATTCATTGATTAAAGTAAATGAATTTAACTCATTAAAGTATTCATTTAATAAATAATTCATTGATTTTAATTTAATTATTGCTTAAAGTAAAGAAATTTAACTCATTAAAGTATTCATTTAATAAATAATTCATTGATTAAAGTAAAGGAATTTAACTCATTAAAGTATTCATTTAATAAATAATTCATTGATTTTAATTTAATTATTGCTTAAAGTAAAGAAATTTAACTCATTAGAGTATTCATTTAATAAATAATTCATTGATTAAAGTAAAGGAATTTAACTCATTAAAGTATTCATTTAATAAATAATTCATTGATTAAAGTAAAGGAATTTAAACTCATTAAAGTATTCATTTAATAAATAATTCATTGATTTTAATTTAATATTGCTTAAAGTAAAGAAATTAACTCATTAAAGTATTCATTTAATAAATAATTCATTGATTTTAATTTAATTATTGCTTAAAGTAAAGAAATTTAACTCATTAAAGTATTCATTTGATAAATAATTCATTGATTTTAATTTAATTATGGTTTAAAGTGAAGAAATTTAACTCATTAAACCATTATACCGTAAAGATAAGTATTCATTTAATAAATAATTCGTTGTTTTTAATTTAATTATTGCTTGAAGTAAAGAAATTTAACTCATTAAATTATCATACACGAAAAAAAAAAATAAGTATCTGAATAAAATAAGCCGTTTATAAATCATGAATTACCGAAAATTTAATTATGAGTATCGTATTTGTTAAACAAAATCTAAATCGAACCAATGTAATTTCTTGATCAACAAACAAAGTCCTCCTTGATGTAACTTCAGGATTAAGACCAATCAATGTGAATTTGCGATTATCGTAAGATCGTGGAGTGAAATACAGAGAGATTACGAGTGGAACCAAATAATTCCTCGATGAACATCCGATTCTCTCGAATAATAGAAAAATCATATTTCAATAAAAATCCAACAAAACCACGAAGTGAAAGTAGGACTTTGACTTGTTGATCAGGGAATACAGTCATGGATCGCATAAAACAGATGACCAAATTAATTGAAAAGTTATATCATTCGTTTAGATAAATAAGTCATTGACTAAAATTACCACAGTTAACCACTTTGAAATAAAATAATCAAAGAAATTTATTAACAAAATTGATAAAAATAAGAATCAGCAAATAAAAAACCTTCACATAACGACCATAATTCCTCACGTAAAACATTTAAATCATTGTCGAAGAGTTGAAGAAAGCGATTATAAGGACTGCGTCGAATCCAGCATTAACAGAGTGGCATTTAGAAATCACCCCAATAAATGTGTATCAATAAAACCGAACCCTAAAAATAAAACGATTAATAACTAGCTACGCAAAACTTAGCCTCACCAAACATCGAACAATGAGAAATACTTACCACTGATTTTTTTTTGACCATTGTGACAAGATGACCTGATTTCCCAAAGAACGTTGAGAGAGCTCCCAGAACATAGTGCTCATGACACAAAAATTCCAATTTGCAACCCGATATAACTAGTGATCCTTAAACAACAAAATTCGATAATAATCAAGCATAATAAAATATTTCACCTACTTGAAAAGTTCATGATCATACGAATACGAGAATTCATATAATGACCACAATAGTTGTGAACTGACCGGATAAACAAATTTACCCGTTTAAAATAAATATACTAGATAATGAATGGCACGACGAAATTAAACAAACCATTGGCACATCCGGCGATTCACCATGATAGTTGAACCGAAATTGACATCTAGTTCCTGTCGTCTGACTATAATTCGCCAAATCACCGTCGATAATCGAATCACTTCGTTTTCAATTTCGCAATTTGCCAACCATGAATTCCGCAAACAGTTTCGACGAGAAGCTAAAGTCCAAATGTAATAATTACTTAGGAAATATTTCGATAAATAGTTCATTTTTATTTTTGCATTCATTAGAAATACGTTAGATTGACGTTATAGAATTATTGTACCTATTGAATTAACTGATACATATATAATTTTATGCTGTTAATAGACCGGCACATATAAGGCAGACACAATCATAAATGCAATACAGTATTATTTCACCGAGCCGCAAAACATTTTCGGCCTAACGCACCCTTACGACACAAGATTATCAGCATTACTAACTGCCGTACCCACAAAAATACCCAAACACCTAATGCATGTAGATTCAAGCTAGTGAGTCCTCCTTTACAAGACGTGAGAGACCGCGTTTTGCAGTGAACCCTCAAATCTCAGTTCCCACCAAAACTGCAGGAGAGATATTGAGTAAAACCATATTTTTATATTCAGAATACACGGGAACCATGATTGATATGCCTGCTCACACTGTGGAACAATGGAGGCAGGCCTGGAGTCGGACATACCAGGAGCGATATCCTGAGGTGCCTGCGGATAACCAATCTGAGGAAATATCGCCGGAGGAGTTCATGAAGCGATTTCGGAAGGCGGCGGACGAACCCAATCCGTCACGAGATATTTTAATGCAGGCCCAAGAGCTTCTAGAAGGCCTTCTACAGCATCAGCGACAAGTCGAGGCTGATGTAGCATGGGCCACAACCTACCTAGCCAATGTCAAAGATGACCTGGCGGCCGGACGACTGGCTGATAACTACCCGCCTTCTCCAAGACCGATCCGAAATCTCAAGCGGCCGGTATTCGTGACCCGGATATTCTCCTGAAGAAGGAATCAAACGATTCTTCGCCGAGGATAAACATTATCGATTGGAACATTTTATCGTTAGTATGATAACATTATGATCGAATTCCAAACAAAATTTCTTCTGACTTGTTTTCTTTATTATTATAACTCTCATTTTCTAAAAATATGTTTAAGTAAAACTGCTCATAACTATATTAGTCGTCATCAAATTCACCCTTACTATTTTAGAAATGGATCCCGTAAAGTTATTACAAAATGAGTTAACCCGAGCACGACAACAAACAAGGATCTTCACGATCAACTCATACACGTGGTCCGGGAAATGCAAAACTCAAGGCGACGTGGGTAAACCCACGAGAGTCAAGCCATTATATCAAAAATAGCTGCGGCCCAGAAGGGGTGGGCCGAAGAGAGACAAATAGTGAAAAGCCTGAAGACTCAAATCAGGGGGCTAGAGGTAGCGTTGTCCGCCTGTCAAGAGGAGCAGCGGTGACCTACCCTCTAGTATTCGCCCCAGCTCAATTGACATATCGTGAAGCGAACCCGACCCCATCCACAACGTCAATCACTGTCGAGACCCTACTCCAATAACTCCCTCAACATCTAGTCGACGACCTGGTCGCAAGGAGCGAGCTAAGCGCCGAGCCGCACGATTTTCTAATCAATGCATTTCATAGATAAATAAACTAGTGTTAACTATATTGTTTTTCCGTATATCTCTCATTACATTTATACCCTAGTAAGGTTTTAAATAACGTTGTGAAGGTTTAGATAAAAACCACCATTTATCCTTGTCTTCTCAAACTAACGCCAACAAAACAGCTGGATAGACGATAGAAATTTAAACGCAAGGGGACCAAAAAATTAAAAGCGAGCATAGGTCTTCTATCGACAGCTCGTGAACCCGAGGGTTGTCCGAGCAACTACAGTACTAGCACATGGTACTCAATTTTTGCGGGCAATCCACCACTTGAACACATTACCAACGTTGCTTAGCAACGGGTGCCAAGTGGCAGTTAGCATCTTTTTGTATGGCGTTACGGGGCAACCACGGAATAATTTAAACAAATAACGAAACCCTGTAACCCACCATACAAATTTGGGGGCTCAGCCGGGATAGAATGATTGTTTTTGCGAAAAACCAAAGGAAATATCAGCAAATGTCTAAAGTTTAAATAGAAAATGTCGAGACGACATTTTATCGAACCGCGGAGAGATGTGATAACAATGAAAAACGACCCAACCGACTACAATTAAAAACCATCAAACCGACTACACACAGTCACGAGAATACATAAAGAGATAAACAATGATTAGTTTGCAAAAACCCAAGCAAACAAACTGATATGGAATTATGTTAAATAGATATCAACGCCAAAGCATTTCAACATCCATTAATACTTGATGACACAAACCACTTGTAGATACCAACAACACGACAGGACGCATAAGCAACAACATGTATTAAAAGGGCAAATGCGGGATAAATGAAATGGGGTAAGTAAGGGGATAACGACAAACAAAGGAAAAAAAACAATAAAAACGAGTAATAAATTTAATTACAGACGGTTAATTATAGTAATTAAAGTAGCAGTTTATTAAAACAAACAGAGTTGACGAATAACATTACAATTTGTTAATTAGTATTTAAATAAATTTAATGGTAAAGAGGACTTAATTATTTTAGAAATGGAACCAACAAAATGATAGAAAACAAGGGATTTCTAAACATCGAAAATGGACAATCTTTTGGGAACTAATATAAAAAAAAGTTAATTAACGAGCTAAAGAGGATATATCAACGGTTTCCAACCAGTTTCCGACAACATTGCATATTAATAAAATTAAGCGGACATTTGAACAAGACTGTAACAAACCGAAAGAAATCTCGAAATTCTGTCATGAGAATTTGGAATAACAAATTCGGAAAAGCTGGCACAAATTATGGAAAGTCAAATCTTGAAGACGAGATTCAACAACAATGAAAGAGCAAAACCAAGGCTTATTTGGAATTGTTATGCGTGCAAACAGGAAGAAGACGTGTAATGGTGATACCTTGGCGGACACTGAAGTTATTGTCATGGATGGCGCACAAGAGTCGCATGCATGTTATGCCAGCGAAGATAAGGAAAGGACTAACTGTTTACTTTCCGTTGATTGTTATGATGAAAATGAAATAAATTGTGTATTATGTTTATTGAATTATTATATAAAAAGGAATATGCAATGTTTGTAATAATAAACCACCTGACAACGTAAATAAAGGTAATAAACCGAACACATGAAAGCGATTTAAGGAAATAATTAAAACACCATGCACAGAGGACACAAATTATGGACGGAAAAAATTTCGACAAACGAACTTCCTGTGTATAATTCTTTTTGTTTATATCGGATACTATATTGAGATAGGACGAGGAAATGGTTACCTGAGCTTTATTCAAATGATTATACGGGCTCACCCAATGGAAACCCTGATCAACCCTACTGAGAAAGGAACTGGGCAAGTCGCAGTAATTATCACCAAGTAACCGGCGAGAGTTGTCACCTCTTTTGGGGACTTTGGCTGATGCGATACCACAAATTTTGAAGGGGGATGAAGAGATAGACCGAGAGGTGGATGGAAAGGGAGTGTTTACACGAACAGAATTAATTAGTTTTGATTAAAGGTAACTTAGAGATGATCTTTTTTTCCCATAGCTGGTGGTGAGGCACCGAGACAGCTACGGACTTGTCGTGTTTCAGCGTTGTTTATCAGCCAAGGGACTGATGGCGCTGAGCGTTCGATAAAAAAACCCGGATCACACACGAGTATATCGAACGGATTTTTTTTTATCGCTGGGAGGAACTCGATACAACAACCCGGATCCCACACCGAGTGTCGAGGGCCAACGGTAGGTGAGATGTGAACTTTTAACCGAAAATGGTTCATACTCGTAAATGTCCTACTAAGGTCGGATAAGGGCGGCCGAATTGAGCCGGGAAATCCGATGGTCAGATAAGGGCGGCCGACTGAGCCGGGAAATCTTGATTGCAGGAGGCGGGAGGGATTAGAAATTTTCCGCGGCCTATATTTAATCGCTTCCTTTTCTTTTCATTTTCGGAGAAATCAAGTAAACGCTCTTTGAACTTTGATCGAACGTCTAAGCATTCATACTTTTATATCTCCGAGGTACACAACCGGATCCACACCCGAGAGTAACTGAGGGAATGTTTTTTTTTATTGCCCAGCAAGAGATTTGGTACAATAACCCGGACCACACGCAGTACCAAATATTCCGATGGCGGTGAGGTAAGCGTAACCTTGAGGGGAATGCGCGGCCAAAAAGACGCCATGGGTTGAGATGTCAGTGGTGAGGCCATCAAACATCCCAAAAGTCACTGATGAGCATTCAAGTCCGGTGAAACAATGAGAAATAATAAGACGATTAGATAACGTATGAGTAAAGATGAATTGACAGAATATGTGATTATGATCAGATACTAGAGAGACACATAGGGTGCCGGTATGATTATGATCAGATTACTAGAGGCCATAGGTGCCGGATATGATTATGATCAGATATAGAGGCTAGGGTGCCTGAATGATTATGATAGTTACTAGAGGGGCCATAGGGGCCGGATGATTATGATGATATTGAGGCCATGATGCCGTTTATATTATGATTAGATATTAGAGGCCTAGTAGTGCCAGATGAGATTATTATGATTATGATTTAGAGGCCATCGAGCGCAATAGATATTTGATATGAGTAGGGATGAATATGATTATGGTGATTTAAGGTCACAGATGACAGTAGGTTAAAAGCCGAAGGCCGAAGAGGCCAACGGAAATATTAGGGCATAGACGGTCAGCGATTGAGGATTAAGCAAATGATTTTTTGTGGGAGGACATTAGGAAAATAATTATGGATTGACTGAGAGTTATTGGAATATGATTGACATTTTATATTATGATATTATGATATAGATAATTGATACGACTATATAGAAACTGTAGGACTATATAGTTAATTGATCGAGATTAATAGATAATTGTTACGAGGGTTAGATAATTAAAAATAGACTTAAAATGAGGGGGGTGAGTCGGATAAGAAGACCACCACGATAAATACGAAAAGGAGATAATAGTATTAGTATTTGTAAACGGAGCGAGAATTGTATGAGTATAGAATATTGGAGTGTTCATTTTTTTTTAAAGGATCAACTAGCACAAAGCAATCCAGTCAATTTCAAAGCAAAGCAAAGAGAAATATTCAGAGCAAAACGACAAGCAAAGTGATATAAAGAACTTGAATAAACGAGTAGAAAAGATTCTGTATAAAGTCAGAGTAGCTACGAACAATAAGCAACCAGAATTTCAAGCGCCAAGCAAAGAAAGGGAAAACGAGGGAAAACCCAGTCAAGGCAGACGAATAACCGTAAACATTGATACATCAGCAACACACGAGAATCAAAAGCAAGAGGAATTAGAGAAAAAAGTTTATTAAAACAGAGAAAAGAATATGAAGTTACGCAACAGTAGGAAGTGTCAAGACCGGGAATATCAACTACAAGCAGCACAGGAACCGGCCAGATTAGTGGATTGACCGATTTTGAATTTAATGCAGCGAGAGACGAATTACGTTATCGAAAACCCGTTTAGCACAGAGAATCAGCAACGAAGAAAGAGATCTAGACAACAATCCAACATTACAACTTCTTATAAATTCTTTCAATTTCCGGGATGCAGCATACATTTGTCAAATAACACCGTGTTGTGGGAGATTCGCAGAGAAAAGTTTTTAGAGGGATGACGTTCGACGGCAGTCTCAACAATTGATACATTTATAAGAATTTTGAAGTGTATAAAAATATCTGTCACTGGACAGTCAAAAGGTAAAGAGCGACTGCCCTTTATTTAAAAAGGAGCGCACAAGATGTATTCGTGGAGAAGCGAGTTAGAGACGTAACGAACTGACAACGTGGACAGGATTTAAGGTGAGTTCTTTAGTAAATATTCGGAATAGAAAAAAGGGAGAATAGGAAGATATTGGACTTCCTACATCGAAAACAAAGACGAGGACGAATTCAATTGCAGTATACGCGTGCGGAATTTAAGAATTGTGTAAAGAGCTTCGGAGAAGCAGATTTACCCGAAGGCAAAATGGTAGATGGTCTTCATAAGAGGAAGGAATCAAAAGGAGAAGACTACGAGCTAAACCTTGGATGCTTGGACCAGAGACATTAGATTAGCGGTAGCAATCGCCAATAGTGTGAAGCCCATTCTGGGACTGGGATATCAAGTGCGTCTGGGCCACAGACCAACACATCAACAGTCAATGCCAACAACAAAACAACCAATTTATTTCAACCCCAGCTATGAATCAATTCATTCAATGAGCACAGCAGATGTTCAAGCACCGCACAAGAAATCCAGAGATAGAGGTAATACCATTGTAAGCTATAATATAAATTTCAGGACAATCCAATGCAAACGAAAATGCTTCACATGTCAAAAATGGGACTCGATCAGAAAATTGTTTCCGAAATTAAATTGTCAAAAATGTGGTAGACGAGGGCCTACTGAGAGAGGATATGTAGACAACTAGATAACCAGCGTGGCTTAATTGTGGTCAACAGGCACATCGCAAGGCGATGCAACATGGAGGAGAGGCAAAACCATCGAGACCAAACCCAATATCCTATAGGGAACACAAATCACGTGATTTGCAGCAGAAATAGATTAGTTTACGAGAAACACTCAACGAATGCATGGAATTAAAGAGATGATGCAACAGATGCCACCAAATATCACACAACGAATCATGTATGAGAAGAATGGAGGAGATTCAAGAGCTGGAACTAGAGGATATCAGAGCCAACAACAAGCTTGGAATGGCAAAGACTACAAATAGAGGCAAGCCCAGGAAATCCAGCAAAGATGGGAAAATCGAAAACAAACCCCGAAAAGAATTAATATGATGAGGATGGAATTCCAGATGAAACTCACACTGGGGAGCAGTGTGTTGCAGAACGAAGGGGGAGAAATATGATTACTGTAACGAGAAATAGTTGAATTGATACGATGGAGAAAATAGAGGCATCAAGATTTAATAAGGAGGCAAACAGAGACGGCGGAAACCAAAAGAAGAAATGACAACTGAGAAATCAGACGAACCAGAAACTCAAGGGGTAATCGGAGCAGAGTTGATGTAAACGGAAAGATCAAAAAGGAAACATTTGATGTACGAGATAGTAGAACTCGAAGATGAAATCATGACGCAAACAATAGATAGTGCACTCGAGAAATTTAAAGCAGAGGGAAGCTCTAGAACAGAGGGAAGATCAATTAAAAGAAAGAAGCATCCTGAAACAAGAGAAAAAGCGGAACTAAGAAGAAGGCATATATTAAAATAGACGGAGCGCTGAACATTTAGAACAAGAACAAGCACTAGATCAAAATTAGAAGTTGATGGCAAAGAAAGTGCTTATCGGCAAGAAATGAAAGAGCCAGATTTGAGAGATGAACAGGGAAGCATCAACGTCACAGGAAAGAAAAGATATCCGAACCAATAAATAACAAAAAATCGATCCAGAGGTATGCTACAAAATTAGAACAAGAATAGGAAAAGAAAGCCCGGTGGAGTGAAGCTCAATTTCGAGAATAGATTAAAAGAGATATTGGTTCCAACAAAGGACCAACAAGGATATGAAAGAGGAGGAACAACTAATATTAATATGTTGAGACAAATACAGCGATCAAACAGATGAAGATGAAAGTGAGATAAGCATCCTGGGGGGAGAATAATTTCATCATGCGAGGAAATAAACCATATAAAAGATGAATCCAAAATCCGAATAGGGAAATGAAACCAACGTGCCAGGAGAAGATGAAAACTGAGATATTAAAAGAAATCAACGAGATTGTTAGAAGTTAGAGAGGTGATCGAATCAATGTTCTTAAACTTCAGAGATTACCACCGGCATACAGCGAATATTGAAAACTAATCGCAAAAGGATATCAACAAGATATGGTTACATTCCACGGACATCCTGGAAAGACATTGATAAAAAAGTCAAGAGAATCTGGACAAGTATGATAGGAGAGGTTCAGGATATTTGTTTTCCAGAGGATACCAAGACGATAATAGCCACAGGAGGCCGAGAGCACAAACGGTTGTTGTATGATTGGATAGTGGAAAGCTAGGACCCAAGTTTATAAAATACCGTTTATTTATTAGGAAGGAAAATAAGCGAGATATACACCTAGGGGATGCTCTAATATGGCCAAGGAATAAATTGTGTAACATTAAACAAAAATGGAAACGAGGAAACGACAGCAGAATATGGCAAAAATTTCAGTATTATATGCTAAAGAAATAAACCTGGATTAGAAAGAGAGCAAAAGAATAATTGAGGCAAAACCAGATAATGACGAACAAGCATTTAGACCAGGCTTAGAGAAAAAATATATTAATCGATTATCTTTAACGAGACGATCTTCATGAAATGTTCGTAAGAGGCTGTACGGTGATTACAGAATATGAGATTCGATAATGAGAGAACAGTGAGTTTGATAGCCAAATATGGAGAGACATCAAAGAGATATGAGGGGAGATGAACCGACAAAGTAGAAATAAATTCCCAATTGATGAATAAAGGGAATTAAGTGGGATTTTTTTTTCCACGATTGTCAAATGCAGAGCTATCCGACGGATAACCGAGAAATTATAAACGATAATCGAAAATAGTGATTGATGGTATGGTTAGAAGACTTTTGGCATAATGATACCACAAACTGCAAATACGTCCACGGAACGAACCCGATATACGATATTAGGTATATGGGAGACGTGACAAACTTTTATCTTAGCATGGATGACCATTAGAGGAAATACCAACGAAAAGGGGAACAAAGATCCAAGAATTTTCAAGAGGAAATGAAGAAAAGATGGACAATATTAACAAATCTACAGTTATGGAGACAAGGATGCGAAGTTGAGCAACAAATTTACAACCGATAGACGATTCGCGATGCCGTCACACCATGGGAAAAACGTGTTGATGAAAAGACAAAGGAGTGGAAGTGGAAACGGAGAAGAACCGAACCAAAATGGAGAAATAATATACCAGGAGAAGGCCAGGAGACGCAGCTAACGAACAACCTTAGAGCTATATTGAAGACGGCCATATTGAAATTTACCAGAGGAAATGATTAAATGAAAATGGATGGGCAACCAGAAAGAAGACAGGAAATAAACTATAAAGCTCGGACTAGCCCATACACATGGAAAATAGGCGGATGGCGCTGAGAGTAAAATCGGCTGAGAAGAAAAAATCATCGGTATTAACAAGCATCAATTCTATTACGAGATCGGAGGATACCGGATGAACTGAGAGGTGTACCCAAAGAAGACGGGGTTGGAAAAGGAAATTCTATCAGTGTATTTATCATTTTAGCAAAGAGGCAGATATGACGGAAAGTTATGAGTGGCCATTTTTAATCGAACGTCACCATTTCAATCGCGAAACCGGAAAATGGGAGGCGACACAGCGAAATGGGGTTTAGATCCAAACTTGATAGTCAAAAGGCCAAAATCCACTGAAATGTTGCAGGGACGTACCCACATTCTACTGAAAAATATGTAACCCCACATTCAAAGGGATGGATACGATTACATTACAATCGAAGTTAAAACGGACGGGAAATTGGAAATTGCGATCCAACAAGAACAAGCGAGGACGCGAATTAGCGTACTCGAGTAAACGAATTCAGGAATAAAATACTTGCCCACAGATTAGACGATCCTGTGAGAAGAAGGTTAAACACGATCAGAAGCAAAAGTGTAGGAATTATCAGCGATTATGGAGGACCGAGCAAAGAATCAAAGGACGAACTGTAACCAGGATTTTAACAACTGGATTAATCGATTCATGTAACAGAGTAGAAACCTTGCTAATTATTGATAAAGGAAATAGAGGAATATCGGGGAATGTATGCGTGGGTACCCAGAGCATTCAGAGATCATCCGGAAATGGAAACTTTACCGAATGGGCAGCGACAACGATAGAGAGTATAGTTTAAAATTATGACAAGATTTCGAACAATTGAAAGAGAAATTTATATCATGCCCAAGTAAGTGAAGTTGAAAAAGAAGAATACGTACGCGGACCGCCATTTCATTTTACAATACGAAGGCGGATCATTAGCGGACGATCTCGAATCGGAGTTACACAGATGCCTTGGGGGTAATAAATATATTAACGTAACAAAATTTGCGGGTAGAGACTTCAACAAAGGAATTAAACGAAACGCCAATAGGGCGACAGAAAGGTTTAATTACACCAGAAGTTTCCACCTGCAACAGATGAAGTAATCGTCATCACAACGGAGATGGAAGAGGGGTACTGAAGAATGATACTAAATGATTTTGTGGACGAAGGAACAACCAGGGAATACCGGAATCAAGAGATTTGTTATGACGAAAACGAAAGACGATTTGATGGACGATGAACAGACGAGCTAGTATGTTGTCAAAGACAACAGTCGAAATTTAGAGCCTTGATTACGAGGGAAAACAAAAAAGAAAGAAAGGAGACGCCGAAATCCACAGGAGACGAATGGGATACTGGATATGAACGAGGAGCTAAATCCAGAGAACGGCTAGATGGAAACCCACAACGAAAAGAACAGGTACGGTATGGAAACAGAAATCTAGAGGACGACCAAAAATTGATAAACCAGCTCCCAGAAAGGAAAACTAAGAACAACATGGCAGATGGATCAATTGACACGAAATTTAAACAGCTTAGCCAAGTAAGAAGCAGTACAGGGAAACTGAAAGGTCAAGACAAGGAGCAAGTGGATCAATAGATGATAACTGATATTGCTGGGGTTAGCAAATCCAGAATAAGAGAATTTTAAAGCTTCATAATATCGGAGCAGAACGAAACAGCTTTGGGCACAATAAAGCAATAATAATAAATAATGGATATAGTACGAATACAACCAAAGATCAGAGGGAATTTACTGTTGATAATTAAATCACTAACGAACGGATCTGATGACCCAATAGATATTTGGTTAGGAAATGGTCCTACCTGATGTTACAATACAATAGTGATATACAGAAAGCGAATCCAAGATTAACACCCCAACGGATATGAATTCGGCAATAACGACATTATCAGGAAGTACTCGAACCATTCATCTAATTCAAGGGGGATGGCAAGCTTTTATAATTTGGTAAGTAAAGACGATCAACGGATGATGCAAACGAGTTAAGGCTACTAACGGGAATTCGAGACAACAATTAATGCAAGTGACCCAAAAACAGCCAAGGAAAAGGGAATGAATGCGTAATCACCACAATACTATATGGATGATGTGCGTTAAAGGAAGTAGAACGTTTGTAGTATTACGATTGTGAGATATAAGTTGGTTTTGACCAAATACTCATTAAAGGAACGGAAGAGTTTGTAAAGCTGCAAACCCGGAATTGGCAGACACAGCTACAGCAGTATCGTATAACGTTATATTCAAGAAGTGGTTCATTCAAAACGGGAAATCAAGAATGTTCGGTAACAAGGAAAATTGTGGCATTTCATTGGGACATCACTCACTCAACAAATTATAGAGCTGGGGACGGAACACAGTGGTTTCTGTAACCGGAGCGAATGTGAGTAGGGATTTCACGACAGGCGTATCTCAATAGCTGGAAGAGTAAATGTGGCAGCCGAGAAGGAAAAGATAAAGATACCCGGATATAGCGCTGCTGGAAGAATACGGCTGGAGACGGAACGTGTCAAGGAGGGAGTCACCCTATTGAATCAATTAGTCAAAGAGTTAGTTGTGATCGAAAAGCTATCAAGTAAAAGTTGGAGAAATATCAAGGATATTTTGGATCCAGACACGCAGCAATGAAAAAGTACCTTCAATGTCTAGAACAGTAGATCATGCATACGGGATGTCCAACTTATCGTTATTCACGGCCGTACCAGAACTTGCGCACTCACCTTATTGAAAAGCGCAATATTGACGGAGTACAGGCGAGTGCACGTGAAACAGAAACCAATTACGCAGGAAAGCGCATTAGATTGAATACGAAAAAATGAACGGAGATCGGAAAACCAACAATTACCACAACTATTCGGAATCAGAGGTCACGCCACCTTAGTAATATCACTGATACCCCATCGAATGAGATTTAAAAGGCGAATGGTGAGCAAATTGTGATGAAATTGGAGCTAGGTCCAACTACAAAGGAATATTCCTATCGCGAACAGGCAAATATCAAAGCAAGCGCAAATAGACCAAAGAGTAAATTATATTATATAAATTAACAAGATTGGATTTTCTATATTCATTAAAGGACTGCATCAACAGAGGAATTATTACTTACGATTTAGTTAAAATGATTGTATTCTTTGAACAGAGAAATACTAAAACAAATTGGCAAATGCAATACGATCCAGATAATGCATCCGCTATTACCACTCGGCAAGAGGATATTTCGGGAAGGGATCGTTGGAGAAGTCATGTATACATACAAATGTGAAAAGGACAATTGCGAATACTACCGAGAATTCAACCATTCCAAGGATAAATGCATAACGAATTAGGAAATGAATGCATAAGGAAAATCAGATTCGCTTAGCCAGGTAACAAGGATGATTAAATCCAGGAAAAATTGTAGCTATATGTAGTTGCAGTAACGGTATATGGGGACTTATTCGAAATAAGAGATGGAGTTGGTTACAATTTTTCCAACTGGTAAATAAGGTTAGCACCACAAAATATTTGGACTTACAAGATGGCTGCGAGCAGAATCAAACCAGTGGATATATCACAGAGTGGATATACCAAACAAAAGATCTGGAACGAGCCAGAGAATCTTTTATTATTTTCCAGCACAAGGCAGCAATACTATTCTAATATTTGTAACGATACGGAGGTAACAACTTGGAGAGAAACCCAACTACGAAGCTGCTGATTTCACCAGATCCATTTCACTTACAGCAAATTGATGAAGCCAATGTGGGGAAGATTCTTAATCTTCGGACAATATGGCAGGATTTTGGGCATAATTTCATCATTCAAAATCGTAAGAGTAATCTTGACACAATGTTAGCATGTTTCGATATCTACAAAAGAGAAGGAAATAACTGGAAAATGGCAATTGGATTTCTTACCGTTTTTTAGCAAAACATGGTGTTACATGGACACTCAAAAAGATATCCACAAGATAAAGAGATAGTAGGATTCTTAACTAAAATGAAATGGTACTGATGAAGAAGTCGGACGGGAATTTAAGATATATGAGATTAGAAGCCGAGAGGAACCAGAAGAAGCGCAGAAAACGAGCAACTGGAGACGCATGGGATAAATTTTCAAAGATGTAGGCAGTGATAACGCGACACGACGGAAACCAAGGAGGAACACAGATGCTAACTCAGAGAACAACTCAAACAATGGAAAATCGAAAGACAAGACATAGTGGACATTTCAATCATCCACCACCAGTATATGAATGTCTAAAGAAAATCAACAAAATCGGTAAACGAAAACGTACGAATACCAAGACCAACAACACACGAAACATGATCCGATCCATACGAAAACCAATTGGGCAAGATTTAGTACAAGAACGCCAAGATCGGAAGTGTGGATCAGGATCCAAGAAACTCGAACTTATCAGCTTATGTTGCAAACGTTTAGCTGGACCAACATTACGGTACCCATAGAAATAAATGGGTAGAAATAAAGCAATGATGATACCGGAGCAAACATTTTAGCAATAAAAATGGATAAAATACCGGAGATTGTGGCATGTTAGAAGAAGCTAACATGGATTGGTAATAACCCTGCAGCAAAGAATCGGTCGGTCATCGGAACATCTGGTCATATCGAATATAAAGAATGTTAAAATCAAATACGGTATTTAGCAGGTAATCAGGATTTGAGCGCAGAATGGTATAATTTGACAGACCTTCATGCCAGGAATTATTAAAGAGAATAATAATAGATCTAGGGATCACATGGAGCTGAGAGATAAAACCGGCAACGAATATGTATGTTGAATCAGAAGTGAGATGTTCAGAGGAAATAGTTAGTGCCAGGGGCACACAATGATTTGTTCGTAAAAGTGAATGAAGAACAGGGAGAAATAGATTTTCGAACCTAATCACAAATTTGGAAAAAGAAAAGAAACTGCCATTAGCCAGAGATATATAGTTATGTAAACGTACAGTGAATCCAATCACATTACTATTTTGACGAGGGAAGGTAAGATTAAAGTCATTTACGAAAATGAACGGTGGGGAAACTTACACCAATGATGGACATCGACTGTCCAACAACAAAAACTTGAAGGAAAATGAGGAAGAATTAATGGACAATCGACAGTCAGGCTACTAAACGAAATGAGAAAGAACAACTACCAAAACTGCTAACGGATTTCTTAAGGATATATTTGCGGGTCTGACTTAGATCCTCGGTACCAGCGATGTAAACGCAACATACGATTACCATAACAGATGTGATCCAATCACTACGGGCCCATATCGATGTGGCAGAAGAAGCTTAAAACAGAAGCAGAAAAAGATGCAAAAGATTGTTAGACGCAGGAGTGATCGAACCAAGTTGCTCGGCCATGGCAATTCCCAGTTGTCATTGGTAAAGAAAAGACGGAACACAACGGTTCTGTATAGACTACCGACGAGCTCATGCGGTACAAAACGAGATACATATCCGTTACCAGACATAAATGAAATGTTACAAACCCTACACGGAGCAGCTTATTTTACATCGCTAGATTTAAAAAGTGGTTATTGGCAGATAAAGGTCAAAGAGGGACAGAGGAGAAAACTGCCTTGTAACAATTGGAAAGATCTATATCAATTTAAGAAATGCCTTTCGGATTAACCAACGCACAGCCTCTCAGAGATTGCATGACTTTCGTACTCATTGGATAAACAATGTATGGTTATATATTGATGACTTATTAATTTATCTAGCACGCTTCTTAGCAAATTTAAAATCCGTAATGTTATCGTTCGACTGAGACAATGGAAAAGTTAAAATTGAACCATCTAAATGGATTGGGCAAGGAAAAGTCACCTTCTTAGGACATATTGTGTCGGCAAAAGGCTAAGAACCAGATCCAAGAAACATCGAAAAGATAAAGAATTGCCCTGCACCAAAGACAGTCACACAAGTGCAAGGAATCTTAGGCCTGTGTGGAATACTATCGAAAGTTTCATTAAGAGTTACGCAACTATTGCGAAAGCCAATACACAGGAACTAACAAAGGAAAGATTACCCCGTTCATATGGGAAGAGGAAC
Organism: Schmidtea mediterranea; assembly: GCA_022537955.1. Taxonomy (NCBI): domain Eukaryota; kingdom Metazoa; phylum Platyhelminthes; order Tricladida; family Dugesiidae; genus Schmidtea; species Schmidtea mediterranea. The sequence goes on along the minus strand of CM039679.1, from coordinate 43,772,710 downwards.
AAACAAACAGCCTTTCGAAAAACTCAGAATTAAACTTGATATCAGCACCATACTTCGTACACCCAGTGATTTTTAGAACCGTTTTTGTTGCAACCAGACGCAGTGGATGCATCTGGAGCCATTTAGGACAATGGATGACGAGAAAAGAGAACGGTTATTGTATTATAGTCGAACATTCAAGAATTGAAAGAATTACTCTGTGACTGAAGAGAGGCAATTAGCATTATCCAAGCTTATGTAAACATTTCAAATATTTGTTTATGGTGTTTCACGAGTATATAATATCAACAACGTTCATCACAGTTTGGGTTATGGCTAGGCCCAACACAAGGAAGCCTCGAGCCAGATGATGAGAGGGCAATGCCGCTGCAAGAATATCGCCGTATATAAAATTCAAATCAGGAAAAGCCAACGCAAAACGCAGACTGTATTGTCAAGATTTGTTATTTGAGGAATGATTGGTCATGATGTAGACGAATATGCATGATCATCGCAGAAGATGATTAGATTTTTTTTTCTACAAACTAAAAAACGAACAGAAAGAAGACGAAGAATTAAAGCATAATCGAATTTATGGAAACTAACGAGATATGAAAATCTTCGACACAACAGCAACTGAGAGAGCATTTGGAAAAACAACAGACATCGATCATACCATGGAGAAAGGAGGTTATTATTAATGAGATGCGAAGAAAGACTTATGTGCCTACCAGAGCGTGACGAAAGAGTACTTGGCATTCATTGGATGGAAACTTGGAGGACACTGTCAAGCAAAAAAGACGGAGCAAGATTACGTCAAATTTATTGGGCTAAGATATCGGAGGAAGACGTGAAGGATGGTTAAAGAATTGTCTGATATGCGCAACGAGAAAAAAGAACGGAAGTAAATTGATTGAAAGCCCCGTTTAAAGCCAATTCCAATTCCACAGAACCAAATGCGTGATTCATGGATGTAGGTGGACCATTTACCAGAAACACGATGGAATTATCTACATATTAGGTATGACAGATTATTTATCAAAGATTCCGGGAAGCATTCGCAACAATAACCAGATCAAAAGCCAGAACATAGCGAGAATCCTAGTAGTAAGAAATTGCTGGTAGATTACGGAACCACCCAAGCAGATCCTGACTGATCAAGGAACCAACTTACATGAGCGAATCATTAGAGTAACGAACTACTTCAGAATTGCGAAATTTTGAGAACATAGCCTTACCATCCACAAAACAAAATGGTCAAAACGCGAACGATTCAACGGCATATTAATTAGACAATGATGTCAAATTATGTAAGCAGACACCAAAAGGATTGGGACAGAGTATATAAAACCTATGCCTTATGCATATAGAATGTCCTACATTCACGCAAACAAAAATGAGTTCGATTCAAATTAATGTACGGCAGAGAATGTACATGCCGATTCGACTTTAGAGTATTCAACGCCAATATTCACAGTATATTGGAAATTTGATGATTATGTTAACAGGATTCAAAGAGCGAATGCAAGAGATTCTGGAAAACAGGCAGGATGAATATTAGATTTAATCAAGGAAAGTTATAAAGAATTACATGATAAAAAGGCGGTTACGCGAATACTTTCAGGTTGAGACTGGTGTTTGCAACGCCAGGAATCATTTCAGGAGTGCCAGAAAATTACAAGAAGTGGTAAGGACTTATGAGATTAATGACGTAAACGAGATTTAATGGCTCGAGTTAAAATTGGTCAATAACCCACTCACTAGACCTATTTACGTAAACGTAAGCAGATGTTAAAGCAATACCTGAAACAATAACAGAGACCAGAGAATCGAGGTATCAAACCAGTTCACAATCAACAACTGAGTTAACGGACTAACGATGAGGTCGAAAATAAAACGACATCAATAATTATTGCAGAGAACCTAAACCAGACGAATCCAAAATAACTTTAAACGCGACCCAAGATAATGTAGACAAGGTGGATTATAGTAAAAGCCATCGAGTAGAAATTATGCCAGGAATGGGTCGAAGAAAGAGGAATGGTGAGAATTAATAAACAAGCGGGAAAATCGCAAGGATTACGCGTAAAGGAGCTTAGAAGTCCCCAGAATGGATTCGTATCAAAGAGGACTACCCATGATCTTCACTATGGCCAGACGTTAGAAGGGAAAGTACCTTACATATCGCAAGTACAAACACGAAAATCTCAAGGTAATAGACATATCCACTTATGCAGGAAATGCGGACACGTCTCAATATACCAACGAGAGGGACAAACACCACTAATGTTCGCAGTCGCAGCAGATGCTTCTACAACAGTTCTGAGAGAACTCTACTAAACAGGATCTCATTCAAAGAGAAGAGAAAGTAGTGGAGAAAATATGTTTACTACATTACAGCACTGAATCAAAGAAAGCAAGCGCAATAAAATTTTATAACCGTACGCGCAATTAGAGAAAGCAAGAGAAATGATGGGTAACACAATCAAAACATATATGGGAGCATCGAGCCAAACTAGACTAGCAACGCCAATCTGTGAATGGACCTACGAAGGTTCACCACTCAAAGTATTCGACTTAAACTATATGGTAAGAAATAGAAATGTTCTATTGAAAGAAACAATATATGCGCACTATCCATTTCCCCCACAATTAAAAGCGATGTTGGAAATGGGAAGACCTAAAATTCCAACCATCCAAAGAAGCATACGATCGGAGATAGAAAGGACACTATTATGATATCATAATGGATCGAAGAAATTAGTTTCAAGCGAGGCAAACAAGAATAAAAGAGATGGCGATATAAGCGAGGATAATAAAGTATCGAGGAAATAATTGAAATATAATGTCGAGGACGAATTTTTAAAGGAAACCCCGGATGGAAAAATATGGGAAGGAGGTTTTGGTGACAGCAGCCAAAAACCAGGATGATCAACATACTGACGGAATAATCCGCACAACAAGAGAAAAAGGAATCATCCAACGAGGAACGTCAAGAAACGGAGCACAACATAACGAGGGAAGGCGAAAACAAAGGGATTGATGTACTACAACAAAGGAAAAATCAACCGACCGGACCTGCTCAAAAATAATTATATTGATTACGTCCCATCAAGTTAACGGAAGCTGACGAAACATTCACAAGAATAAAATGTTCAAGAATACGAACAATAAATGAGAAAGGAAGCGCAAGCAAAGGAATATGCTTACAACTGAAATGAATATAAGCATAAGTCGTCAATTTTCGATTCATAGGAAAACCAGGAAAGATGGAATACGATCCGAAACTCATCATCACATCAAACCACCAAAGATGTATGTAGAGATGCTACGAGTAGAACGTAAATCCAAGTAAAGCCAGGGGAATAGGCAATTCGAATAATAACGAGGAATAGAAAACAATTGAACAAGTTGTATAAAAACAAAATAGTCGATTGTTGGAATGGGAATATGAAAACAGGAAAAGAAATGGCGAATGGGATAGTCTAGCAAGGAAATGCGGAATATTAATATGTGCAACAACGATATAATAATATCCTGCAATAAGCCAAAACTCTGAAAAAATTCACAGGCACCAAAAGAAGAGCCTACAACGTCGAGACAGAAAAAAAGAATAATACATAAAAGGACAGACCCAAAGAGTGGAGAAGAGTAATAGTGAAAATAGGGCAAAGGAAACCCATCACAAAATCGTGTATCGAAAACCAAAAGACGCGGAACGATGAATGAAAGGAATCAAAGTGCCAATCAAATGAAGATATCAAAAACCAAAAATACCGCATTCCCAACCAAAAGAAAGCGTGGGAAGTATATAGTACATGTTCAGAGAGAAGAGATGATTACTGGAAATCAATAAAAGAAGTTACGTAGAACCAAGTTACGACAAACGTCCGGGAAAAAGACAAAGAGGAACCGGTATCAAGCCGATCAAGAGAAAGTAAAGCGAATAATAAACATAGAATCAAATGCTGGCAAACGAGACGGAATATTATTGAAAACACAGGTTGAAAACCCATCACGAAAATCTGCGCTATACGAACCTAAAAGACGAACGTAAACAAAAGATCCAATGCGAACAAGCAAACTTATACGAATCAAAGTTCGATATCCCTACGAAAAGGAAACTGGAAAATAATGTAATAAATATCAAAGGGAACTTGAAACATTGCAGAGAACGATTAAAGGGGAAACCGCAAGTCAAATGCAACAGATCAACCTATAATAAAACAATCTGAGAGAAACCAAGAACGAAACATTTGGAAAAAAGGAATGATCATGGCGACATGCACCTTCAATCCCGGAAGCATTTTACAACTCCATTAAGCACTTAAATAGTGCACCTTAAAGAAGGATAATGGAAACAACCATGCACGAGAATAATACAACTATGCAGCTCCCTTTTTTTAACGAAAGAATTATAGTGATTAAATGATTTGGATAACAACAGCAATAATAAGTAGCGTAGTGATGTAATAATAATTTCATTAGTAAGAACACCAAAATGCAGAAAGAAACGCGAAGAGAGTTAGTGGCCAGCAGTAGAAAAATTCATTATGAATATCTAATTAGGGACCAATACGAGTGCAGAAAGAACTGAAGATATGAAATTCATATGGGAAATTCCAGTGTACAAGTGGACTCTGGTTAAAGAAACCGCCATTATCGAAGCACAACAACGGTCAAATGAATTTTATGTATATTAGATAACAACGAGAAATATGGGGATATACGGACAGTTGTGTATAGAATCCCCGGGGACGAATGGTGTAAAACGTAGAAAAAGACGTGCTAGTATAGTGTAAATTATTATTGTAAGATCATATAGATGTAATAGTTTGCACGTATATATAAATTGGTACAAAATGTGCTCAAGAAAATAGTAAGCAAACAGAAAACGAATGCGCACGAATTAATGATGTATTATAACCAAACAGATTGAATCCGATAATGTAAATCAACCAAATCAAGTGGAATACCACCGTTCACAGAAGCAATACAAAACCAGCAGTGGCAATGTAGCTATAGAAGTTATAGAATGTGTAAATCAAGGAATATACCAAGATTCAGGAATTGAGCAACGTGGAGACGGCAATGCGATTAAGACACTAATAACGAACAATGCGCAAACATCGTGGCAAATACGCTCACTTAGATTTAACGGAAAGCGTAAAGAGGTCTACACAAGCTATAAGGTGGAAGAGCACAGAGAACTATATTTACATTGCAGAGAATACGAGCAATTAACAGATTCCAAGTTGATTGGCAAGCTGACGAAAAATTGAGATTACGTAACAATCACAGCAGCGTTAGATCCAGCAAGTTGGGTGGAAGTTAGCCTCGATTGCCAGAATTTCACCAGAACCGGATATTTTCAACAGGAGAGTAAATAAAGCGGTACTTGTAATACTGTATAATAACAGATTAAAGGGTTTAAAGCAACCGTCGATAACCAGAAAATTTTTGTAGTATATGCAGACGATCATCGAGAAAATTAGAGGAAGCGAGAATCCATCCGAAACTACGAGACGGTCTATGAAAATAAATTAGAGTGGTTGAACGATATAAAAGAAGACTAAAGTGTTGTAAATGTAGAATTACTGATTGAGCAAGATAGACGAGATGTGGATGCAGTATTGTAAGATTGTACGATAGAGTGATAGAAACAGAACATAAATGCCTGGATGTGACGAAAGTTTTGGAAAGAGACGAAGATCCCACCACCAGGTTAAAGGTACACAAAGAGATCACAATCTGATTAATTCAATGCCGAGTAAAAGAATGTGAATGGAAAGGACTGATGAAGGAAGCAGAAAGTCACACAAATGAATGCGAATATAACGAGATCTTTGCGAAAAATGTCAAACCATCATAACGAAAAAGACTATGAAAGAACATCACAAAGTGTGTACATCAAGAGAGAGGAAATCGTTTGTGGAGCCATCGACGAATGGATTAAAAATGAAATGGGAACATCGATCCAAGGGAAACATTATGTGATCTATATGAAGGAGTATGCGCAAACAACCTGCGACAGAAAAGAGAGGTCAAATTGAAAGAACATTTGGAACGAATGTTAGTGCAAACCATCAAAGTGCCCGTTAGAGTTATTCATTGTCAAGCGCACTACAATTATAGGAGATGCCAAAGCATATTGATGGAAAATAGTATCGAGCATGCCGAAATAATTGATGAACCGATGATGTTGGCTGGGAAGTAAAAGCCTACGTAACAGAACGAATGTACAAGGCACTAATAAAGAAGAATATTAGGAACTCCAGAAAGAATTTCGAGAGAAGCCAAGGTAAATACCCTCAAGAGAATGGCGAAATAGAAAGAAATACAAACAGATGACCACAGGCATAAAGGAATTAGAACCAACAGTTGATAGCCAGAAACATCTACAGCAACCATTTATATGGAAAATAACGAATTTGCAGAAAAAAATCCAGAGAGCAAAGATGGACACAGAGAATTTTTAGACAGCCCACCCAATTACAGTTTGGGAAATGGATACAATTGGGCATTAGATTTATATCAATTTGGAGATGGAATTGCAACAGGCACCCACATAAGTGTCTCGTCAGAGTAGGAAAAGTCGCACGCATGTTATGCCAGCGAAAGATAAAGAAAGACTAACTGTTACTTTCCGTGAATTGTTATGATGAAATGAAAATAAATGTTTGTATTATGTACTTTGAAATTATTATATAAAAGAAATTGCAATGGTTTGTAAATAATAAAACCACTGAGCAACGATAAATAAACGGTAATAAACCCGAACACTGAAAGCCGAATTAAGGAATAATTAAACACATGCACCAGAGACACAAATATTGGATCGAAATTCGAACAACCGAAACTTCCCAGGTATATCTTTTTGTTTATCGATAATATATTGAATTAGGACGAGGAAAAAATGGTTTAATCCTGAGCTATCAAATGATAGTACGCTCACCCAAGTGAAACCCAGATAAACTACTGAGAAAGGAATGGTAGGCCAAGTCGCGTATATCAGCAAGTAACCCGCGAGAGATTGAGTCACCTCTTTTGGGGAGCTTGCTGAATACGATACCACAAATTTTGAGGGGGGAATGAAGAGATAGACCGAGAGTGAGAAGAAGGAGTGACACGAAAACAGATTAATAGTTTTGATTAAAGACCTAGAGATGATCTTTTCCCTAGCTGGTGGTGAGGCACCAGAGACAGCTACGGACTGTCCGTGGTTTCAGGTTGTTATCAGCCAAGGGACTGATGCCGCTGAGGCCTTCGATAACAAAACCCGATCACACCCACCGATTGAACGATTTTTTATCGCTGGGAGGACTCGATACAAACAACCCGGAATCCCACACCGAGTGGTCGAGGGCCAAACGTAGGTGAGATGTGGAACTCCGGTAAATGGTTCATACTCAAATGTCCTACTAAGGCGGATAAGTGGCGGCCGAATTGAAGACCGCGGAAATCCGACGGTCAGATAAGGCGGCCGAAATGAGCCGGGAAATTCTGATTGCAGAGGCGGGGCAGGGATTAGAAAAATTTTCACAGCGCCTATATTTATAAATCTGCTTCCTTTTCTTTCACATATTCGAGAAAGTCAGTAAACGCGCTTGGAATTGATCGAACGTCTAAGCTTTCCATACTTTTATATCTACGAGGTACACCAACCCGGACCCCCACGAGTCTGAGGGAAATGTTTTTTTATTGCCCCAGCAAGGATTTGGTACAATAACCCGGATCCCACACGCGTAACCAAATATTCGAGATGGCGCGTGGTAAAGCGTAACCTAAGAATGCGCGGCCAAAAGACGCCATGGCTTGAAGTCAAGTGTGAGGCCTCAACATACCAAAAAGTTCATGATGAAGCTCAAGTCCGGTGAAACAATGAGATAATAATAAGACGAATTGATTAAAACGATAATGATAAAGATAAATGACAGAATATGAATTATATCGATACTAGAGGCCATAGGTGCCGGATGATATTATGGACATGATATCCGCACATAGCCCCTTAGAGGCCATAGGGTGCCGGGATGATTATGATCAGATACTAGAGGCCATAGGGCGCGGGATATTATGATCAGTATACTAGAGGCCATAGGGTGCCGGATGATTATGAATAATGATTAGAAGGCCATAGAATGCCGTATAAATTATGAATTAGATATTTAGAGGCCATAGAGGTGCCAGAATGAGATATAAATTATGATTAGATATTAAGAGGGCCAAGAGCGCCAGATAAGATATGATATGAGTAAGGATGAAATATGATTATGGATAGATATTAAGGTCACAGATGACCAGTAAAAGAGTAAAGCGAAGGCCGAAGAGCCACGGAAATTATAGAGGGCATAGAGCGTCAGCGATTGAGATTAATGCAAAAAATGAAATTTTTTTGGAGACATAGGAAAAATAATTAATGGGATTGACTGAGAGTAATAAAATATGATGACTTATATTATTGATATTATAGATATAGATAATGATACGAACTATATAGAATAACTGATAAGACTAATAGATAATGAATACAAGATTAATAGATAATTGTTACGAGGTATAGATAAGAAAAATAGACCTTAAAGAGGGGGTGAGTCGGATAAAGAAGACAACACCACGAATAAATACGAACAGGATAATAACGTATAATAGTAAGGAAAGCGGAGAGAACTTAGTATACGAGTAAAGAATATTGGAGTGGTCCATTTATTTTTAAGGAATCATAGCCAAACACAGCAATCCAGTCATTTCAATAGCAAAGCAAAAGACGAAAATATTCAGAGCAACACAAAATGCAAATGTACATAAAGAAACATTAATAAACGAGTAGAAAAGAATTTGTAAAAACGTCAGAGTAGCTACGAACAATAAGCACCAGATTTCAAAGACGCCAAAGCAGAAAAGGGAAAAACGGAGAAAACCAGTCAAGCAGACGAATAACCGTAAACATTGACTAACATCAGCAACCACTACAGAAGCCAAAAAGCCAAGCAATAGAGAAAAAAGTTTATTAAAAAACAGAAGAAAGAAAAAAGTTCGCAACAGTAGAACGTGTCAGACGGAATATCACTACCGCAGCAACAGGAACCGGCACAGATGTGGCCTGACCGATTTTGAATTTAAATAGCAGCGCGAGAAACGAATTAACGTAATATCGAAAACCCGTTAGCAACAGTAGAATAGCAACGAAGAGATCTTAGACAACAATCCAAACTGACAACTTCTATAAATTCTTCAATTCTCGGGATCAAAATACATTGTCAATAACAACAACGTGATAGTGGGAGAAATTCAGAGAAAAGTTAGAGGAGAACCGTTCGAATCGGCAGTCTCACAAATTGATACAATTATATAAATGGAATGTGGAAAGTGTATAAAAATATCTGTCAGCTGGACAGTCAAAAGGTAAAATAGCGACTGCCCTTATATTAAAAGGAAGCGCACAAGATGTATTCGTGGAAGGAAAGCGAGGACGTAACGCAACTGACAACCGTGGAGCCAGAGATAAGGAGTTTCTTAGTAAATATTCGGAATAGAAAAAGGGAAATAGGAAAGATATTGGACTTCTACACGAAAAACAAAGACGAGAACGAATCAATGCAGTATAAACGCGTGCGAATTAAAGAAATTTGTGTAAAAGAAGCCTTCGGAGAAGAGATTACCCGATAACAAAATGGGTAGAGTCTATAAGAGGGAATCAAAAAGAGAAGACATTAACGAGCTAACCTTGGAGCTTGGCACCAGAAGACATAGATAAAGCAGTACAATCGCAAATAGATGGTGAAGCCCATCTGGACTGGGATATCAAGTGGGCAGTCTTGGCCACAGAACCAACAACATCATACAGTCAATGCCAACAATCAAACACAATACACCCCAGCTATGAATCAATTCCATTCAAGAGCACAGCAGTGTTCAAAGCCCCAGCACACAAGAAATTCCAGAAGATAGAGGTAAATAACCAATGTAAGCTATAATATAAATTCAGAACAATCCAAATGCAAACGAAAAAATGCTCCACAGTAAAAAAATGGGACATCGATAGAAAATGTTTCCGAAATTACAATTCAAAATGTGGTAGACGAGGGCATACTGAGAAGAATATGTAGACCAACTAAGATAACAAAGCGTGCTATAATTGTGGTCAACAAGGGCACATCGGCAAGGCATGCCACAACATAGGAGGAGAGGCAAACCAATCGAGACCAAACAATAATCCTATAGGGAAACCACAAATTCAAAACGTGATGCAAGAAATAGATATGTTAACGAAGAAACACATCAACGAATGCCCATGGAATTAAAAGAGATGATCGCAACAATTTGCCCACCAATATCAAGCAACAACGAATCAATCGTAATAGAAAGCAATGAGAGATCAAGGCTGAGAACTAGAGAATATCAAGAGCAACAAAGCTGATGGCAAAGACTACAAAATAGAGGAACCCAGGAAATCCAGCAAAGATGGGAAAATCGAAAACAAACCCCGAAAAAGATAATATGATGAGGAATGGAATCCAGAATGAAAATCACACTGCGGAGCAGTGTGGTTGAGAACGAAGGGGAGAAATAGATAACTGATAACGAAAAAGTTGAATTGAATATCGATGAAGAAAATGAGGCCATCAAAGAATTTACAGAAGAGGAAAAACAGAGGACGGCGACAACCAATAAGAAAATGACAACTGAGAAATCAGACGAACCAGAAACTCAAAGGGAGTATCTCGACAGAGATGATGATAACGGAAGATGAAAACAAGGAAACATATGTGTACGAGATAGACGAATCGAAAGATGAATCATGACGCAAACAATAGAGTGCACTCGAGAAAAAAAGCAAGAAGGAAGCTACTAGAACAAGAGGAAGATCAATTAAAGAAAAGAAGCAATCTGAACAAGAGAAAGCCGAACTAAGAGAAGGCACTTATATTAAAAATAAGCGGAGCGCTGAACATTTAGAACAAGAACAAGCACTAAGAATCAATAGAAGGATGGCATAGAAAGTGCTATCGCAAGAAATGAAAGAGCCAGAATTGAGAGCTGACAGGAAAGCACAACGTCACAAGGAAAAGAAAAGATATCAAACCAATAATAAAAAAAATCGAATCAAGGATACTGCTACATAAAAATAGAAACAAGAATCAAAAAAGAAAAGCCCCGCGGGAGTGAAGCCAAATCGAGAATAGAATAAAAGAGATTGGTTCCAAACCAAAAGACCAACAAAGATAATGAAGGATGGAACAACTACTATAAAGTTGAGACAAATACCAGACGATAAACAGAATGAAGATTGAAAGTGAGATAAAGCAGCCTGGGGGGAGAAATATTTAATATGCGAGAAAATAAACCATATAAAGATGAAATCAAAATCCGAATTAGAAGGAAATGGAAACAAACGTGCCAGGAAGAATGAAACTGAGATAATTAAAAGAAATCAACGAGATTGTAGGAAAAAGAGATCGAAATCAAATGTTCTTAAACCTGAGAGATACAATCCGCATTACAGAGAAATAATGAAACTAATCGTCAAAAGGAATATCAACAAGATAAATGGTACATTCAGGCATCATGGAAAGACATGATAAAAAGTAACCAAGAGACTCCTGAAAGAATATGATAGAGAAGAGTAATCAAGGTAATTAATTGATTTTTCCAGAGATACCAAGACAGATAATAGCCACAAGAGGCCGGAGAGGCACAAACGAAGTTGTATGATTGGATAGTGAAAAAGCCTAGGACCCAGTTATAAAAATAAACCGTTATATTATCAAGGAAGAAAATAAAGCGAGATATACACCAGCGGATGCTTAATATGGCCAAAAGGAATACTGTGGTAACATTAAAGCAAAGGAAACCGAGGAAACGAACAGCAAATAGGCAAAAATTCAGAATATTATAATGCTTAAAGATAATAAAACCTGGATTAGAAAAAGAGAGACAAAAGATAATGAGGCAAAACCAATAAAAATGACAGAACAAGCAAATAGACCGGCTAGAAAATATATTAATCGATTATCAATTAACGAGACCGAAATCTCAATGAAAAATGTTCGAAGGCTGTACGGGATACAGACATAATAGATCGATAATGAGAAGAACAGAGAGTTTGATCGCCAAATATGGAGAGCAATCAAAGAGATATGAGGGGAGATGAAACGCGACAAAGATCAGAAATAAAATTACCAATGATGAAAATAAAGGAAATATTAGTGGATCCCGATTGTCAAATGCACGAGCTATACCGACGGATAAACTCGAGAAATTATACAACGATAATCAAAATAGTGATGATGGTATGGTAGAAGACTGGCAATAATGTACCACAAACTGCAAATAAAGTCCACGAGAACGAACCCCGATATACGAATAGGTATATGGGAGACGGACAAACACATTTATATCATAGCCGGATAACCATAGAGAAAAAAATACAACGAAAAGGGAACAAACGATCCAAGAATCTTCAAGAGGAAATGAAAAGAAAGATGGACCAAATATTAACCATCTACCAGTTATGGAGACAAGAATGAGAAGTTGAGCACCAATAATACACCGATACGGACGATCGCGATGCCGACAACACAGGAGAAAGTGTATGATGAAAAGACAGAAGGAGTGGAAGTGGAAAACGGAGAGACCGAACCAAAATGGGAAAAATAATACACAGAGAGAAGCGCCAGAAGACGCAAGCTAACGAAACAAACCTTAGAGGCTTATAGAAGAACGAGCCATATGAAAATTTACAAAGAAATGATAAATGAAGGAATGGCAACCCAGAAGAAGACGAGGAAATAAACGATAAAGCTCGACTAGCCCTACACATGGAAAATAAGCGGATGGGCTGAGAAAGTAAAACGATGAAGAAAGAAAAAATCATTCGGTATTACAGCCATCAATTTTCTTATAACGAGATCGGAGGATACCGGATGAAACGAGAGTGACCCAAACGAAGACGGGTTGGAAAAGGAAAATATCATCAGTGTATTTCTATTTAGCAGAGGCAGATATGACGAAAGTTAGAGTGGCCATTTAATTCGAAAAGTCACCATTTCAATCGCGAAACCCGGAAAATGGGAAAGAGCGACACTTAGCTTCGCGAAAAAATTGGGAGCTAGATCACAAGATCTATGATAAGTCAAAAGCCAAAATCCACTGAAAATGTTGCAGGAGGAGTACACAATTTCTACTGAAAAATATGGTAACACCCAATTCGTAAAGTGATGATACGATATAGCATTACAATCGAGTAGAAAACCGGAACGGGAATGAAAATTTGGAAAATCCCAACAAAGAACAAGCCGAGACCGCGAATTAGCGTACTCAGAAACGAATTCCAGAATAAAATACTTGCCCACAGATATAGACGACCTGTGGAAGAAGGATAACAGATTAACAGAAACGCAAAGGTAGAGAATTAGAGCGATATTGAGAACCGGAGCCAAAGACATCAAAGACGACCTGTTTAACAGATTTAACAAACTGGTTAATCGATTCATGTAAAACAGAGTAGAAAACCTGCGAAATATTGTAAAGGAAATAGAGGAATATCGGAGAATGTTATGCGTGTACCAGATGCAATTCAGAGAAATCATCCGAAAATGGAAACATACGAATGGGCAGCGAAACGAAGAGAAGTATAGTTTAAAAAATTATGCAACCAATTTCGAACCAATTGAAAGAGAATTTTATATCATGCCAAGGTAAGTGAAGTGAAAAAGAGAATAACCGTAACGAACGCGCCATTCATTTACCAATACGAAGAAACGAAATCATTAGAGACGATCTTCGAAATCGAATTGTACACAGATGCATTGGGGTCATAATTATATTAACGGTAACAAAAATTGCGGGGTAGAGAACTCAACAAAAAGAGAAATTAAAACCACGAAACGCCAATAGGGGCGTAAAGAAAGTTAAATACACCAGAAAGTCACCTGCAACAGATAATAATCGTCACCACATAGGGAGATGAAGTAGATACGATGATCTAAATGATATTGTGGACGAAGAAACATACAGGAGAATACCGAATCCAGAGATTTTGTTCATGACAGAAAACGAAGAAACGATATGATGAACAGATGAAACGCGACCGAGCTAGTATGGTGGTCAAAGACAACCAGTCGAAATTATAGAGCCTGATACCGGAGGAGGAAAACAAAAAGAAAGAAAGGAAACGCCCGAAACTCACAGGAGACGAATGGGATAACTGGATAAATGAACGAGGAGCTACAACACTCAGCAGAAACGGCAGATGAGAAACCCAAAACGAAAGAAACAGGTACCGGGTAATGGAAGAGAAATCCAGATGACGACAAAAAATTGATAAAACAGCTCCAGAAAAGGAAAACTAAAGAACAATATGCAGACTGGATCAATTGACACGAAATTAAACAAGCTTAGCAAGTAACGAAGCAGTTACAGGGAAAACTGAAAAGTCAAGAACAAGGAGCAAAGTGATCATAGAATTGATAACTGAATATGCTGGGATTAGCAATCCAGAATAAAGAGAAATTTAAAACTCAAAATATGAAAGGCAGAAGCCCGAAACAGCTTTGGGCAGCAATAAAGCGCAATAATAAATAATATATAGGATAATAAAGTACGCAACTACCACCCAAAGATCCAGTAGAAATTACTGTTGATAATAAATCACTTAAACGAAACGATCTGATGACCCAAATAGATATTTGGTAGGAATGGCCTACCTGATGTACAATACAATAGTGATATCAGAAAGCGAACTCCAAAGAACAACCCAAACGGATATGAATTCGCAAAACAGACATTATCAGAAAGTAAATCGAACATTCATCCTAACTCAAGGGGATGGCAGCTTTTATATTGGTATAAAGACGATCAAATCCGAGATGATGCAAACGAAGTAAAGAGCTACTAACGGAATTCGAGACAACAATTAATGCAAGTGATCCAAAACACAGCAGAAAAGAATGAATGCCGATAATCACCACAGATACTCATAATGGATGATGTTGCGGTAAAAGGAGTAGAACCGTTTGTAGTATACGATTGTGATAATATAAAGATTGGTGACAAATACTCATTAAAGGAACGGAAGAGTGGTAAACTGCAACCCGGGAAAATTGCAGGACAACACTCAGCAGTATCGTATAACGTATATCAAGACAGTTGATTTCATCAAAACGGAAATCAAAGAATGCTCGTAACAGGAAAATTGTGGCATTTCATTGGCGGGAACATCACACGACTCCAACAATTATAGAAGCTGGAACGGAAACAACATGTGGTTTCTGTAACACGGAGCGAATGTGAAGAAAGGATTCACGACAGGAACGTATTCATAGCTGGAAGAGTAAATGGTGGGCAGCCGAGAAGAAAGATAAAAGACTACCCGAGTATACGCTGCGGGAAGAATAACGGCTGGAGAGCGCGAACGTGTCAAGGAAGGAAGAGTAACCCTATTGAATCATTAGTCAAAGGAGTAGTAGTGATCGATAAGCTATCAGGTAAAAGTTGGAGAAATATCAAGGATATTGTGGATCCAGACACGAGCAAGCATGAAAAGTACCCTCATGTCTAGCAACAGATAGATCATGCCATACGGAATGTCAAGATCGTATATCACGGGGCCGATACTAGATACTTGCAGACTCACCTTATTGAAGCGCAATAAATATTTGACGAAGTACAAGGACGAGTGGCCAGTGAAAAGAGAAACCAATACGCAGAGAAAGCGCATTAGATGAAATACGAAGAACCGGAAGAATCGGAAAATCCAACAATACCACAACTATCGAATCAGAGGTCAAGCCAACCGTAGTGAATATCAACTGATACCACCATCGGAATGAGATTTATAAAAGGCGATGGTGAGCAAAGATGATGAAATGGTGCTAGTACAACTAAAAGGAATATTCCTATCGCGAAACAGCAATATCAACCGCAAAAGCGCAAATAGACGCCAAAGACGTGAAATTATATCATATATAAATAACAAGATGGATTTCTTATATCATAAAGGACTGGCAATCAACAGAGAAAATATACTACGTTTAGTTAAATGATTGTATCTTGAAGAGAAATTAACAAAAAAAAAATGGCAATGGAATTCAACGAATCGAATAATGCATCCGCTATTACCACTCCAAGGAAGGCATATTTCGGAAGAATCCGTTGGAGAAAGTCATGTATACATACAATATTGTAAAGACAATGGCGAAAAACCTACCCCAGAGAATCAACAAGTTCCAAGAATAAATGCATAAACGAATTAGAAATAATGCAATAAAGGAAATCAGATTCGGTCAGGCCAGTAACAAGGAGGATAAATCCAGAAAAATTCGTAGCTAATATGTTAGTTGCAGTAAACGTAATATGGACCACATTATCGAATAAGAGGATCGGAAGTTTGGTTTACAATTTCAACTCGAGTAATAGTAGCACAACCAAATATTTGGACTACAGAATTGTCTAGCGAAGCAGAATTCAAACAGTGGATATATCAACAGAGTGGAATATACCAAACAAAAGATCTGAATGAGCCAGAGAACATTATTATTTCCAGCACAAAGGCAAGCAATACATCTTAATATTGTAACGATAACGGGAGGTAACAACTATGGAGAGAAACCCAAACTACGAACTGCTATTTATCAACCAGATAATTTTAACATGCTACATGCAAATAATATAAAGCCATGTGGGGAAGATTCTTAATCTTCGGACAAATGATGGCAGGAATTTTGGGGAAATAAATTCTTCATCATGTCAAGATCGTTAAAGAGAATCTTGACACAATGTTAGCATGTTTCGATATCTACAAAAGAGAAAGGAAAAATCAAACTGGAAAATGGCAATTGATTCTTACCGTTTTTAGCAAAAACAATGGTGTACATGGACACTCAAAAGAATCCACAGATAAAGAGATTAGTAGGAATTCAACTAAAATGAATGGTACTGATGAAGATAGTCGGACAAGGAAATTTAAACGCAATAATGAGGAATTAGAAGCCGAGAAAAACCAGGAATGAAGCGAACAGAAAACGAGCAACTGGAGACGATGGATAATTTCAAAGATGAAGCATGATAAACAGCGACAACGAACGGAAAACCAGGAGGAACAGCAGATGCTAACTCAAAGCAGACTCAAAACAATGGGAAAATCGAAGACAAGACATGAGTGGACATTATAATCATCGCCACTCTCCACCAGTATAGATAATGTTTATAAGAAACAACAACATCAGTAGAGAGAAACATGCCAGTAGAAAGACAAGTACCAATACCAAGTCACAACTTAAGAAACATTATCCATACCATAATCGAACCAAATTGGGCAGATTTAGTACCAAGAAACAGCCAAAGATCGAGAAAGTGTTGGATCAGGATCCAGAAACTCGAACTAATCGCTATGTTTGCAAACGTTTAGCTGGACCAACATTAACGGTACCCCATAGAAATAAATGGGGTTAGAAAATAAAAGCAATGATGATACTGAGCAACATTTCAGCAATAAAAATGGATAAAATACCCGAAGATTGTGGCCATGGTAAGAAGAAAAGCTAACATGGAATTGTAATAACCTGCAGCAAAAGATATCGGTCCGCAGTCATCGGAAAAATCTGGGTCAATAATCGAATATAAGATGTAAAATCAATACGTATTTTAGCAGTAATCAGGAGATGAGCGCAGATTGTATAATTGGAACAGACCTCATGCCGAATATTAAAGAGATAATAATAGATCTAGGATAATGACTGAGGATAAAACCGGACGAATATGTAATGTTGACATCAGAAGTGAGATGTTCAGAAGAGAAAATAGTAGTGCAGGGCGCACACAAATGATCTTGTTACGTAAAAGTGAATGAAGAACACCAGAGGGAAATGAATTTTCAGAACCTAATCACAATTTGAGAAAAAGAAAGAACTGCCATTAGCCAGTGAATAGTGTATGAAACGATAACATGGAAATTCCAATCACCATTACTGAATTTTGACGAGGAAGATAAAGCATTTACGAAAATGAAACGGTTTGGGAAACTAACACCAATGATGACATCGAAACTCTCCCACAACAAAAACTGAGAGGAAATGAGGAATGAATTATGGACAATCGACAGTCAGTACTAAACGAAACTGAAAAGAACAATACAAAACTGCAAACGGAATTTAAAGATATATTTGCAGCAGATCTGACTTAAGATCTCGGTAAAGCGATGTAACGCAACATACGATACCATTAACAAAGATGTCCCAATAACATACGGCCCATATCGATTGGGCAGAAGCTTAATACCAGAAGCAGAAAAAGAGTGCAAAGATTAGACGCAGGAGTGATCGCAACCAAGTGCTCCCATGGAATTCCCCCAGTAGTCCCATGGTAAAGAAAAAAGACGAACAACGGGTTCTGTATAGACTACCGACGACTCAATTGCGGTAACGAAAACGAGATACTACCCGTTACCAGACATAAATGAAATGTTACAAACCCTACACGGAGCAGCTTATTTACATCGCTAGATTTAAAAGTGGTTATTGGCAGATAAAGGTCAAGAAGAGGACAGAGAGAAAACTGCTTTACAATTGAAAAGATCTATATCAATTTCAAGAAAAGCTTTCGGATTAACCAACGCACAGCCTCAATTCAGAGATGCCAATGAACTGCGTAACTCCATCTGGCATCAAACATGTATGGTATATTTGGATGACTTAATTAATTTATTCTAGCACCTCGAGCAACATATAAAGAGAGATATCCGTAATGTCATTCGTCGACCGAGACATATGGAAAGTTAAATTGAAACCGATCTAAATGCCATTGGGCAAAGGAAAAAGTCACCTTCTTAGGAACATTGTGTCAGCAAAGGCAAAGAAACCGATCCAAGAAAACATTGAAAAGATAAAGAAATTGCCCAGTACCAAAAAACAGTCATCGCAAGTGCAAGAATTCTTAGGGCTTATGGTTATTATCGAAAGTTCAATCAAGAATTATGCATCCATCGCAAAACCAATACAAAGAATTGACCAAAAAAGAACCCCGTTTATATGGGAAAAGGAGCAACAAACAGCCTTTTGAAACACTTCAGAGATAAACTGATATCAGCCCCATACTCCGTAACATGCACCTCAGATTTTTTTAACGAAACCGTTTTTGTTTAGCAACAGACGCAAGTGGATTCATCTGGAGGCAAGTCTTAAGGACAATGGGATACGAAACAATAGACGAGTTATTGGATATTATAGTCGAACATTCAAGAAACATGAAAAGAATTAACCTTGTGACTGAAAAGAGAGGCATTAGCTAATATCCAAGCTATTAAACATTTTCAAATATTTGTTATGGGGTCAGAGATATATTATCACAACAGATCATCCAACCATTGGTATGGCTAGGCCAACACAAATGAAGCCTCCGGAGCAGATTGATGAGATGGGCAATGCAGGCTGCAAGATACTGCGCCGTAATAAAATCAAATCAGGAATAAGCCAACGCTAACGCAGACTGAAGTCAAGATTTGTATTTGAGGAACTGATGGATATCATGAATTAAAGACGAATATGCATGAATCATCCAGAAGATATAGAATTTTACAAAACAAAAAACGAACAGAAAGAAAGAACGAAGAATTAAAGACAAATAATCGAATTTTATGGAAACTAACGATATGAAATCTTGACAACAAACACAGCAAACTGAGAGAGCATATGAAAAACACAGACATCGGATTACCATGGAGAAAGGATTATTTTAATGGATGGCGAGAAAGACTTATGTGCCTACCAGAGAGTAGAACGAAAAGAAGTACTGAAATGCCAATATCATATGGTAAACTTGGGAGGATACATGTCAGCAAAAAAGACGGGAAGCAAGATTAACGTCACAATATTGATTGGCCAAATATCGTGAGAAGACGTGAAAGGATGGATAAAGAATTGTCTGATATGCGCAACCGAGAAAAGAACAGAAGTATAATTGAAAGCACGTTAAAAGCCAATGCAAATTCCACCAGAACCAAATGAACGATGAATCCAATGATTGTAGAGGACCATTACCCAGAAACCAACGATGGAAAACTACATATAGTAGTGACAGATTATTAATCAAAAATTCCCGAAGCATTCGCAATACAGATCAATAAAGCCAGAACAATAGGCGAGAATCCTAGTAGAAGAAATAATGCTGTAGATAACGGAAACCCCAAGCAGATCCTGACTGAATCAAAGGAACCAACTTCATGAGCGAAATCATAGAAGAATTAACGAAATACTGTCAGAATTGCGAAATTGAGAACATCGCCTACCATCCACAACAAATGGTCAAACGAACATTCCAACGGCATATTAATAGAATGAGTCAAATTATGTAGAGCAGAACCAAAGGATTTGGGACAGATATATAAACCTATGCCTTATGGCATATAGAAATTGTCCAATACATTCAGCACAAAAATGAGTCCATCAAATTATGTATCTGCAGAGAATGTAACATGCCGACGCTTAGACGTATCAACCGCCATATCACAAGTATGATGGAAATTGATGATTATGTAAAGGATTCAAGAGAGCGAATGCAAGAGATCTGGAAAACAGCCAGTTATGGAATATTAAAGAATTTAATCAAGAAAGTATAAAGATTAATGATAAAAGCGAGATGTACGCCGAGCATAACTTCAGGTTGAGACTGGGTGATAATTCGCAACGCCAAAATCAACCCACGGAGTTTGCCAGAAAATTACAAAGAAGTGGTAAAGGACCTTATGAAGAATAATGCTACGTTAAACGAGAAATAATGCTCGACGTTAAATGTCAATAACCCCTCAACTAGACCTGATTTACGTAAACGTAAGCAGATGTAAGCAATACCTGACATAACAAGAAGAACCAGAGAACGAGGTATGCAAACCAGATCACCAAATCACAACTGAGTATATAACGGAGAACGATGAGTGAAAAATAGAAACGAATCCAATAATAAATTGCAGAACGAACTAAACAGACGAATCCAAAAACTCTAAAAACGCGACCCAAGGATAAGTAGACAAGATGGATATAATAGTAAAAGCCATCAAGAGAAATTTGCAGAATGGGTCGAAGGAAAAGGATGGATGAGAATAATAAACAAAGCGGGAAAAATCGCAATGGATTTACGACTAAAGGAGCTGAAGTCCCCAGAAATGGATCGTATCAAAGAGGACAATAACCCATGATCTGTCACTATGTGGCAGACGTAGAAGGGAAACGTACTCACTATCGCAGTACAACACAGAAATTACTCAAAGGATAATAGACATAATCCAACTTAATGCAGAAATGCGACCACGTCTAAATTATCCAAAACGAAGAGGGACAAACCCATTAATGTTCGCAGTTGCAGCAGATGTTCACAACAGTTCTGAGAGAACTACTAAAAATCAGATCACATTCAAAGAGAAAGAATAGTCGGAGAAAATAATGTACTACATTACCACTGAATCAAAGACAAGCAAGCGCAATAAAATTTTATAACCTAACGCCGACAATTAGAGAAAGAGAAATGAAGGTAAAACAATCCAAACATTATGGAGCATCGATGCCAAACAAGACGAAGCCAACAGCCAACTGAAATGAAATGGACCTACGAAGGTTCATCACCACTCAAGATCGACTTAAACTATATGGTAAGAAATAGAAATGTTCTATTGAAGAAACAATATATTGCCGCACATCCTTTCCAAAAACAATAAAAGCAATGTGAATGGAAGGACCTAAAATTCACGCAAACCATCCAAAAAAAGCAATACAATGGAGATAGAAAGGAACAAACTTTAATGAAATACATAATGCAATCGAAGCAAATAAGTTTCAGGCGAGCAACAAGAAATAAAAGAGATGGACGATATAAAGCGAGAATAATAAAGTATACGAGGAAATAATTGAAAGTAATAAATGTCCGAAGACGACATTTTAAAGGAAAACCCCCTGGATGGAAATAATAATGGAGAAGGAGGTGGTGACAGCAGCAAAAACCAGGATGATCAAAAAATACTAGATAACGGAAATAAATCTCGCACAACAAGGAAAAAGGAAAATCCACGAAGGAACGTCAAGAAACGAGCAACAACAATAACGAGGGAAAGCGAAACACAAGGGATGATGTTATCTACAACAAAGGAAAAATCCAAAACCGACCGACCTGCCAAAAATAATGATATTGATTAACGTCCCATCAAAGTTAAACGGAAGCTGCCGAAAACCATCAAACAAAGGAAATAAATCATTCAGAATACGAACATAATGAGAAAGGAATCGAAGTAAAGGAATATGCTACAATTGACGTATGAATACAAGCATAAGTTGCCAATTCGATTCCATAGGAAAACCAGGAAGATGGGAAATACGATCCGAAAACTCATCATCACGTCCAAACCACAAGATGTATGTAGAGATGCTACAGAAGATAAAAGTAAAAATCCAAGTAAAGCCAGGAATAGGGCAATTGCGAAATATAAACGAAGGAATAGAAACAATGGAACAAGTATGTATAACAAACAAAATTTATCGATGTTGGAAAATGAATATGAAAACAGGAAAGAAAATGCGAATTGGGAATAGTCCCTAGAAGGAAATGGCGGAATATAATATATGTGCCAACAACGATATAATTTAATAACCTGCACATTAGCCAAAACCCTGGTGAGAAAAATTCACAACACCAATAAGAAGAGACCTTATCAACGTCGAGCACGGAAGAAAATAAAGAAATAATAATAAAAGGTTGAAGCGACCAAAGAGGGGAGAAGAATAATAGTCGAAATATGGGTAAAGAACCCATTACAAAAGTTGTGTATTTGTAAACCAAAAAAGAACGGAACGATGAATGAAAGAATCAAATGCCCAATCAAGATGAAGCTCAAAACGACAAAAATACCGCATCCAACCAACAAGAAAGCGTGGAAAAGTATATAGTACGAAGGTGTTCAAGGGAGGGAAGAGATGATTACTGGAAATCAATACAAGAAAGTTACTGAACCAATTGACCAAAAACGTCCGAAAAAGGAAACAAAAGAAGGAACCGTATCAACGCAGATCAGAGAAAGTAAAGCAGTAATAATAAAACATAGAAATCAAATGCGGCATAACGGAGGAATATATTAATTGAAAACACAGGTGAAAAACCCATCACGAATTGCGTATACGACTAAAAGAAACGAAACAGTAAACAAAGAATCAATGCGAAACAAGCAAAACTATAACGAATCAAAAGTATCGTATCCCTACGAAAAGGAAACTGAGAATACACGGGAACCATGATTGATATGCCTGCTCACACTGTG
This sequence comes from Schmidtea mediterranea, assembly GCA_022537955.1. NCBI lineage: Eukaryota > Metazoa > Platyhelminthes > Tricladida > Dugesiidae > Schmidtea > Schmidtea mediterranea. The sequence goes on along the minus strand of CM039679.1, from coordinate 43,749,435 downwards.
GAACAATGGAGGCAGGCCTGGAGTCTGGACATACCAGGACGATATCCTGAGGTGCCTGCGGATAACCAAGTCTGAGGAAATATCGGCCGGAGGGAGTTCATGAAGCGATTTCGGAAGACGGCGGACGAACCCAATCCGTCACGAGATATGTTTAATCAAGGCCCAAGAGCTTCTAGAAGGCCTTCTACAGCATCAGCGACAAGTCGAGGCTGAGTAGCCATGGCCACACAACTACCTAGCCAATGTCAAAGATGACCTGGCGGCCGACGCTGGGCTGATAATACCCGCTCTTCTCCAAGGACCGATCCGAAATCTCAAGACGGCTGCGGTATGTTGACCGCCACGGGATATTCTCGAAGAAGGATCAAACGATTCTTACCGCTCCGAGGGATAAACGATTATCTGATTGGAACATTTTATCGTTAGTATGATAACATTTGATTCGAATCCAAACAAAATTTCTCTGACTTGTTTCTTTATTATATAACTCTCATTTTCTAAAAATGTTTAAGTAAACTGCTCATAACTATATTAGTCGTCATCAAAATTCACGCCTTACTATTTTAAAATGATCCCGTAAAGTTATTACAAAATGATTAACCCGAGCACGGAGAAACAAACAAACAAGGATCTTCACTGATCAAACCATAACACGTGTGTCCGCGGAAATACAACAACTCAAAGCTACGTGGGTAACCCCACGAGAGTCAAGCCGCTTGGGTATCAAAAGTTAGCCGCGGCCCAAGAAGGGGTGGCCCCCCGAAGAGAGACAAATAGTGAAAAGACCCCTGGAAAAAGAAAAACCCCCCCCTCAAATCAGGGGGTAGAGGTAGCGGTCCGCCTGTCAAGAGGGAGCGCGGTGACCTACCCTCTAGTATCGCCCCAGCTCAATTGAACAATCGGTGAAGCGAAATCCCGGACCCCATCCACAACGTCAATCACTGTCGAGACCCTATACCAATATCCCTCAACATCTTAGTCGACGACCTGTCGCAAGGAGCCAGAGCTAAGCCGCGAGCCGCACGATTTTCTAATCAATTCAATTCATAGATCAATAAACTAAGTTGTTTAACTATATTGTTTTTTCCGTATTCTCTCATTTACATTTAACCTAAGTAAGGGTTTTAAAATACGTTGTGAGAGGTTTTAGATAAAACCGACCATATCCTTGTCTTCTCAAACTCTAGACGCCAACAAAACAGCTGGATAGACGATAGAAATTTAAACGCAAGGGGACAAAAAATAAAAGCGAGCATAGTCTTCTATCGACATGCTCGTGAACCCAGAGGTTGTCCGAGCAACTACAGTATAGCACATGGTACTCAATTTTTGCGCAATCCACCATTGAACACAATACCAACGTTGCTAAGCAACGGGTGCCAAGTGGCAGTTGATCTTTTTGTAATGGCGTTTGGGGCAACACAGGAATAATTTAAACAAATAACGAACCTGTAACCCACCCAATACAAATTTGGGGGCTCACCGGGATATGAATGATGTTTTTTGCGAAAAACCAAAGAATATCAGCAATGTCCTAAGTTAAATAGAAAATGTCGAGACGACATTTTACGTACGCGAGAGATGTGATTAACAAATAAAAACGCCAAGCCGACTACAATTAAAAACATCAAAACCGAACTACACACAGTCACGAGAATACATAAAGAGATAAACAATGATTAGTTTCAAAAACCCAAGCAAACAAACTGATCAGGAATATGTTAATAGATTATCAACGCCAAAGCATTCAACATCCATTAAATACTTGATGACAAAACCCTTGTAAGATACCAACAACACGACAGGACGCAATAAGCAAACAAAGTAATAAAAGGGGCAAATGCGGGTATAAATGAAATGGGGGTAAGTAAGGGAATAAACGACAAACAGGGAAAACCAATAAAACGATAATAAAATAAATTACAACGGATATTATACGTAATTAAAGTAGAGTTTATTAAACAAAACAGAGTTGAACGATAACATCATTAGTTAATTAGTAATTAAATAAATTTAATGGGTAATTAAAAGGAGACTTAATAATTTTAGAATGGAAACACAAAAAATGATAGAAAACTAAAGGGATTCTAAACATCGAAAATGACAATCTTGAGAACTAATTAATAAACAAAAGTATAATTAAACGTACTAAAGAGGATATATCAACGATTTCAACCAGTATTCCGAACGAACATTGCCATATTAATAAAATTAAGCGACATTGACAAAGATGTAACAACCGGAAAAGAAATCTACGAATTCGTCCCATAGAATGGCAAAATAACCAGAATTCGGAAAAGCTGGGCCACAAATAAATGAAAAAGTCAAAAATATGAAACGAGCTGCAACAACAATGAAAGAGCAACCAAGGCTATTGCATTATGCTGCAAAACAGAAGAAGCAACGAGTAATGGTGATTACCTGCGGATCACCTGAGTTAGCATGGATGCGCACAAGAGTCGCACTGTATGTTATGCCAGCGAAAGATAAAGGAAAGACTAACTGTTTACTTTCCATGAATTGTTATGATGAAATGAAAATAAATGTTTGTATTATGTACTTTGAAATTATTATATAAAAGAAATTGCAATGGTTTGTAAATAATAAAACCACTGAGCAACGATAAATAAACGGTAATAAACCCGAACACTGAAAGCCGAATTAAGGAATAATTAAACACATGCACCAGAGACACAAATATTGGATCGAAATTCGAACAACCGAAACTTCCCAGGTATATCTTTTTGTTTATCGATAATATATTGAGATAGGACGAGGAAAAATGGTTAAACCTGAGCTATCTAATGATAGTACGCTCACCCAAGTGAAACCCTGATCAACCCTACTGAGAAAGGAACTGGTAGGCCAAGTCGCGTATATCAGCAAGTAACCCGCGAGAGATTGAGTCACCTCTTTTGGGGAGCTTGCTGAATACGATACCACAAATTTTGAGGGGGGAATGAAGAGATAGACCGAGAGTGAGAAGAAGGAGTGACACGAAAACAGATTAATAGTTTTGATTAAAGACCTAGAGATGATCTTTTCCCTAGCTGGTGGTGAGGCACCAGAGACAGCTACGGACTGTCCGTGGTTTCAGGTTGTTATCAGCCAAGGGACTGATGCCGCTGAGGCCTTCGATAACAAAACCCGATCACACCCACCGATTGAACGATTTTTTATCGCTGGGAGGACTCGATACAAACAACCCGGAATCCCACACCGAGTGGTCGAGGGCCAAACGTAGGTGAGATGTGGAACTCCGGTAAATGGTTCATACTCAAATGTCCTACTAAGGCGGATAAGTGGCGGCCGAATTGAAGACCGCGGAAATCCGACGGTCAGATAAGGCGGCCGAAATGAGCCGGGAAATTCTGATTGCAGAGGCGGGGCAGGGATTAGAAAAATTTTCACAGCGCCTATATTTATAAATCTGCTTCCTTTTCTTTCACATATTCGAGAAAGTCAGTAAACGCGCTTGGAATTGATCGAACGTCTAAGCTTTCCATACTTTTATATCTACGAGGTACACCAACCCGGACCCCCACGAGTCTGAGGGAAATGTTTTTTTATTGCCCCAGCAAGGATTTGGTACAATAACCCGGATCCCACACGCGTAACCAAATATTCGAGATGGCGCGTGGTAAAGCGTAACCTAAGAATGCGCGGCCAAAAGACGCCATGGCTTGAAGTCAAGTGTGAGGCCTCAACATACCAAAAAGTTCATGATGAAGCTCAAGTCCGGTGAAACAATGAGATAATAATAAGACGAATTGATTAAAACGATAATGATAAAGATAAATGACAGAATATGAATTATATCGATACTAGAGGCCATAGGTGCCGGATGATATTATGGACATGATATCCGCACATAGCCCCTTAGAGGCCATAGGGTGCCGGGATGATTATGATCAGATACTAGAGGCCATAGGGCGCGGGATATTATGATCAGTATACTAGAGGCCATAGGGTGCCGGATGATTATGAATAATGATTAGAAGGCCATAGAATGCCGTATAAATTATGAATTAGATATTTAGAGGCCATAGAGGTGCCAGAATGAGATATAAATTATGATTAGATATTAAGAGGGCCAAGAGCGCCAGATAAGATATGATATGAGTAAGGATGAAATATGATTATGGATAGATATTAAGGTCACAGATGACCAGTAAAAGAGTAAAGCGAAGGCCGAAGAGCCACGGAAATTATAGAGGGCATAGAGCGTCAGCGATTGAGATTAATGCAAAAAATGAAATTTTTTTGGAGACATAGGAAAAATAATTAATGGGATTGACTGAGAGTAATAAAATATGATGACTTATATTATTGATATTATAGATATAGATAATGATACGAACTATATAGAATAACTGATAAGACTAATAGATAATGAATACAAGATTAATAGATAATTGTTACGAGGTATAGATAAGAAAAATAGACCTTAAAGAGGGGGTGAGTCGGATAAAGAAGACAACACCACGAATAAATACGAACAGGATAATAACGTATAATAGTAAGGAAAGCGGAGAGAACTTAGTATACGAGTAAAGAATATTGGAGTGGTCCATTTATTTTTAAGGAATCATAGCCAAACACAGCAATCCAGTCATTTCAATAGCAAAGCAAAAGACGAAAATATTCAGAGCAACACAAAATGCAAATGTACATAAAGAAACATTAATAAACGAGTAGAAAAGAATTTGTAAAAACGTCAGAGTAGCTACGAACAATAAGCACCAGATTTCAAAGACGCCAAAGCAGAAAAGGGAAAAACGGAGAAAACCAGTCAAGCAGACGAATAACCGTAAACATTGACTAACATCAGCAACCACTACAGAAGCCAAAAAGCCAAGCAATAGAGAAAAAAGTTTATTAAAAAACAGAAGAAAGAAAAAAGTTCGCAACAGTAGAACGTGTCAGACGGAATATCACTACCGCAGCAACAGGAACCGGCACAGATGTGGCCTGACCGATTTTGAATTTAAATAGCAGCGCGAGAAACGAATTAACGTAATATCGAAAACCCGTTAGCAACAGTAGAATAGCAACGAAGAGATCTTAGACAACAATCCAAACTGACAACTTCTATAAATTCTTCAATTCTCGGGATCAAAATACATTGTCAATAACAACAACGTGATAGTGGGAGAAATTCAGAGAAAAGTTAGAGGAGAACCGTTCGAATCGGCAGTCTCACAAATTGATACAATTATATAAATGGAATGTGGAAAGTGTATAAAAATATCTGTCAGCTGGACAGTCAAAAGGTAAAATAGCGACTGCCCTTATATTAAAAGGAAGCGCACAAGATGTATTCGTGGAAGGAAAGCGAGGACGTAACGCAACTGACAACCGTGGAGCCAGAGATAAGGAGTTTCTTAGTAAATATTCGGAATAGAAAAAGGGAAATAGGAAAGATATTGGACTTCTACACGAAAAACAAAGACGAGAACGAATCAATGCAGTATAAACGCGTGCGAATTAAAGAAATTTGTGTAAAAGAAGCCTTCGGAGAAGAGATTACCCGATAACAAAATGGGTAGAGTCTATAAGAGGGAATCAAAAAGAGAAGACATTAACGAGCTAACCTTGGAGCTTGGCACCAGAAGACATAGATAAAGCAGTACAATCGCAAATAGATGGTGAAGCCCATCTGGACTGGGATATCAAGTGGGCAGTCTTGGCCACAGAACCAACAACATCATACAGTCAATGCCAACAATCAAACACAATACACCCCAGCTATGAATCAATTCCATTCAAGAGCACAGCAGTGTTCAAAGCCCCAGCACACAAGAAATTCCAGAAGATAGAGGTAAATAACCAATGTAAGCTATAATATAAATTCAGAACAATCCAAATGCAAACGAAAAAATGCTCCACAGTAAAAAAATGGGACATCGATAGAAAATGTTTCCGAAATTACAATTCAAAATGTGGTAGACGAGGGCATACTGAGAAGAATATGTAGACCAACTAAGATAACAAAGCGTGCTATAATTGTGGTCAACAAGGGCACATCGGCAAGGCATGCCACAACATAGGAGGAGAGGCAAACCAATCGAGACCAAACAATAATCCTATAGGGAAACCACAAATTCAAAACGTGATGCAAGAAATAGATATGTTAACGAAGAAACACATCAACGAATGCCCATGGAATTAAAAGAGATGATCGCAACAATTTGCCCACCAATATCAAGCAACAACGAATCAATCGTAATAGAAAGCAATGAGAGATCAAGGCTGAGAACTAGAGAATATCAAGAGCAACAAAGCTGATGGCAAAGACTACAAAATAGAGGAACCCAGGAAATCCAGCAAAGATGGGAAAATCGAAAACAAACCCCGAAAAAGATAATATGATGAGGAATGGAATCCAGAATGAAAATCACACTGCGGAGCAGTGTGGTTGAGAACGAAGGGGAGAAATAGATAACTGATAACGAAAAAGTTGAATTGAATATCGATGAAGAAAATGAGGCCATCAAAGAATTTACAGAAGAGGAAAAACAGAGGACGGCGACAACCAATAAGAAAATGACAACTGAGAAATCAGACGAACCAGAAACTCAAAGGGAGTATCTCGACAGAGATGATGATAACGGAAGATGAAAACAAGGAAACATATGTGTACGAGATAGACGAATCGAAAGATGAATCATGACGCAAACAATAGAGTGCACTCGAGAAAAAAAGCAAGAAGGAAGCTACTAGAACAAGAGGAAGATCAATTAAAGAAAAGAAGCAATCTGAACAAGAGAAAGCCGAACTAAGAGAAGGCACTTATATTAAAAATAAGCGGAGCGCTGAACATTTAGAACAAGAACAAGCACTAAGAATCAATAGAAGGATGGCATAGAAAGTGCTATCGCAAGAAATGAAAGAGCCAGAATTGAGAGCTGACAGGAAAGCACAACGTCACAAGGAAAAGAAAAGATATCAAACCAATAATAAAAAAAATCGAATCAAGGATACTGCTACATAAAAATAGAAACAAGAATCAAAAAAGAAAAGCCCCGCGGGAGTGAAGCCAAATCGAGAATAGAATAAAAGAGATTGGTTCCAAACCAAAAGACCAACAAAGATAATGAAGGATGGAACAACTACTATAAAGTTGAGACAAATACCAGACGATAAACAGAATGAAGATTGAAAGTGAGATAAAGCAGCCTGGGGGGAGAAATATTTAATATGCGAGAAAATAAACCATATAAAGATGAAATCAAAATCCGAATTAGAAGGAAATGGAAACAAACGTGCCAGGAAGAATGAAACTGAGATAATTAAAAGAAATCAACGAGATTGTAGGAAAAAGAGATCGAAATCAAATGTTCTTAAACCTGAGAGATACAATCCGCATTACAGAGAAATAATGAAACTAATCGTCAAAAGGAATATCAACAAGATAAATGGTACATTCAGGCATCATGGAAAGACATGATAAAAAGTAACCAAGAGACTCCTGAAAGAATATGATAGAGAAGAGTAATCAAGGTAATTAATTGATTTTTCCAGAGATACCAAGACAGATAATAGCCACAAGAGGCCGGAGAGGCACAAACGAAGTTGTATGATTGGATAGTGAAAAAGCCTAGGACCCAGTTATAAAAATAAACCGTTATATTATCAAGGAAGAAAATAAAGCGAGATATACACCAGCGGATGCTTAATATGGCCAAAAGGAATACTGTGGTAACATTAAAGCAAAGGAAACCGAGGAAACGAACAGCAAATAGGCAAAAATTCAGAATATTATAATGCTTAAAGATAATAAAACCTGGATTAGAAAAAGAGAGACAAAAGATAATGAGGCAAAACCAATAAAAATGACAGAACAAGCAAATAGACCGGCTAGAAAATATATTAATCGATTATCAATTAACGAGACCGAAATCTCAATGAAAAATGTTCGAAGGCTGTACGGGATACAGACATAATAGATCGATAATGAGAAGAACAGAGAGTTTGATCGCCAAATATGGAGAGCAATCAAAGAGATATGAGGGGAGATGAAACGCGACAAAGATCAGAAATAAAATTACCAATGATGAAAATAAAGGAAATATTAGTGGATCCCGATTGTCAAATGCACGAGCTATACCGACGGATAAACTCGAGAAATTATACAACGATAATCAAAATAGTGATGATGGTATGGTAGAAGACTGGCAATAATGTACCACAAACTGCAAATAAAGTCCACGAGAACGAACCCCGATATACGAATAGGTATATGGGAGACGGACAAACACATTTATATCATAGCCGGATAACCATAGAGAAAAAAATACAACGAAAAGGGAACAAACGATCCAAGAATCTTCAAGAGGAAATGAAAAGAAAGATGGACCAAATATTAACCATCTACCAGTTATGGAGACAAGAATGAGAAGTTGAGCACCAATAATACACCGATACGGACGATCGCGATGCCGACAACACAGGAGAAAGTGTATGATGAAAAGACAGAAGGAGTGGAAGTGGAAAACGGAGAGACCGAACCAAAATGGGAAAAATAATACACAGAGAGAAGCGCCAGAAGACGCAAGCTAACGAAACAAACCTTAGAGGCTTATAGAAGAACGAGCCATATGAAAATTTACAAAGAAATGATAAATGAAGGAATGGCAACCCAGAAGAAGACGAGGAAATAAACGATAAAGCTCGACTAGCCCTACACATGGAAAATAAGCGGATGGGCTGAGAAAGTAAAACGATGAAGAAAGAAAAAATCATTCGGTATTACAGCCATCAATTTTCTTATAACGAGATCGGAGGATACCGGATGAAACGAGAGTGACCCAAACGAAGACGGGTTGGAAAAGGAAAATATCATCAGTGTATTTCTATTTAGCAGAGGCAGATATGACGAAAGTTAGAGTGGCCATTTAATTCGAAAAGTCACCATTTCAATCGCGAAACCCGGAAAATGGGAAAGAGCGACACTTAGCTTCGCGAAAAAATTGGGAGCTAGATCACAAGATCTATGATAAGTCAAAAGCCAAAATCCACTGAAAATGTTGCAGGAGGAGTACACAATTTCTACTGAAAAATATGGTAACACCCAATTCGTAAAGTGATGATACGATATAGCATTACAATCGAGTAGAAAACCGGAACGGGAATGAAAATTTGGAAAATCCCAACAAAGAACAAGCCGAGACCGCGAATTAGCGTACTCAGAAACGAATTCCAGAATAAAATACTTGCCCACAGATATAGACGACCTGTGGAAGAAGGATAACAGATTAACAGAAACGCAAAGGTAGAGAATTAGAGCGATATTGAGAACCGGAGCCAAAGACATCAAAGACGACCTGTTTAACAGATTTAACAAACTGGTTAATCGATTCATGTAAAACAGAGTAGAAAACCTGCGAAATATTGTAAAGGAAATAGAGGAATATCGGAGAATGTTATGCGTGTACCAGATGCAATTCAGAGAAATCATCCGAAAATGGAAACATACGAATGGGCAGCGAAACGAAGAGAAGTATAGTTTAAAAAATTATGCAACCAATTTCGAACCAATTGAAAGAGAATTTTATATCATGCCAAGGTAAGTGAAGTGAAAAAGAGAATAACCGTAACGAACGCGCCATTCATTTACCAATACGAAGAAACGAAATCATTAGAGACGATCTTCGAAATCGAATTGTACACAGATGCATTGGGGTCATAATTATATTAACGGTAACAAAAATTGCGGGGTAGAGAACTCAACAAAAAGAGAAATTAAAACCACGAAACGCCAATAGGGGCGTAAAGAAAGTTAAATACACCAGAAAGTCACCTGCAACAGATAATAATCGTCACCACATAGGGAGATGAAGTAGATACGATGATCTAAATGATATTGTGGACGAAGAAACATACAGGAGAATACCGAATCCAGAGATTTTGTTCATGACAGAAAACGAAGAAACGATATGATGAACAGATGAAACGCGACCGAGCTAGTATGGTGGTCAAAGACAACCAGTCGAAATTATAGAGCCTGATACCGGAGGAGGAAAACAAAAAGAAAGAAAGGAAACGCCCGAAACTCACAGGAGACGAATGGGATAACTGGATAAATGAACGAGGAGCTACAACACTCAGCAGAAACGGCAGATGAGAAACCCAAAACGAAAGAAACAGGTACCGGGTAATGGAAGAGAAATCCAGATGACGACAAAAAATTGATAAAACAGCTCCAGAAAAGGAAAACTAAAGAACAATATGCAGACTGGATCAATTGACACGAAATTAAACAAGCTTAGCAAGTAACGAAGCAGTTACAGGGAAAACTGAAAAGTCAAGAACAAGGAGCAAAGTGATCATAGAATTGATAACTGAATATGCTGGGATTAGCAATCCAGAATAAAGAGAAATTTAAAACTCAAAATATGAAAGGCAGAAGCCCGAAACAGCTTTGGGCAGCAATAAAGCGCAATAATAAATAATATATAGGATAATAAAGTACGCAACTACCACCCAAAGATCCAGTAGAAATTACTGTTGATAATAAATCACTTAAACGAAACGATCTGATGACCCAAATAGATATTTGGTAGGAATGGCCTACCTGATGTACAATACAATAGTGATATCAGAAAGCGAACTCCAAAGAACAACCCAAACGGATATGAATTCGCAAAACAGACATTATCAGAAAGTAAATCGAACATTCATCCTAACTCAAGGGGATGGCAGCTTTTATATTGGTATAAAGACGATCAAATCCGAGATGATGCAAACGAAGTAAAGAGCTACTAACGGAATTCGAGACAACAATTAATGCAAGTGATCCAAAACACAGCAGAAAAGAATGAATGCCGATAATCACCACAGATACTCATAATGGATGATGTTGCGGTAAAAGGAGTAGAACCGTTTGTAGTATACGATTGTGATAATATAAAGATTGGTGACAAATACTCATTAAAGGAACGGAAGAGTGGTAAACTGCAACCCGGGAAAATTGCAGGACAACACTCAGCAGTATCGTATAACGTATATCAAGACAGTTGATTTCATCAAAACGGAAATCAAAGAATGCTCGTAACAGGAAAATTGTGGCATTTCATTGGCGGGAACATCACACGACTCCAACAATTATAGAAGCTGGAACGGAAACAACATGTGGTTTCTGTAACACGGAGCGAATGTGAAGAAAGGATTCACGACAGGAACGTATTCATAGCTGGAAGAGTAAATGGTGGGCAGCCGAGAAGAAAGATAAAAGACTACCCGAGTATACGCTGCGGGAAGAATAACGGCTGGAGAGCGCGAACGTGTCAAGGAAGGAAGAGTAACCCTATTGAATCATTAGTCAAAGGAGTAGTAGTGATCGATAAGCTATCAGGTAAAAGTTGGAGAAATATCAAGGATATTGTGGATCCAGACACGAGCAAGCATGAAAAGTACCCTCATGTCTAGCAACAGATAGATCATGCCATACGGAATGTCAAGATCGTATATCACGGGGCCGATACTAGATACTTGCAGACTCACCTTATTGAAGCGCAATAAATATTTGACGAAGTACAAGGACGAGTGGCCAGTGAAAAGAGAAACCAATACGCAGAGAAAGCGCATTAGATGAAATACGAAGAACCGGAAGAATCGGAAAATCCAACAATACCACAACTATCGAATCAGAGGTCAAGCCAACCGTAGTGAATATCAACTGATACCACCATCGGAATGAGATTTATAAAAGGCGATGGTGAGCAAAGATGATGAAATGGTGCTAGTACAACTAAAAGGAATATTCCTATCGCGAAACAGCAATATCAACCGCAAAAGCGCAAATAGACGCCAAAGACGTGAAATTATATCATATATAAATAACAAGATGGATTTCTTATATCATAAAGGACTGGCAATCAACAGAGAAAATATACTACGTTTAGTTAAATGATTGTATCTTGAAGAGAAATTAACAAAAAAAAAATGGCAATGGAATTCAACGAATCGAATAATGCATCCGCTATTACCACTCCAAGGAAGGCATATTTCGGAAGAATCCGTTGGAGAAAGTCATGTATACATACAATATTGTAAAGACAATGGCGAAAAACCTACCCCAGAGAATCAACAAGTTCCAAGAATAAATGCATAAACGAATTAGAAATAATGCAATAAAGGAAATCAGATTCGGTCAGGCCAGTAACAAGGAGGATAAATCCAGAAAAATTCGTAGCTAATATGTTAGTTGCAGTAAACGTAATATGGACCACATTATCGAATAAGAGGATCGGAAGTTTGGTTTACAATTTCAACTCGAGTAATAGTAGCACAACCAAATATTTGGACTACAGAATTGTCTAGCGAAGCAGAATTCAAACAGTGGATATATCAACAGAGTGGAATATACCAAACAAAAGATCTGAATGAGCCAGAGAACATTATTATTTCCAGCACAAAGGCAAGCAATACATCTTAATATTGTAACGATAACGGGAGGTAACAACTATGGAGAGAAACCCAAACTACGAACTGCTATTTATCAACCAGATAATTTTAACATGCTACATGCAAATAATATAAAGCCATGTGGGGAAGATTCTTAATCTTCGGACAAATGATGGCAGGAATTTTGGGGAAATAAATTCTTCATCATGTCAAGATCGTTAAAGAGAATCTTGACACAATGTTAGCATGTTTCGATATCTACAAAAGAGAAAGGAAAAATCAAACTGGAAAATGGCAATTGATTCTTACCGTTTTTAGCAAAAACAATGGTGTACATGGACACTCAAAAGAATCCACAGATAAAGAGATTAGTAGGAATTCAACTAAAATGAATGGTACTGATGAAGATAGTCGGACAAGGAAATTTAAACGCAATAATGAGGAATTAGAAGCCGAGAAAAACCAGGAATGAAGCGAACAGAAAACGAGCAACTGGAGACGATGGATAATTTCAAAGATGAAGCATGATAAACAGCGACAACGAACGGAAAACCAGGAGGAACAGCAGATGCTAACTCAAAGCAGACTCAAAACAATGGGAAAATCGAAGACAAGACATGAGTGGACATTATAATCATCGCCACTCTCCACCAGTATAGATAATGTTTATAAGAAACAACAACATCAGTAGAGAGAAACATGCCAGTAGAAAGACAAGTACCAATACCAAGTCACAACTTAAGAAACATTATCCATACCATAATCGAACCAAATTGGGCAGATTTAGTACCAAGAAACAGCCAAAGATCGAGAAAGTGTTGGATCAGGATCCAGAAACTCGAACTAATCGCTATGTTTGCAAACGTTTAGCTGGACCAACATTAACGGTACCCCATAGAAATAAATGGGGTTAGAAAATAAAAGCAATGATGATACTGAGCAACATTTCAGCAATAAAAATGGATAAAATACCCGAAGATTGTGGCCATGGTAAGAAGAAAAGCTAACATGGAATTGTAATAACCTGCAGCAAAAGATATCGGTCCGCAGTCATCGGAAAAATCTGGGTCAATAATCGAATATAAGATGTAAAATCAATACGTATTTTAGCAGTAATCAGGAGATGAGCGCAGATTGTATAATTGGAACAGACCTCATGCCGAATATTAAAGAGATAATAATAGATCTAGGATAATGACTGAGGATAAAACCGGACGAATATGTAATGTTGACATCAGAAGTGAGATGTTCAGAAGAGAAAATAGTAGTGCAGGGCGCACACAAATGATCTTGTTACGTAAAAGTGAATGAAGAACACCAGAGGGAAATGAATTTTCAGAACCTAATCACAATTTGAGAAAAAGAAAGAACTGCCATTAGCCAGTGAATAGTGTATGAAACGATAACATGGAAATTCCAATCACCATTACTGAATTTTGACGAGGAAGATAAAGCATTTACGAAAATGAAACGGTTTGGGAAACTAACACCAATGATGACATCGAAACTCTCCCACAACAAAAACTGAGAGGAAATGAGGAATGAATTATGGACAATCGACAGTCAGTACTAAACGAAACTGAAAAGAACAATACAAAACTGCAAACGGAATTTAAAGATATATTTGCAGCAGATCTGACTTAAGATCTCGGTAAAGCGATGTAACGCAACATACGATACCATTAACAAAGATGTCCCAATAACATACGGCCCATATCGATTGGGCAGAAGCTTAATACCAGAAGCAGAAAAAGAGTGCAAAGATTAGACGCAGGAGTGATCGCAACCAAGTGCTCCCATGGAATTCCCCCAGTAGTCCCATGGTAAAGAAAAAAGACGAACAACGGGTTCTGTATAGACTACCGACGACTCAATTGCGGTAACGAAAACGAGATACTACCCGTTACCAGACATAAATGAAATGTTACAAACCCTACACGGAGCAGCTTATTTACATCGCTAGATTTAAAAGTGGTTATTGGCAGATAAAGGTCAAGAAGAGGACAGAGAGAAAACTGCTTTACAATTGAAAAGATCTATATCAATTTCAAGAAAAGCTTTCGGATTAACCAACGCACAGCCTCAATTCAGAGATGCCAATGAACTGCGTAACTCCATCTGGCATCAAACATGTATGGTATATTTGGATGACTTAATTAATTTATTCTAGCACCTCGAGCAACATATAAAGAGAGATATCCGTAATGTCATTCGTCGACCGAGACATATGGAAAGTTAAATTGAAACCGATCTAAATGCCATTGGGCAAAGGAAAAAGTCACCTTCTTAGGAACATTGTGTCAGCAAAGGCAAAGAAACCGATCCAAGAAAACATTGAAAAGATAAAGAAATTGCCCAGTACCAAAAAACAGTCATCGCAAGTGCAAGAATTCTTAGGGCTTATGGTTATTATCGAAAGTTCAATCAAGAATTATGCATCCATCGCAAAACCAATACAAAGAATTGACCAAAAAAGAACCCCGTTTATATGGGAAAAGGAGCAACAAACAGCCTTTTGAAACACTTCAGAGATAAACTGATATCAGCCCCATACTCCGTAACATGCACCTCAGATTTTTTTAACGAAACCGTTTTTGTTTAGCAACAGACGCAAGTGGATTCATCTGGAGGCAAGTCTTAAGGACAATGGGATACGAAACAATAGACGAGTTATTGGATATTATAGTCGAACATTCAAGAAACATGAAAAGAATTAACCTTGTGACTGAAAAGAGAGGCATTAGCTAATATCCAAGCTATTAAACATTTTCAAATATTTGTTATGGGGTCAGAGATATATTATCACAACAGATCATCCAACCATTGGTATGGCTAGGCCAACACAAATGAAGCCTCCGGAGCAGATTGATGAGATGGGCAATGCAGGCTGCAAGATACTGCGCCGTAATAAAATCAAATCAGGAATAAGCCAACGCTAACGCAGACTGAAGTCAAGATTTGTATTTGAGGAACTGATGGATATCATGAATTAAAGACGAATATGCATGAATCATCCAGAAGATATAGAATTTTACAAAACAAAAAACGAACAGAAAGAAAGAACGAAGAATTAAAGACAAATAATCGAATTTTATGGAAACTAACGATATGAAATCTTGACAACAAACACAGCAAACTGAGAGAGCATATGAAAAACACAGACATCGGATTACCATGGAGAAAGGATTATTTTAATGGATGGCGAGAAAGACTTATGTGCCTACCAGAGAGTAGAACGAAAAGAAGTACTGAAATGCCAATATCATATGGTAAACTTGGGAGGATACATGTCAGCAAAAAAGACGGGAAGCAAGATTAACGTCACAATATTGATTGGCCAAATATCGTGAGAAGACGTGAAAGGATGGATAAAGAATTGTCTGATATGCGCAACCGAGAAAAGAACAGGAAGTAAATTGAAAGCACCGTTAAAGCCAATGCCAATTCCACCAGAACCAATGACGATGATCGCAATGGATGTAGTAGGACCATTACCAGAAACCAACGATGGAAATATCTACATATTAGTAGTGACAGATTATTTATCAAAATTCCCGGAAGCATTCGCAATACCAGATCAAAAAGCCAGAACAATAGCGAGAATCCTAGTAGAAGAAATATGCTGTAGATACGGAACACCCAAGCAGATCCTGACTGATCAAGGAACCAACTTCATGAGCGAAATCATAGAAGAAGTAACGAACTACTTCAGAATTGCGAAATTGAGAACATCGCCTTACCATCCACAAACAAATGGTCAAACCGAACGATTCAACGGCATATTAATAGAAATGATGTCAAATTATGTAAGCAGACACCAAAAGGATTGGGACAGATATATAAACCTATGCCTTATGGCATATAGAATGTCCATACATTCAGCAACAAAAATGAGTCCATTCAAATTAATGTACGGCAGAGAATGTAACATGCCGATCGACTTAGAGTATCAACCGCCAATATCACAGTATATGGAAATTGATGATTATGTAACAGGATTCAAAGAGCGAATGCAAGAGATCTGGAAAACAGCAGGTATGAATATTAGATTTAATCAAGAAAGTTATAAAGAATTACATGATAAAAAGCGAGATGTACGCGAGCATAACTTTCAGGTTGGAGACTGGGTGATAATCGCAACGCCAGAAATCATCCCAGGAGTTGCCAGAAAATTACAAAGAAGTGGTAAAGGACCTTATGAGATAATGTACGTAAACGAGAATAATGCTCGAGTTAAATTGGTCAATAACCCACTCACTAGACCTATTTACGTAAACGTAAGCAGATGTAAAGCAATACCTAGAACAATAACAAGAGAACCAGAGAATCGAGGTATGCAAACCAGATCACAAACTCAACAACTGAGTATAAACGGACTAACGATGAGTCGAAAAATAGAAACGACATCAAATAATATTGCAGAAGAACCTAAACCAGACGAATCCAAAATGACTCTAAACGCGACCCAAGATAATGTAGACAAGATGGATATAATAGTAAAAGCCATCAGAGAAATTATGCCAGAATGGGTCGAAGGAAAAGGATGGATGAGAATAATAAACAAAGCGGGAAAAATCGCAATGGATTACGCTAAAGGAGCTAGAAGTCCCCCAGAAATGGATCGTATCAAAGAGGACATACCCATGATCTTCACTATGGCAGACGTAGAAGGAAACGTACCTCTACATATCGCAGTACAACACAGAAATACTCAAAGGATAATAGACATAATCCAACTTATGCAGAAATGCGGACACGTCTCAAATATACCAAACGAAGAGGGACAAACACCATTAATGTTCGCAGTTGCAGCAGATGCTTCTACAACAGTTCTGAGAGAACTACTAAAAACAGGATCATCATTCAAAGAGAAAGATAGTGGAGAAAATAATGTACTACATTACGCACTGAAATCAAGACAAGCAAGCGCAATAAAATTTATAACCAGTAACGCGACAATTAGAGAAAGAGAAATGATGGGTAAAACAATCCAAACATTATGGGAAGCCATCGATGCCAAACAAGACGAAGCAACAGCCAATCTGATGAAATGGACCTACGAAGGTTCACCACTCAAAGTATTCGACTTAAACTATATGGTAAGAAATAGAAATGTTCTATTGAAAGAAACAATATATGCGCACTATCCATTTCCAAAAACAATAAAAGCAATGTTGAAATGGGAAGGACTAAAATTCACCAACCATCCAAAAGAAGCAATACGAATCGGAGATAGAAAGGAACAACTATTAATGATAATACATAAATGGGCATCGAAAGCAAATAAGATTTCAAGCGAGCAAACAAGAAATAAAAGAGATGGACGATATAAAAGCGAGAATAATAAAAGTATACGAGGAAATAATTGAAATAATAAATGTCGAGGACGACATTTTAAAGGAAACCCCGGATGGAAATAATAATGGAGAAGGAGGTGGTGACAGCAGCAAAAACCAGGATGATCAAAATACTAGAAACGGAAATAAATCCGCACAACAAGAGAAAAAGGAATCATCCAACGAGGAACGTCAAGAAACGAGCAACAACAATAACGAGGGAAAGCGAAACAAAGGGATGATGTTACTACAACAAAGGAAAAATCAAAACCGACCGACCCTGCTACAAAAAATAATGATATTGATTACGTCCATCAAGTTAACGGAAGCTGACGAAAACATCACAAAGGAAATAAAATCATTCAGAATACGAACAATAAATGAGAAAGGAATCGGAAGTAAAGGAATATGCTTACAATTGACGATGAATACAAGCATAAGTTGCCAATTCGATTCCATAGGAAAACCAGGAAAGATGGAAATACGATCCGAAAACTCATCATCATGTCAGACCACCAAAGATGTATGTAGAGATGCTACAGAAGATAGAAACGTAAAAATCCAAGTAAAGCCAGGAATAGGCAAATTGCGAATAATAAACGAAGGAATAGAAACAATTGAACAAGTATGTATACAAAACAAAATTATCGATTGTTGGAAAATGAATATGAAAACAGGAAAGAAATGCGAATGGGATAGTCTAGAAGGAAATGCGGAATATATAATATGTGCCAACAACGATATAATAATAACCTGCACATTAGCCAAAACCCTGGGAGAAAAATTCACAACACCAAAAGAAGAGCCTTATCAACGTCGAGCACGAGAAAATAAAGAAATAATAATAAAGGTGGAAGCAGACCCAAAGAGGGGAGAAGAGATAATAGTCGAAAATATGGGTAAAGAACCCATTACAAAAGTTTGTGTATTTGAAACCAAAAAGAACGGAACGATGAATGAAAGAATCAAATGCCAATCAAATGAAGATATCAAAACCAAAAATACCGCATCCCAACCAAAAGAAAGCGTGGAAAGTATATAGTACATGTTCAGAGAGGAAGAGATGATTACTGGAAATCAATAACAAGAAAGTTACTAGAACCAATTACGACAAAACGTCCGGAAAAAGAAACAAAAGAGGAACCGTATCAACGCCAGATCAGAGAAAGTAAAGCAGTAATAATAAACATAGAATCAAATGCGGCAAACGAAGAGGAAATATTAATTGAAAACACAGGTGAAAAACCCATCACGAAAATCTGCGTATACGAACCTAAAAGAAACGAAACAGTAAACAAAAGAATCCAATGCGAAACAAGCAAAACTATAACGAATCAAAAGTATCGTATCCCTACGAAAAGGAAACTGGGAAAATATGTAATAAATATCCAAAAGGGAACTCATGAACATTGGAGAACGATAACAAGGAAACCGCCCAAGTCAAATGCAACAGATCAACCTATAATAAAACAATCTGAGAGAAAACCAAGAAACGAAACATGGAAAAAAGGAATGATCATGGACGACAGCCACCTTTCAATCCACGAAGCATTACAACTCCAGAAAGCACTTAAAAATGTGCAACCGAAAGAAGGCATAATGGAAACAACCAATGCAAGAGAAAATACAACTATGCAGCCTAACGAAAAGAATTATATGATTAAAATGATTTGGATAACAACAGCAATAATAAGTAGCGTAGTGATGCTAATAATAATTCAATTAGTAAGAACCACCAAATGCAGAAAGAAACCAGCGAAGAGAAGATTATGGCCAGCAGTAGAAAAATTCAATTATGATATCGAATTAGGACAATACGATGCAGAAAGAACTGAGGAATATGAAATCATAGGAAATTCCAGTACAAGTGGACTCTGGTTAAAAGAACCGCCCATTATCGAAGCACAACAACGGTCAAATGAATTTGATGTATATCAGATAACAAACGAGAAATATGGGGATATACGGACATTGTGTATAGAATCCCCGGAGACGATGGTGTAAAACGAGAAAAAGACGTTGTATATAGTGTAAAATATTATGTAGTATAATAGTAGTAATAGTATGCACGTATATATAAATATTGTACAAAATGTGTCAGAAATAGTAAGCAAACAGAAACGAATGCGACGAATTAATGATGTATTATAACCAACAGATGAATCCGAATAATGTAAATCAACCAAATCAAGTGAGAATACCACCGTTCACAGAAGCAATACAACAACCAGCAGCTGCCAATGTACCTATAGAGATTATAGAATTAAATCAAGGAATATACCAAGATTCAGGAATTGAGGCAACGTGGAGACGGCAATGCGAATTAATGACACTAATAACGAACAATGCGCAAACTCAGTGGACAAATACTCACCTAGTATTAACGGAAAGCGTAAACAGAGGTCTACAACAAGCTATAAGACTGGAAGAGCAACAGAGAACTATATTACAATTGCAGAGAATAAACGAGCAATTAACAGATCAAGTTAGATGGCAAGCTGACGAAATTAGAAGATTACGTAACAATCAACAGCACGTAGATCCAGCAAGTTGGGTGGAATGGATAGCCTCGATGCCAGAATTCACCCCAGAACCGGATTCAACAGGAGAGTAAAAATAAAGCGTACCTTGTAAATATGTATAAATAAAACGATAGAAGTAAAGCAACGTCGAATAACCAGAAAATTTTTGTAGATATGCAGACGATCATCGAGAAAATTAGAGGAAGCGAGAATCCATCCGAAACTACGAGACGAATAATGAAAAATAAAATTAGAGTGGTGAACGATATAAAAGAAAGACTAAAGTGTTGTAAATGTAAAGAATTACTGATTGGAGCAAGATAGACGAAATGTGGATGCAGAATATGTACAGATTGTACGATAGAAGTGATAGAAACAGAAACAATAAAATGCCCTGGATGTGACGAAACGTTTGAAAGAGACGAAGATCCCACCACAATGGATAAAGCTACCAACAAAGAGATCAACAATCTATTAATTCAATGCCAAGTAAAAGAATGTGAATGGAAAGGACTGATGAAGGAAGCAGAAAGTCACACAAATGAATGCGAATATAACGAGATATTATGCGAAAAATGTCAAACCATCATAACGAAAAAGACTATCAAAGAACATCACAAAGTGTGCATCAAGAGAGAGGAAAAATGCGAATTCTGTGGAGCCATCGACGAATGGATAAAAATAGAAATGGAACATCGGAATCCAAAAGAGGAACAAATATGTGATCTATATGAAGGAGTATGCGCAAACAACTGCGACAGAAAAGAGAAGGTCAAATTGAAAGAACATTGGAACGAATGTATAGGCAAACCAATCAAGTGCCCGTTAGAGTTATTCAATTGTCAAGCGCAACTACCAATTATGGAGATGCAAAAGCATATGATGGAAAATAGTATCGAGCATGCCGAAATCATGATGAAAACGATAGGAATGTTGGCATGGGAAGTAAAAAGCCTACGAACAGAAAACGATGTACAAAAGGCACTAATAAGAGAAATATTAGAATCCAGAAAGAATTTCGAGAGAAGCCAAGGAAATACCCTCAAGAGAATGGCCGAAATAGAAAAGAAAATACAACAGATGACCAACAGCATAAAGGAATTAGAAACCAACAGCTTGATAGCCAGAAAACATCCTACAGCACCATTTATATGGAAAATAACCGAATTTGCAGAAAAACTCCAGAGAGCAAAAGATGGAACACAGAGAATTTTAGACAGCCCACCAATATACAGTTGGGAAAATGGATACAAATTGGGCATTAGATTATATCCGAATGGAGATGGGAATGCAACAGGCACCCACATAAGTGTCTTCGTCAGAGTAGGAAAAGGAGATTACGATGAATTATTAACATGGCCTTTTAAACAAAATATGATATTAACGATGAAAGGACAAGAGGATTATCGCAATCCAATCAGAACAGGAAATGAACCACAGATGGGCAGACCAACAACCGACTGGAATACAACAATTGGTACACCACGTTTTTATCCACAACAACGACTGAGAGGAGAAGGATTCTTGCGAGAAGATAATCTGTATATAAAATTAGAAGTAGAGAAGCCAGATAAGACGTTGTAAAGAGAGAAAGAAAGTGTAAATAAATGTAAATAAAATAAAAAAAATCAAATAAAAATCAAAAATTTACAAATAATCAGAAAAATCAGAAAAACAAAAAATTCAAAAATAATAACGATATTCAGATGGCAAGCGGAATCAGCGAAGAAATAACAGTACAGATGAGAGAAGGACCAGATTCGATATGGACGAGACTATGGAAAAAACCAGAAGAAGAGGAAAAAACCAATATACTAACAGCAGCAATAACATACTATGCGGATTTTGATGTAGAGGAAAGACCACAACAAATCAGGACAAAAGTATACCCACCAATGAGGGTAAAAGACGAAAACTTGAGAAAAGAGGAACAAAGATATCTAACGTTTAAAAATAATAAAGTATTCAGTGACCGACAAAGCCAAGAAATGGCCGCACAAGGATTTTATTTTACGGGAACGCCAGAACGACCAGACGAAGTAACATGCATCTTTTGCCAAGGAAAACTCGCACAATGGAAAAAAAGGAGAAACAGCAAAACGGGAACATCGAGAAAAACTCCCGAGATGTCCATTTATGTTAAATTTAGACGTCAGAAACCAAGCGATGAACAGATCAGAAGGACTTCGACAATCAGAATTAGACAAAGATGAAAAGGGAGGTGAGAAAAAGATAACAATAATAAAGAGTTTCGAAGATCCCAACAGAACTAATATGGGAAAAAGAGACTATAAATAGAACATTCGAAGAGAGAATCAAAACGTTCAAAGGGAATCCAAGAGCAGCAGAATTTGCGAGTCAAGGATATTGCCAAACAGCCAGAGGAATAATGTGCGAAGGATGCAAAAATCAACAGCCAATACCAGATCAGAATGTCAAAAAACTAAAGCACAAGAGAAAATGTATGTATAAACAAGAAAAAGAGTCAAAGAATATCGAAATAATAATTACGAATCAGCAAATAGAAGATATCTTAGATCGACCAAAAACGAGAACCATAATGCTATTATCAGGAGTAGATACTCCAAGAATGAGGAAAATAATTAAAGAAAGATTAGCTAATAATTTAGAATGGTATGACTCGACACAAGCAATAATCCGAGCAATCAAGCGATATCAAGAAAAACCTAAGGAAAATCGTGACAAATCGATGATAAAAGAAGCTATTTTGGAGCAGTATCAATGTGTGACATGTTGGCAGAAACATGTCGAAATAATTTATATTCCTTGTGGACATATGGTCACATGTGAAGCATGTGGGTTAAAAGTTGATATATGTCCAGTATGTAGAAAGCCGATCAACGGGCGGATCAAAGGATTCCGTTTCGCTGATCAGTAGATAGAAACCGAAAACAATGTGTAAAAAGTGTAAATAAAGATAAACGTAAAAACAAAAAATAATAAAAACTCAAAAATCACAAAAATACGAGATGATGTAAATTATGATAAAATTTTGAGATGATTGAAAAGAGAGAATAATCGATTATTAATATTTAGAACAATTATGAATCCGAACGAGAAGCAATTGATAAAAGAGGTTGTGATAAAAGAGGCTGAAGAGTCAAAACCAGCAATCAAAGATCAATCAGAGTCAATAAAAGTAACAAGTGAGGAAGTAGAATTATGGAGACAAAGAACGTTACAATTAAAAGAAATGCTACTAATCGCAGAAGAGGAATTAGTGCAAGAGACTCTAAAAACGAAAATGATGAAAGAAAAGTGGGAAAAACAACTAGAACAAAAAATAATTTACCCGGAAGAAAAAGAGAAAGCGTACCAAGAGCGAGAAGAGGAAATGATGAAGGAATTTATGCAGAACCAAACCAGAATCAAAAACCAAAGGAAAGAGATACAAACCCTAGAGCAAGAGAAGCAGGACCAACAAAGTGAAATCGAAAGATTGCGAGAAGTGATAAAAGACAAAGAAGCAGAGATACGAGAAGAAGGAGAGGAGACGATAAAGATCATACAGCAAATGCAGTAGGAAATTGGGCAAATTAGCACCCAATACCGAATAGAGAAAACAAAGAGAACCCATATGGAACAAGCCAAAGAATGGGCAAAAAGACAAGCGCGATATTGGAAAATCAAATGGACAGAAGATAGAGAACAATCAAGAAGTAATTGGGAATCGCGGATCAGACATTATATTCAGCAAATAGCCGAAGAGGAAGACCGAACAAGAGCATACAAAGCTAAATGGGAAGATGCGAAAAAGGAAGTCAACAAGCTGAGAAATCAAGGGCCAAAACCATCAAAGAAAATTAGAGAGCCCAGAGACGATAGACAAGAAAGAACGCTGACTCAGATAACTGATCAAGCAAGAAAATGGCGAATAGAATGCAGATTATGGGAGGACGCCAACGCAAAACAATCTAACTATATAGTGAAATTAGAGCAGGAAGTTGAGTACCAACAAACCAGAGTGAAAGAAATACAAATCGAGCAGGACGAAGCTCACCGAAAAGAACAAAAACAACAATGGAAAACGGAGACCAAAGAAAAAGCAATAAAAAGAGAGGCGAAAAAATGGAAAGAACATTTTCAAGAAGCCAAGAAAGAGATAAGATTGTTACCCAAAAGGATATTAAATATGGAAGATTGGGAGCTATGGGAACAAGTTGAAGTGCAGAAAGAAACAATCGAAGAACTAAACGAGCAGGTCCAAAACTTAGAATTTCGTGAAAAAATCAGACAAGGCACAATAAGAAGGCTCAGGAGACACGAAAAGGAATACGAACAACAATTCAACGAAATGTACAAGAGAGCAGCAGAAACGAGAAATCAACTTACAGACGAAAAACAACAAAACCAACAATTAAACGAGAGGATAACAGAACTCCAACAGGAGGTGAATGGACACCGAGGAGTTGCAGTATTTAAAGAGATCCAGTTGAGACATCAACACGAAGTCAACGAACAGTTGAAAAAACAAGTTGAAGCAGAGATAAAAGCGATAAAGCAAGGATATGAGGAAAACGAACAGAATCTGAGAAAAGAGATTGAAAAGTTAAAAGCGTTGGAAAACACGCATCGTTTGGAAACGCAAGTAGAAGAATTAACAGAAAATACGGAATATCTTGCCTATCTCTTAGACGAAGAGATACAAATATCAAGCACCTTGCGTGAAGAAGTAAATACCTTGCAGAACCGACCACCAATCCTGCTCATGCCGTTATACCCAACTGAGATACCAACCCAAGTACCCGCCGAACCCGATGAAGGATTTGGGGAGACGGACGAAGCGGCAATGTAAATCTAAAGAAAATTGTAAAAAGTGTAAAAAGATAATAAAAATAATAAAAATTATGAAAAAAAAAAAAAAAAAAAATTTTGTAACCAATGTATATTTAGTACGAACCCAAACGAAATAGAAATCAGAATGAATCTAGAAGACGGAAAATACATACCAAACCCAATTCAATTAGTAGAACCGATCGAGCAAGACCCACTGAGATATTACAGTAAAAGATGGAGAGCCGAAAGAAAAGAATGGCAAGAGTTAGTGGAGGAGCAAGAATCAGAAATCGCCCGGATAAATCAACAGTTAATACAATCTAAACAGTTAGCCAATATGATAAAACGAAAACTAACATCCAACATGGGAGAAAATAGAAAGCAAAAGAGAGAAAATGAACAATTAAGACAAGAATTAGCTGAAATAAAGACTCGTGTAATCCTGGAAGACTATTGGAAAACCGAAGCAGAACGAATGAGAGATAGTAGAAAAAGTGAACAGAGATATGTAATACAACTAGAAGATAGTTGTAAAGAAGCCAGAGAAATAAAAGAGAGCCACCAACAAGCTCAAGATGAGATTAAAACGCTAACAGAACAGCTTCAAGAAACAAAACGAAAGCTGGAAA
Organism: Schmidtea mediterranea; assembly: GCA_022537955.1. NCBI lineage: Eukaryota > Metazoa > Platyhelminthes > Tricladida > Dugesiidae > Schmidtea > Schmidtea mediterranea. Next base: position 43,723,743 of record CM039679.1, on the reverse strand, counting down.
AACAAACAACCAAACGAGTCAATTATAAACGGCAACTCAAGAGAAAACAAACAAAAGAAAAAAACCTCCAAATGAAAATCTATAACCAACAAAGAGTAATCAAAGAAAACAAAGAACGACTAAAAGAACTCCCAAAATTAACCGAACGATTAATAAAAGCCCAAGTCCTAATAATGAGGTTTTCAGAAAACAAAACTAAAGAGGAGTGCGAGATACACTCAACCCCAGAAAAAGAAAAAGAATAAAAAGGGCTAAAAAACTCCACTGTAAATAAACGAAATAAATCTTGTAGATAAATATAAAAATTGATTACGTATAAAAATAGAAAGCATGAACCCAAGCCTGTGGATAATAATGATGATAATAATGAGAGAGTGCGACACTGAAAACCCGTTGAAAAAATGCGAGAAATCCCAACCCTTCAGAAGAGAAGACAGCACCTGTGCCGATTACAAAGAAATTTGTAGAAACCCTGATAATGAAGAATGCCAACAAATAAACCTCCAATGTATACAATGTCCCACAAAAGAAAACAAGGACGAATTGAAACAGAACATCGAGAGAACCCAAATAATGGTAAAAACCCTACTGAAAAATAATGAAGAGATAACCAATATAAAAAATGAGAATCGAGAGACGAAGAAAACCCCTAGAAACCCTCATCAAACAAATTCAAAGAAAAGCCAAAGCAAATCCCAATAACAAACCAATTCAAGAAATTCAAAAGATCGCCCTGTCAATCAAAAAGCAACTAGGAAAACAAGTGGGACAGGAAAATGAACCTAGTACAACAACTCTATCAATCGAACTTATACTACCGATTAGTGTAACCTCTAATGTGATACTTCTAATATGCTGTCTCATCCTCGGCCTAACAAAAAACAAGCAAAGGCAAAATACCCCAAATTCAAAAAGTCAGAAGAATGTTCACCCAAACTCGAAAAATTAACAAAACTAACGAAACGACAAGACTCTCGCAGATTTCTATCAATTACCCTTCAAGATCAACCCAGCCCGAAAGCGAAACCCAAGCCGTCAGTGATTCATTCGAAGCCAAATATAACTGATTTACATTGATTTGAACTGATTTTATCAACTCATACTGATCTACAGTGATTCGAACTGATATTATAAAACTTGCACTGACATTAAAACTGAACTATCTGATTTTATTTGATTATATACAGTAGCCGGACCTTAAGTCCATCTTTATCTTGATGATTAACCTTACCGTAGATAATTTTAGGAATGTGAATGTTGAAAATGTATGGATTCAATTGAAATTGCGGGTCGCAATTTTACGGACCCCCGAGTGTTTTATGTTGGGCCAGAACGTAAACGGCCTTGAAAAATGTTTAAATGGATCAGAAACACACACGCAGATACAACACGCAATTTAAAATAAACCTGAAAAACACCAATTAAACCATATAAAATCTGAGAAATAAAAGAATTAAATATAAAATAATAAACATAAAAAATAAATTAAAATATTAACAAAATGCACCAAGATCCGCACGATACCTACACAAATACAACAAGAAAACACAACAAATTCGACGAAATTGAAAAAATCAATTAAAGTTCATTAAAGTGAAAGTTAAATCAAAGAATTTGAATTAGCAATAATTCAATAAAAATTCTAAATAAAAAATTATAAAAAATAAATCGAAAAATAATAAAAATAAATAATAGAATTTGCTAGAAAAGAACAAGGTCGAATTTTGTTTTACTACATCAAATTTCACACGTCATAAAATTAAGTATATATACTGATCCATTTTCACATTAAAGTTAACCATTTTTGAAAACGAATCGTTTTTCGAAACAAAACCATTTTTGAAAATTGTTAATACTTTTTGAAAATCTTAAACGTTTTTTGAAGCTATCTTCGAAGTTACAGTTATCTTCAATTATTATTTAGGTGAGAAACATTTATGGTGGAACCCTCTTTCCACGTCCCGTTCATTGCATCTCAGTAGAGCTCTGCTCGGCGTCGACGTGGGGAGAGCGGTATTTTTGGTTTTATTTAATGGTATATGAATTATGATTTTATGGAATGGCAAGGGATGGTAACCTGTTATTTTTGTTTTATAATTAATAAACATTATTATGCATAAATTGTTTCATATATATATATATTTTTTTTTTTTTAAAATCTGTCGAAATTTTTCCGGCCCTCAGCCGAAACAAAATGCAAGTAAATAAAATCTACACACAACTCAGATTCGTGTAAGCGCGTGGAATATCGCCAATGATCTGTGCCCGTGAAGACCCGGCGTGCGGAACGCAGGGTTGGAACGTCAATATTATCCCTATAGCTGAAGCGAGAAGTAAGGAAGAAGTCTCTGGCTACTTCCTCGTTTCTCAATTCTGTAAAACCGACTTAATTCATACTACACATGGCTCAAAATCATCACACCGAGTAGTCCAGTGGGCACTCAGTAAATATAATGTAAACACAATATGCGCTTAAGGCTTATTAAAGGGGAATGGAACTGGGATTAAATTAAATGGAAATCGTTGTTATAACAAACTAGAATTAATATTCCAAATTAAATTAAAGTTACGAGTCAAATAAATTGATAGAAATCATTTAATAAATAATTCATTGATTTTAATTTAATTATTGCTTAAAGTAAAGAAATTTAACTCATTAAAGTATTCATTTAATAAATAATTCATTGATTAAAGTAAATGAATTTAACTCATTAAAGTATTCATTTAATAAATAATTCATTGATTAAAGTAAAGGAATTTAACTCATTAAAGTATTCATTTAATAAATAATTCATTGATTTTAATTTAATTATTGCTTAAAGTAAAGAAATTTAACTCATTAGAGTATTCATTTAATAAATAATTCATTGATTAAAGTAAAGGAATTTAACTCATTAAAGTATTCATTTAATAAATAATTCATTGATTAAAGTAAAGGAATTTAACTCATTAAAGTATTCATTTAATAAATAATTCATTGATTTTAATTTAATTATTGCTTAAAGTAAAGAAATTTAACTCATTAAAGTATTCATTTAATAAATAATTCATTGATTTTAATTTAATTATTTCTTAAAGTAAAGAAATTTAACTCATTAAAGTATTCATTTGATAAATAATTCATTGATTTTAATTTAATTATGGTTTAAAGTGAAGAAATTTAACTCATTAAACCATTATACCGTAAAGATAAGTATTCATTTAATAAATAATTCGTTGTTTTTAATTTAATTATTGCTTGAAGTAAAGAAATTTAACTCATTAAATTATCATACACGAAAAAAAAAAAAATAAGTATCTGAATAAAATAAGCCGTTTATAAATCATGAATTACCGAAAATTTAATTATGAGTATCGTATTTGTTAAACAAAATCTAAATCGAACCAATGCAATTTCTTGATCAACAAACAAAGTCCTCCTTGATGTAACTTCAGGATTAAGACCAATCAATGTGAATTTGCGATTATCGTAAGATCGTGGAGTGAAATACAGAGAAATTACGAGTGGAACCAAATAATTCCTCGATGAACATCCGATTCTCTCGAATAATAGAAAAATCATATTTCAATAAAAATCCAACAAAACCACGAAGTGAAAGTAGGACTTTGACTTGTTGATCAGGGAATACAGTCATGGATCGCATAAAACAGATGACCAAATTAATTGAAAAGTTATATCATTCGTTTAGATAAATAAGTCATTGACTAAAATTACCACAGTTAACCACTTTGAAATAAAATAATCAAAGAAATTTATTAACAAAATTGATAAAAATAAGAATCAGCAAATAAAAAACCTTCACATAACGACCATAATTCCTCACGTAAAACATTTAAATCATTGTCGAAGAGTTGAAGAAAGCGATTATAAGGACTGCGTCGAATCCAGCATTAACAGAGTGGCATTTAGAAATCACCCCAATAAATGTGTATCAATAAAACCGAACCCTAAAAATAAAACGATTAATAACTAGCTACGCAAAACTTAGCCTCACCAAACATCGAACAATGAGAAATACTTACCACTGATTTTGTTTTGACCATGGTGACAAGATGACCTGCCTTCCCCAATGAACGTTGAGAGAGCTCCCAGAACATAGTGCTCATGACACAAAAATTCCAATTTGCAACCCGATAACTAGTGATCCTTAAACAACAAAATTCGATAATAATCAAGCATAATAAAATATTTCACCTACTTGAAAAGTTCATGATCATACGAATACGAGAATTCATATAATGACCACAATAGTTGTGAACTGACCGGATAAACAAATTTACCCGTTTAAAATAAATATACTAGATAATGAATGGCACGACGAAATTAAACAAACCATTGGCACATCCGGCGATTCACCATGATAGTTGAACCGAAATTGACATCTAGTTCCTGTCGTCTGACTATAATTCGCCAAATCACCGTCGATAATCGAATCACTTCGTTTTCAATTTCGCAATTTGCCAACCACGAATTCCGCAAACAGTTTCGGCGAGAAGCTAAAGTCCAAATGTAATAATTACTTAGGAAATATTTCGATAAATAGTTCATTTTATTTTTGCATTCATTAGAAATACGTTAGATTGACGTTATAGAATTATTGTACCTATTGAATTAACTGATACATATATAATTTTATGCTGTTAATAGACCGGCACATATAAGGCAGACACAATCATAAATGCAATACAGTATTATTTCACCGAGCCGCAAAACATTTTCGGCCTAACGCACCCTTACGACACAAGATTATCAGCATTACTAACTGCCGTACCCACAAAATACCCAAACACCTAATGCATGTAGATTCAAGCTAGTGAGTCCTCCTTTACAAGACGTGAGAGACCGCGTTTTGCAGTGAACCCTCAAATCTCAGTTCCCACCAAAACTGCAGGAGAGATATTGAGTAAAACCATATTTTTATATTCAGAATACACGGGAACCATGATTGATATGCCTGCTCACACTGTGGAACAATGGAGGCAGGCCTGGAGTCGGACATACCAGGAGCGATATCCTGAGGTGCCTGCGGATAACCAATCTGAGGAAATATCGCCGGAGGAGTTCATGAAGCGATTTCGGAAGACGGCGGACGAACCCAATCCGTCACGAGATATTTTAATGCAGGCCCAAGAGCTTCTAGAAGGCCTTCTACAGCATCAGCGACAAGTCGAGGCTGATGTAGCATGGGCCACAACCTACCTAGCCAATGTCAAAGATGACCTGGCGGCCGGACGACTGGCTGATAACTACCCGCCTTCTCCAAGACCGATCCGAAATCTCAAGCGGCCGGTATTCGTGACCCCGGGATATTCTCCTGAAGAAGGAATCAAACGATTCTTCGCCGAGGGATAAACATTATCGATTGGAACATTTTATCGTTAGTATGATAACATTATGATCGAATTCCAAACAAAATTTCTTCTGACTTGTTTTCTTTATTATTATAACTCTCATTTTCTAAAAATATGTTTAAGTAAAACTGCTCATAACTATATTAGTCGTCATCAAATTCACCCTTACTATTTTTAGAAATGGATCCCGTAAAGTTATTACAAAATGAGTTAACCCGAGCACGACAAACAAACAAGGATCTTCACGATCAACTCATACACGTGGTCCGGGAAATGCAACAACTCAAGGCGACGTGGGTAAACCCCACGAGAGTCAAGCCATTATATCAAAAATTAGCTGCGGCCCAGAAGGGGTGGGCCGAAGAGAGACAAATAGTGAAAAGCCTGAAGACTCAAATCAGGGGGCTAGAGGTAGCGTTGTCCGCCTGTCAAGAGGGAGCAGCGGTGACCTACCCTCTAGTATTCGCCCCAGCTCAATTGACATATCGTGAAGCGAACCCGACCCCATCCACAACGTCAATCACTGTCGAGACCCCTACTCCAATAACTCCCTCAACATCTAGTCGACGACCTGGTCGCAAGGAGCGAGCTAAGCGCCGAGCCGCACGATTTTCTAATCAATGCATTTCATAGATAAATAAACTAGTGTTAACTATATTGTTTTTCCGTATATCTCTCATTACATTTATACCCTAGTAAGGTTTTAAATAACGTTGTGAAGGTTTAGATAAAAACCACCATTTATCCTTGTCTTCTCAAACTAACGCCAACAAAACAGCTGGATAGACGATAGAAATTTAAACGCAAGGGGACCAAAAAATTAAAAGCGAGCATAGGTCTTCTATCGACAGCTCGTGAACCCGAGGGTTGTCCGAGCAACTACAGTACTAGCACATGGTACTCAATTTTTGCGGGCAATCCACCACTTGAACACATTACCAACGTTGCTTAGCAACGGGTGCCAAGTGGCAGTTAGCATCTTTTTGTATGGCGTTACGGGGCAACCACGGAATAATTTAAACAAATAACGAAACCCTGTAACCCACCAAATGTAATTATCGGGTAACTTATATTTCAATAAATTATTTAAATAGAATATGATTTTTGATTAATTAATTTATTTACGATTAGAAATTTCCATAAGGGTGAATGATCAAGTAATCAATGGTAGGCTTGAATTTTTACTCAGTTTTTGTGACAGTAATTTCGTTACCTAGGATACGAAAAATTAACTAATTAGTTAATTTAAACAAAACTTAAGAGGTCTTAATGCAAAGAATATTATATTTATTAGCCCAGAGGAAAATATACTGATCACCCTCATAAGATTAATATTTAGTTCAAATTAGTTTTAGTTATTAATTAAATTAATTCATACTTACATTGTTAGTTTAGTTATTAACTTTAAATTAGTTTATAATTAACAGTGTCCGAAAACGAATTATATTACAAATATGGTACCACAAATTAATGCAATAAAAAAATTATTTGCTTGAAAAACCTACAAAAATCTTGATTCTTTTAGGTCAACGTCTTAACCCTTTCCACGAACATGTAGCGAAATAGGAAATAATTTCTACTCCATAGAGTGTACGAAGAGTGTATGGAAAAGTTTAATATTAGTTTCTTTTAGACGAATCGTGGATTGATGAATCCAGGATCACAGTGCGTTTTCCCGCGCACGCGGTAAACCGTTGCCGTCAGGCAATGTGGGATGCCAGATTCACTGTATCCAAAGTCAGAGAGGCCAGAGCCGGTAGCCTACAACAAAAGGAAAATGTCGATCTCCCGTTCGTCGCGATAAAGCGGGAGCCGGGTCGAAACCCGGCCAGGGAGATCCGTGGCCAAGCTGAGTTCCTCCTCGCGCGGCTTGAGGAACATCAGAGACAAACCAACGACCAAGTGGATCGTGCAAGACGCTACCTCGCCAATGTGAACGACGACATTGCTGCGGACCGGATCGCCAGTACGGACGGGTACGCCCCGCCGTACAATACGTCGTATAATCTCGACGACGAAAGATTGAACATCCGATCTACGGCCATCAACGTGGTCGTTCCCCAGAAAGTCCTCCCCCGGAATATGAGAAGGACCGAGAAGCCAGACGAAGAGCATCGCGAGCACCTTTACGCTCGTACTGCCCCGGAAAGGGATGCCTGCAGATATGGAACCACTGAAAGTCCTACAACGTGTGTTGGATCACGCACGTAGAATTAACAAAAGTTTCTACGAACAAATCGTGCAGCTATCAAAGGAAATCCAGCAAATCAAAGCTACTTGGGTAGGGCCGAAGAAGGTGAAGACGCTCTACCAAAAGATAGCAGCAGCACAAAAGGGCTGGTCAGAAGAGAAGCATGTCAACCAGAGCCTGAAAACTCAAATAAGAGGTCTGGAGGTGGCCGTATCACCCTGCCAAGAAGGAGCGGCAGTGATGTATCCCCTCGTCTTCGCTCCTGCTCAACTGGCGTACAGAGATACAACAACGAGTGTAAAGACTACGCCGAAGCCCAGCGGTCATTGACCTGGAAGGAAAGAGCGGGCCAAGCGCCGCGCTGCTCGAGTAAAACCCGGCATGTAGTTGTCGCCCTTTAAAAATATATAGTTGTGTCGTTTAATCATTTCTTTTTGTTCTGATAGTCACTCAAATAGTACCTTAGCAATAATTAGCAGCAGATCCGTAGTTAATTTATAATAAGTTGAATAAAGATGGGACCAGAACAAATAAAGTACACACAGGCCTTCTAACGGTAGTGTGTTGAACCCAGCTTGAGGTCGGGCCAGAGTAGTTCCTCCGTGGCGCTCACCTTTGGCGACCTCAAAACCTATGGTTACATTACCAACGTTGCACAGCAACGGGTAACCATTGGGTACGAAACATATTTTACATCTGGGGTCGAGGTGGTCAAAACCCTTAACCCCACAACACCTTTAAAAAATATATTTATTTTAATTATAGCCGGGGGTAATTTAAACATTCTAATTATATCATTGAAATATGTTTACATAATAAACAAAAGTTATAATGCACTGGCAAACGGCTGCGCCATGAAACGATGTCAGTTGGGCAACTTAGTGTGTGAAAATCACGTGCTCGCAAAAATAAAGTTCTGTTTGGCTGTTATTTTTCACTAAATGCACCGATTCAAATCCTTGAACAACTTCGTATATGGTTAGTTTTCGCGTCTTTTGGTTGGCGTGAACGTGCGGTTATATCAATTTTTTAAAGTGGGTGTGCGTACAGTTGTAAAACGAGACTTAGGAGACGATAACGCTAGAAATATGGAAAAATGTGTCGATCATATTAAAGACAAGGTCAAGATTAATATGTGGGAAATAGACAATGTGATAATAAGTATAATAATATAAATTCATTATTAATATTAGTAATATAATTAATTTAGGTTTTAATTAAATTATGTTAATTAATAACCAGATGCAAATTGTTTTTTTCTAAAATGAAATTGACCAAACACAAAATACGCTTAAACTATAACGGGCGATAACTTGCAACACCAATTACGATGTACAAATACCAAAATTGAGACCGATTTGCAAAACTTGAGTGAAGGAGTGGAAAAACAAATATCACACTAGTAATATAAATATTTTTTAATGTTTTCATTTTTTGTTTTATTTATATTTAGATATTGTTTATTATTATATTATCTATTATTATTATATTATTATATTATCTTATTATTGTTGGGGTTGTTAAATTTAAAATTATTATAATTTCCATATAAATAAAAAAGAATGTTGAAAATTCGAAACCATAGGGAATCAACAAATTATCGAATTAAATTTTGATATACTGCTTAGATGCAGAGGAGATGATGGGGAAGATCATGGTGAGAACGGATTTATTAGAATTTGTTCATAAAGGGTCAAAAGGCAAGGAAATGTTTAAAACAAAAAATCGTTAATTAATTAATTAATTAAGGAAAACTCGAGTTAAGTAACCATAAAGAAAGGTAAATAAAGTGTATTTTGGACAGCATTAATAATGGGGAAACGGAAAAAAGATAATTATAAAGAGGACGCACGGTGAGGCAATTAATTATTTCTATCGACGGAGAAAAGAAGAAATAAGCCGCGAGGCAAAGATTGTCAAATGAGACAATTTAGTTGAAAAGCCATTAATTAAGGCGATTATTTCGATTATTTAAAAGAGCTCCAACTTAGAAGCAATTGGCATTATTGCCTCAGGTAGGGACAAATAAGTTGACATTAGGATTGAGGGAGAATTGTTCAAACTAGGAAAATTAGATCATTGAAGAAAGATGAATCAAATTGAGTCAAAACTAGAGTTAAAAAGTGATTGTTATTGTAAACCACGCAGAATCAAAGCGATCACAGCGAGATATATAAGATAATTAAATCAGAGATCTCATTGGATATTGTAATATTATAATTAGTGGATTGTGTACATCAAATTTGATTACAAATATACGTTGGGGGTTGTTTATATAATTGATTTTGATATAACATGTGGAGTCAGTGACACGTACTCTTATTATTTCATTTAATTAAAACCCAACATTATTATTATCTTATTATAATATTATCGATGTTTAAATGTAAGATTAATAGTAAACACAATAATAATATCTCATTAAGTTTCAATTTTTCATTCCAAAAAATGTCTACAATGTATCTAAATATATTATGTAGATATATATTTTTATATGCGGCCCATGAAGTTATGATGCATTTCCAAAGGGGACAAGATCATTTGGGTTGACTACCCCTGGATTACACTGTGTTGAACAGTTTCCTAATGAACTTGAAATAATTGGAAAAGAAATAGTGGTTCCATATTTTGATAAAAGATATAAAAAGATTATGTTTTTGAATACAATGATCAACTACACTCATCTTCTGGAACAACTTGTCCAGTAAGAGATCATGACCATTTTTACGGGAAATCTTTTGGTGAGGCATGCAGATCTTGTAATCTTTCTTAAAGAATTAAACCGGTTTTACCTGTTATATTTGACAATTTGGGAGGCTATGATCTGCATCCTATTCTCAAATTGCTTAAGTAAATTAAAATCATGGAATGTAAATTGAATTCCTATTACAAGCGAAAAGTTTCTTAGTTTATTTGCTTGAATTGGCGGCTTAATAGATTCTTTTGTTTTATTAATGCGGTAAATACATTGACTTCATTACCAAAAAAATGTTCAGAGTTTAAAGGTGTAATTGTTAAAAGTAATGTAATCTTTCCATAAGATGTTGCCACTAGTCTAAAAGTTCTTCTGACAACTCCCCAATTACAACCAATTTGGGATGGTGTTATTGAAGGCGAACATAGTATGGCTAAAAGTATATGGACGAAACTTATTGTAATACACTTTTGGACTATATGATTTACCTAAAATTAGATGTCGTTTTACTAGCCAATTATTTCCAACTATTTAGACTCAAATTTTTATGATAAATCAACAGTTTAATGTGCCGATGGATCATGTAGTTATAAAAACAGTGAATTACATTCAATCAAATGCACTTCCACATCGACAATTTAAGGAGTTCGTGAAAGAATTAGATTCTAAATATGGTGACGTAAACTTCAGTAAAGTCAGATGGTTAAGTCGTGAAAACGGTTTTATGAGTTTAAAGTATACATTGGAATGACTGCCTGTCAGGTCCGGTCTAAAGGTCTCGAGCACAGTCGACTTAGCGAATTGATAGATATTAATAAACGCAATTTTGTGCTGCAAGATGAAAATAAATGTAAAATGGTTTTGTTTAAAAATTTAAAAGGATTTTATTCAGAATTTATTAACGTTTTGTTTAAATCTTGATTTTATAAAATTTTTAAAATCTTTAAAAAAATGGAATTTATAATTTTAGTAAATTATTTTTTTAATATAAAAGAAGAAATTTGTTTAAATAAAAGTTATTTATTCTATATAGTTTCAAGTTCATATCTACTTGATGATGACAATGAGTCTGTCTAAATATATTGTAGTATAATATATATGTTTGATTTGTGCTTTATTTTATTAATGTTTTGTGATTGCTTTAAATAAAGTAGTAGTAATAATAATAATAATAATAATAATAATAATAATAATAATAATAATAATAATAATAATAATAATAATAATAATAATAATAATAATAATAATAATAATAATAATAATAATAATAATAATAATAATAATAATGTAAATCATATTTAAATAACTAACTATGTAAGCCATTTTCCGCATTGTTTATTCAAAAAATATTATTTATTTCGACCTAAAACATGCCATGATCACTCAAAAAAAGAAACAAAATTTAAAAAGTCTTTCACTTTTTTCTTCTTCTCTGATTGATATTTCATTTCAACTGTTTTCAAAATATATACTTATTTAAAAAAATTTCTAAAATTCTCAAATTTAAGTTGCAAAGCCGAATAAACACTTTTTATACAAAGCTAAACAAAATTTATTTTAAATATTTTAAAATTCAACCTGCATTTTTAAAGAAAATAAATAAATACATAAGCCAATCTCAACAATGTTTATTCATAAAATATGAAATATATAAACCTATTACACTTTGTTTTTGCTTTTGAGGGATCAGGATCTGTTTAAGGTTAAGATATTTCATATTAATTATAATAAAAATAATATTAATATAACAATTTTTAAAGGTAAAGCTAAAAATTTGAGTTGTGAAGAATTAAAGTTTTGATTTTTGTCAAGTGAAAATAAATTAAATATAATTAATAAAAGGAAAGAGATCATAAGTGACCAAAATAATTAAAATATTAATTTTTTTTTCAATTATAAATTAAATTATAAAGTCATATTTTCACAAAATTAATAAAAATGGATTGTTAGTAAATAATCAAAGCTTATAAATTCATCATTAAATTCCAACCAGATTAAAGACGGTTAAAGGACAAGGAACAAATCAAGCAATGTCATCATTTGTGTCAATTTTTCCAGGGATTTCCGCACAGATTTCCTTGTTAACATTTATGAGTTTGTATCCACTAAAGTTTGTTTCGTCGTACGATTTCAAAGGTTCACATTCGTTTTGTCGTTGGGAGCGGTACAAATTCCACAATTCACAGACCACATCCGCTGCTACAATGTCACCGACATTGATAGATATCAAATGCATTATAAATAATCCATCCGTTCGTAAGTAGTCGAAAATGAAATTTTCTTTCCACGATTCTTCGGAATTTTTCGCCAACCCCATTAATTTAAGATAATCTCCAATAAATCTGAACTTGAGCTTTCTGGTCATTAATTTGTTCAACCAACAAAACAAACTGACAGCCGTGATACAGCCGATTATTACGTTCCAAAACCAGAGGAAAATAAATATTTTCTCAAGAAACATGTTAAACGGCAATACGCATTGTATAGTATATCTGAAATAAAAAAGAATTTCAATTAAACATATATTTTGTTTTAATAAAGATAAATTGTTTTGAATTAACAAAATCTCCTATTATTTTTGTTTCGATTTGCATTATTTCAGTCATTCACAAACCTAAGCAATAAACTTCACAATTTAATGTTTTTTAAATTTTTAATTATTGCTTCACTTTTATTACTTAAATACACTTTCTTATAAAAATGATTCAATGCAACTAGATGCATATTTAAATATAAATTCATAAATTTTCTCTACTTTTAGTTTTTAGCAATTGAGCGGTTTATGTTTAATAATCAATTTAATAATCAATTTAATAATCAATTTAATTAAATAAAAGATTCATTTAATAATTACATGTATTCACGTTATTACTATGTATGTTGTGTCGATCGAGTAATCGTTCAAACTGATTCGTTGAATTAAGGTCATTTAAGAGCCAATCATTTTTGAATTAGTTGCATAATAAATGATAGAGATGAAACATTCGAATGAATATAAATATATAATGCCTTAGAAAGGAGTTGGGAAATTTTGTCTCATCTTTGAATATTTTGTGTAAAAATGCATTTCTTATTTTCCAATTTTGTTACCATTTGAATTGCGTAAATGTATATTGTATACATCAAACTCTAATATCATCGAAATATTAAATTTTAACGACATAAAATCGTATTTTTGTAATATTTTGGCAAAAAATAGATAATTTCTTAGTTCATTTCTTTACAGTGAAAATTCGTTATTGAATCACATAAGTTTTTCCATGTATTGTAAAAAATTATAAAGATGGATTTGTACATAATTATCATGCAGATTTTATTAATTTATAGTAACTCTAAAAACTTTGGTTTTCCAAATTATAAAGTTACGGATTTTGGTGTAAAATATACTATTTCGAAATTCAATGGGTCATGGTCTATTTAAATGACCTTGCTACATATGATAGTCATCCAATGACCTTGAATGAGTCATGGCCTTTGTTTGAATGACCTTGAAATTTTTTTGGGTGAGTCATGATCTTTGTTTCCATTACCTTGAATAAGTCATTGTCTTTTCTCAGAAAAATTTTTGTACTTTTAGAAAAAATTTGTAATTTTAGACTTAGAAAAAAATTTTACAGCAGAAGGATATGTTATCCAGTGGTGAAATAACCATCTTATGTCAGAAATTTACAATTTCATCTTCAACATGGAATTAAAAAAAGTTTATAATATTATTAATTTTGAACAAAAACCATTTATGAAAATTTTATTGAAGATAATATTTAAAATAGAAAAGAAGCAGCATCAAACAAGGATGAATTTGATAAAATGTTGTATATATTATTAAACAATTCAGTCTTTGGTAAAACTTTGGAAAATAAGATAAATATGTGAATATAACTTTGTTAACAAATAGCCCTCAAGATTTAATAAAATATTCTAAAATGCTTTTAAGACCAACATTTAAAAATCGTGAAAGATTTTCAAATGGATTAGTTGCTGTTGAGATTGGAAATTATACAAAAACTTATAATAAACCAATGTATGTTGGATTTAGTATATTAGAATTATCAAAACTTCAAATTTATGAAATGTATTATGATATATTACAACCACATTTTGGAACCAGGATTTCTTTATTGCTAGTGTTTCACTACCAATATTTTCAGGAACTACAAAGACAGTCGCTTGAGCTCAAAAGATAATCCCTTTTCCTCCGACAGTCACTTGCGCTCTAAATTTAATAAAATAAAAATACATTATTGTCCACATACTTTTGTATTCTCTTTGTGAACTTGCCAAGTATTATAAATATATCCATCCGTTAAATATAATTTCATTTCTTTTATTGGAATAATTCCATATGAATCAGAATAAATTTTATATTTTTTAGAACAAAGAACCCAAGGAGATCCATTTTCTTTTGTTGTTTGAAGATTAAAAATAATATTATCAGAATTTAAATAATTTCTAATTTCATCTCTCATAATTATTTTACATTTAAGATTTAAATCTTTTAAAATATCCCGGAGATAAAAATTAATTGTAGTATCACAACCATATTTATTTAATTCAACACATGTCATTTATAAAGAATTAAAGAATCAAAGCTTGCACTTCGACCGGGGGTCTCAAACCTGTCGTAAATGTAAACAAAAAGAAATATTTTCATTATTAAAATTTATTAATTCACCATTTTGATTTACAATTTTAAAATTTATGTTTGAAATAGTTTTTTTATTCAATGGAAAATATCTTGGTGTTGATACTCATTCTATAATTCTACTTTTATAGGGAATTGTTTTGTATGGAAAACTATATATATAATTTGTAATATTTCCATTATGATATGTTCCTGAAATCAAATCACATAATAAATTTATAGAAGTTATTAGAAAAGAATTATTATTTAATGTTGCGAATCATGATAATCCAATTTCATAATCACAATCTGAATTTAATTCTAAGGGAATTTGAAAGTTTGTTGTAAATTCTAATTCACTAGAATTAAAAGTTAAATCTGTTGAATATTTTAATCTTGTCGATTCAATAGATTCAATAGATTTAGCAGATCCGAAGGTAGTCGCTTGCGCTTCAAGATTATTCTTTGTTTTAAAATTAATTACAATTTCAAAATCGTTCATTTTTTCCAAAATTTCATCAATTTTTAATATAAAAAATTTAACTCACACCTGTCTCAAATCGCTTGCGCTCGAACTTGTCTCAAATGTAAACAAAAAGAAATATTTTCATTATTAAAATTTATTAAATTATCCTTTTGATCTACAATTTTAAAATTTATGCTTGAAATGTTTTTTTAGTCAATGGGAAATTATTATTATTATTATATGGGAAACTATATATACATGTTTTTCTTCTATTGTGATATGTTCCTTCAACCAAATCACATAATAAACTTATAGAGGTTATGTTTGAAATATCTACAATCTTTTCTGAAATAAATAATTCATCCTACAAAATTTGACTATGAATCAGATTTATTTATGGTATTCACGAATTTTCGGCTTAGTCCTTATCAAGTATTTGAAATTCGTGAATACCATAAATAAATCTGATTCATAGTCAAATTTTGTAGAAAATACAATGTCTTTTATAAATAAAAAGAAATCAGACGTGAAAAACTAAAATGTCCTTATAATAATATTACTATTATTATTATTATTATTATTATTATTATTATTATTATTATTATTATTATTATTATTATTATTATTATTATTATTATTATTATTATTATTATTATTATTGTTAATAATAATAATATTATTATTAAAATAAAATAAAAAAACTTACATATGATTTTTACCTAATTTCTTTGCTGTGAAATCACAAAATGTAACTCTAGGAAAATTACCAGATTGGGGCCATCCGATTCCTGTCATCAAGTCATAAAGAACCTGTATTCCATAGAAAGAGTAACTAGTACCAATAAATCTTTGCATTAAATACAGTTGTCCAATAATGTTGAGCAAATAGAGTACTTTAATAATAATATATACAAATAAGAGATTGCAGAAAAGCCTTTTAAATTTTGCTTTATATCCTGTTCCGTAAATTTTCTTACTTTTCAAACATTTATCCATATGAATTGCAATAAATTTAATGCTTTTTTGCAAATGATCGGGAATAATTACATTGGCATCTACAGCCACCTGCATTATTCGTTGAAGATTAAATCCAGATTGCAAGATTAACAAACGCCACATCATACAAGGAATGAAGAATAAAAGCGCTTGAACTGCTAACACAATAGATGTCCATTGGTAATAACTTATTTGTACATCTTGTTTATCAGTAAGCTCTGGTAAACGTCTATTAACAGGATACGTGCCTGAGATCCAGCAGTAACTTTCTGAATATTCTTCCCAACCTGTGGAAAATTCTTGGGGTATCCAACACTGAATTGGCTTACCTAAATATAAAGAATAAGCTGAATGTAATAGAATAGAACGGCTTTTACAAATAATTAATGTTTGTATACAACCATCTTTTAAGGGGGGGGGTAGAATTCATTTGATGACAATATTTGGAGAAATGTTTCATAGTTTATGAAAACATTAATGCATAATTTATAAAGTAATGACAATAACATGTAATAAAGGTACTACCATCCAGGGTTTGTAATATTAAATTATATTGCAGGAAAATAGTGTTGTGACTTCAGTTAAAAGACATCTGGCATTCATTTGAATTATCTATAAAAGTTTTATATTGCTTGGAATTATGCATCAAAAGTAACCTATAGATGTCGGGAATTTTATTCTTTCCTATTGCACAAAACACTATTTATTTATTTAGGTGTGACTTACATAAATTAAAATTATTACCAAAAATAGTAGAAAAATTTCAAAGTTTTTAAACGAAACTATTAATTTCAATAAATCACATTTTTTATTCAGAGAAAATATAGCGGTTGATTGGGCTTCAATGATTAATAGTTTCTTGATAGCAACCAGGTAACTAAGCTACCTAACAATTTTGGAGACATCAAGGATCGATTAAACAGTGAAGAAGTTAATAAAATTTGTAATTGAAATTGTATTTTTTTAAAATTTTTGTGCTTTTATTTAAAGATTTCTTGGTCAGTAAACAATTTTTATATTGATTTGTTCAGTAACTTGTTGATAACTTATTGAGAATGTGTATAGTGAATAATCAAGTATTTTAAGGGGAAATGATTGAGAGAAATTTTATTTTATTTTGAAGTGGGTTAAGTTGGTTGAACATCGGTGTCCAAAGGGTAAATATTATTTAAATATGGAATTTTAATGAATAAGATACTCTATTATTCAATGCTTAGCATGTATATAGTGAGTTGTACAGTACTCAGTTATTTGTATACAGTACATAGTGATTGTTGTTCAGTTATTAATCAGTGAATTTTTCATTGTGTATGAGTAATCAGTATTCAGAAGTTGATACCAATTAAATATAACTATGGATTTGGTTTCAATGAATTTGATTAATTGTCGCTTGATAACAACCAGGTAACTAAGCAACCAAACAATTTACCAATTTGGAGACATCAATGATCGATAAAAGACTATCTTATATGTAATTTTATTTCAAAATTTGTTGGTCTTTATCCAATTATTAATATTTATTGGTTCAGTAACTAGTTATTGGTAACATATTGGGTTTATAGTCATTAATCAAGTATTTTAAGGGGAAATTATTGATGAGAAACAACTTTATTGATATTTTAAAGGGGTTGAACGGTTGAACGGTTGAATATTGTTATTTAAAGGGTAAATACTATCAAAATGAATATTTTTATGAAAAATAACATTTAATAAAAGAATAATTGTTCAACATAGGATAAATTTAAAAAAAATAGTTGAAAAGTGTTTGACAAAACGTATTAACTTTTACAAAATAATTTCAATGATTTCAATAAAATAAAATAATCAAATACAAAATTTTATTTAAAACAGATAATTTTTTTTGCTAACTACCCAGTAACTAAACAACCAAGTGATTTACTGATATAAAGACATTAATGATGTGAAAGACAGTGAAGAAGACTTTTTTAATAAATTTGTATTTTTACTTGTATTTCTTGTTATTTATTTACTTTTATTTAAAGTTTTGTTGGTAAGTAACCAAGTATCCGGAATGAAGTTCCCAACCGGAAAACCTCAACATGTAGTGGATAGAAGCGGAAAATACACAATTTTATTCTTCAAGAGTGGAAAATGTAGGATAATGGGTTGCAAGAGACCATTAAAAGTAGGGGATTTCAAATATCAGATTCGTGATTTACAAATTCAATCATTATCTTTGAACATTGACATGGGTTGTCGAATCAACTTGTACGATTTGTCTACCAAAACAGAAAGAAATATGAACCGGAACTGTTTCCAGCATTAAGACTTGTCAAGTATAATCAATTATGTGTGAATGTATTTGCAAGCAGAAAAGTAGTTGTTATGAGGAATAAAACACTGGAATACAATAATCTAGTACAAGAAATATTTAATTTTATAAAAATTAAAATTAATAATCTTAATACCGACGAAGAAATACTAGATTATTTAATAAGCACCGATTATGTTTAAATATTTAGATTTCAGACAATTGTAAAAATTAAAAATGATCGACAAGCAAGAAGCATACGTATTTGAAACAAGTCTGATAAAGATGGAAGAACTCTTTCCGAATATGAAGAATAAGCTTTCGTATTGTGCTCCTGAATTTTTAGCAACACGGATTTATCAAATGACAGGAATCAACATCGAAGAAATTGTACGGATGAATTACTAATCGGTTCAAGGATCTGGTTTGAAATGTTTAGATGACTACATTGTTTGCACAGATCCCTCAATCTTGACTTGCCCATTTAGATGCAGATGCTGCAGGGACTACAAGAAGAAAGAAGTTGTCCATATTTTGTTGGCAGAACTAAGAAAAGAATATTATAAGATAATTTGTGACGATGTAAATTAAATAAATTTTTAATTTGATCTTTTTGCGTATTTATTTTATGTGTTTATTTTATGTGTTTATTTTTATGTGTTTATTTGTTGAGAATCAATTTTTTATTAAGTATTTAATTGGTTGAATTAATGTTGAAATACTTTTATTCTTCTTCTTCTTCTTCTTCTTCTTCTTATTATTATTATTATTATTATTATTATTATTATTATTATTATTATTATTATTATTATTATTATTATTATTATTATTATTATTATTATTATTACTATTATTATTATTATTTTTAAAATTTCATTTTGTTAAATCTTAATTGCTGTGAAAAATTTTACTTTAAAATTTACTTTATAAATTTGCTTTAAAAAATATACTTTCAAAATTATATTTTAAAATTTCTTATTAATAATAAATTCTAATTATACTTAAAATTTACTTTAATTATTATATTAAATTTCAAATTATACTAGTAGTGGAGAAATAGAGAGAACGAATCCAACCATCCTAAATCAGGGTACCCTGAATCTAAGTCTCAAAATTGGAAACTGACAAGCTGAGAAAAACTGAATTGGAAATGCGGAACTCGTTCTCCCTATTTTTCCACTATTTGAATAATTGATAAATATTGAAATTTTCAAATATTCACTTTTAAATTTTTCATTTCCAAACATTCGCACATTGGTGATTTCACAGTTGAAAAATATTTATTCACAAATTCACAAATTGAAAAATTCACAAATTTCTAATTTTTTAATTTTAAAAATATGGTAATTCGAGAAAAATATTTTTGTAATTCTTGTAATAAATATCTTTCAAAAGCTCACAAAGCAAAACATGAAAAAACTAAAATACACCAAAAAATGTCTCACACTTCACACTTCACACCTTCATACTTCTGAGGGAGATTTACAACAATTAAGTTCTAAACTTCCAGAATTTCCATGGGGAAAATATCCCGGAGAACATCATCTTCCAAAATACATTATTTGGGTTGACAGGGGCTCAAGTGTGTTTTAAAAAAGAACATGCTAGTGTTTGCAAATTCATTATAAAATAATTAAACTAAAAATGGATTTAAAAATTTGTAATAAATATAATATTGAAAAATCAAATGAATCTTTTAAAATTATTAAGGGAAAAGGAAATTCCTATTTTTGTGGTATGTGTAAAGAATGCGAAAGCATAGAAAATAATATAAGAGAACAAAAATATAAAGAGAAAAGTTTATTAGGAATATGAAATTTTAAAACTACTTTACCAATGTACAAAGTGTAATATTGAAAAACCTATAAGTGAATTTAGGAGAAGATTAAAGAGAGATTTTTATGTTTATAATTCTGAATGTAAAGAGTGTGAACGAAAATATGCACAAAATAATAAGGAAAAAATTAATGAACAGCATAAAAAACGATATAATGAAAATCCCAAAGTTAAATTAACTCATCATTTATATGGGGGTATTAGAAGAGCATTAAAACAAAACAAAGGAAGTCGAACATTAATGAAGTATTTAGGATGCTCAATAAATGATTTTTATTAATGGATTGAAATTCAATTTTATGATGGAATGACTTGGGAAAATTAAGGTTTTTATTGGCATATAGATCACACATTACCAGTTTCTAGTTTTAATTTTGAAGATGAAGAACAAATAAAAAGATGTTTTAATTGGATAAATTTAAGGCCTTTAAAAGCAAAGAAGAATTTATCAAAATCGAATAAAATAATTTTAAAAGAATATTTATTACAAGAAATTAAATCGCATTATTTTATGAATTCAGTAAATGCAACACCTTCAAATTTCGGGAAACTCCTAAAGTCTTTTTTACCACTTGATTAGGGAAATTTAATGAGGAACTCGGGTAATGACCTATCCCAATGGTAAAAACGAAAAAGAATAGATGGATAATCCGCAGTACGTCTCCTAATTTAGTTATGATTAGAATATGGAGATTGTTCAGAGACTAAACGTTGGTGGGAATGAAAAGTCTAATCAGCTTTAATGATTCCTTAAGATATAGTCCGACTCTCTTGGAAACTTGAGAAATGTTTCGCCAGGAACTCGTTTAGAGATAAGACTTGATGAAAATGATAATCCTAAACCTGGAGAAGAACCAATAAATAGAGTTAATGCAGTGGCTTTAAAACATGACATAGCGTATCTTCAAGAAGATATTTGTTCTCGTCAAGATTTTCAGGAGCAATAGGAAAAATAGCAATGAAAACAAAGATCGCATTGGGAGGAGCGCAAGCTACTGTCTTCGAAGAAATACCAACAAACTCAGGCAATCAAAATAATACTCTAGCAAATGAACTACACAAAGAGTATAGAAAACCAAAAATATATTTAAAAATAAAAGTTTTCAATAAAGATGATATTTGGTCAGCAGATTTAATTGAAACTGTAAATCCTAAAAATAATAAATATTATAGATATATTCTAACAATTATTGATTTCTATACTCGATATGTTTGGGTTTTACCATTAAAAAACAAAAAAGGAAATTCAATTAAATAAGGATTCGAGTTTTTATTTGAAGAAACTCAAGATAGAATTCCAAAAAAATTATATATTGATAATGGTAAAAAGTTTTATAATAAAATATTTGAAGAATTTAGACGAGAAAATAATATTGAAATTTATTCAACTTTTAATTCACCTGATGATAGATCAAAGTGTGGTTCACATAATCCTATAATTGAAAGATTTAATAGAACATTGAAAAATTGGATGTATAAAAAATTTACAGAACAAGGAAATAGAATTTGAATAAATGTATTACCAGAATTAATTAATAAATATAATAATAAAATTCATAAAACAATAGGAGTTTCACCAAGAGAAGCAAGCAAGAATCCTATATAATAAGAGAAATTACCCATGAAAATAATAATATGAATTGTAATTTACAGGAAAATCAAAAATTTAATATTGGTGATCGAGTTAGAATATTCAAATGGAAAAATAAATTTGAAAAAGGTTCAACACATAAATGATCTAAAGAAATTCTTGTATTTCAACAATTAATAATACAAAACCAATAACTTGTGGAATTAAAGATTTAACTGGTGAAGAAATTCTAGGTAAATTCTATCAAAATGAACTTCAAAAAACTATTTTTTAATTATTTCTATTAATTATTTCTATTAAAAATGGTAGATGAAATTATTGATACACAGACTGTTGATAATTTAGAAAAAAAAATAAGAAAAATAATAGAAACAAATAAACCAGCAAGCATTGGATATGATGGTAAAAAATCATACATTGGTAAAAAGAAAATAACAGAAATTAAACAAGTTGAACATTCAGGTGGTATTTTACCTTTGGCAGTTTTATTAATGTTAATATTTGGAGGAATAACAGCAGCAGCTGGAGCAGCTGGAGGAATAACAACTGTTGTTAAAAATTATAAAGAATCAAAGAAATTAGATGCAGAGATTGAGAAGATTAAATCTGAAATAACAAAACCAACAACAGATACAAAAACAGCTAGTAGAATTTATTTAGATCCATATCAAGGTCATGGAATTTGTTATTTTATAAAATCTAATAATAAAAAGAGTCCTTCTGAAAATAAAAAAAAGTTTTGAAAAAGATATAAAGGAAATATTCAAATAGAGGTTGATGGTGATGGAATTTTTCTTTCTCCTTATAAAGGAACTCAATGATGTTCCTAATCAAGGAAGTCAATAAAAGCAAGTGAAAATTTTACTATTAAAAATGTCTTCGTTTACACCAACTTGGAATAAAAATATTATGAAATTCAATCACAATTCTATTTTACCAAATTCTTTTAGAATGTTGATAATTGAAAGTTCTGGTTCTGGGAAAACAGTTTTGTTGTTAAAAATGATTCTAACTCCTAATTTTATAGACTATGATAATTTAATAATTTTTTCTAAAACAATTGATCAACCTGAAATGCAAATAATTTTTCATGGGTTAAATTCTGGTTTAACAAAACAAAATATTGTGGGATTATTTCAAAATTAAGATAAAATTCCTGATGATACGTCCATTAGAGATTTATGTGAAGAATTATGTGAAGAAACAAAATGTGGGGAATTATCAACTGGGGAATAAAAAAATATTAATAAAATAAATGTTACAATGAGTCATAAATATGATGAAATAATTCCATGTGAAAAATTAAATCGAGCGAAGAAAAATTTAATAATTTTTGATGATTGTGTCAACATGAAAAATCCAGAAATTATGGAATCTTATTTTACTCGAGGTAGACATAATAATTGTAATGTAATTTATTTAGCTCAAAATTATTATGATTTACCATCTAAAAGTATTCGAGGTAATTGTAATTTTTCCATATTCTTTAAATTAGGAAAAGGAAATAAAGATAGTATTTTTAATGATTTGTTTAGTGATACTTTAGACAAGGAATAATTTAATAGTTTTGAAAATCATCTATCTATAAAATATAATTATATTGCATTGGATAAAGAAAATATCAAGTGTATGAAAAAATAATTATTTGGTGAATTATTGAATCTCAAGGTTACTGAATTTTCTTGAATAAAAATGGTTAGAAATGTAAATGATTTTAATCTTGATAAATATATTCAAGATTGTAAATTATTAAATATTCAATAAAATATTTGGAATGATAACTTAATATCCAAAATTTTAAAATTTTAATTTCATGGCTACAAAAATTGAACAACCAATAATTGATGCTATTAAAGAAACAAAAAATGAAATACTTTTAAATCAAAATAAACCAATTTTTAATATTACAAAAGATAATAATGTATTTGGTATTAGAAAACCAAATACTATGGGTGTTGTTAATGGATATGGTTTGATAACAATTCCAACTGAAGCATATGAATTATATGTTTTATTTAAATTAATAATTCAATTGATTAAAAAGAGATATTGTGAAGAAAATATTGTTACTTTTTCATTAAATATTTCAACATCAAAAAAACATGTTGATTAAAAAACCAGTGTTTCATTTTTAGATAAAACCTTCGGTAATGTTTTAGGATTCACTGGTAAAATTTATGAAAATAATACAACTGATGAATTATTTATTAGCGAAAAGATTGTAAACATTTCAAATGTAACCACTATATGTTTATTATGTGATTTGGTTGAAGGAACATATCACAATGGAAGAAAAAAATTGTATATATAGTTTTCCATATGGAACTGTTCCTCGTGGAATTATACAACAAATATCAACCCCAAGATATTTTCCATTGATTAGAAAAACTATTTCAAGTATAAATTTTAAAATTGTTGATCAAAATGATAATTTAAAAAATTTTAATAATGAAAATATTTCTTTTTGTTTACATTTGCAACAAGTATAATTTAATTCTTTAATTCTTTAAAAATGACATGTGTTGAAGTGCAAGCGACTACCTTCGGTAAATTGAATAAGTTTTTAAATAAATATGGTCGAGATACAACAACTAATTTTTATCTACGTGATATTTTTAAATATATAAATCTTAAATGTAAAATAATTATGAGATGAAATTAAAACTTATTTAAATTCTGATATTATTTTTAATCTTCAAACAACAAAAGAACATAGATCTCATTGGGTTTTTTGTTCTAAAAAATATAAAATTTATTTTGATTCATATGAAATTATTTCTTTTCTATTTCAGTTACATATTCATTAAAAACATAATTGTAATATTCATAATTTGCTTGTTGCAATTTTTCCTCAATTTGTTCAACTACATTCATTGGATCATTTATCGATTCAAAATCGACATAAATTATTGCCAATTGTTTTAGTAATTTTGACTTGCAGAAATTCCATGCTTTTTTATTTCTTTTTCAAATAGTTCTTGGTGTTTCTTTTCTAGTTCTTCAAACTCTTTATTGTTAACTAAAAAATTTTCTCGTTCTTTTCTACCCAAACTTTTACATGCTTTTGAATTTACATTATTTAACCCATTCACATTTATTAAATGTAACCGATTTCTATTATGAGACTTGAGTCCTTGAATATTTTTAAATGTCTTGTTGCATTCATAACATTTGTTTTCTTCACGAATTACAATATTATTATCAGAAGAAATTTCAGATTCGCTTGAACTATTAACCATTTTTTTCAGAGTATTCTTAATTTTTAAAACAAAAATTTATATAATTTGAAATTTTTAATTTTCAAATTTTCAAATTTTCCAATTTTCCAATTTCCAGTAGTGTGAAAATGAGCACTTTTGAGCAAATTTCTCCCAGAAGTGTGAAGGTTTGAAGTGTGAAGTGTGAGACATTTTTTGGTGAATTTTAGTTTTTTCATGTTTTGCTTTATGAGCTTTTGAAAGATATTTATTACAAGAATTACAAAAATATTTTTCTCGAATTACCATATTTTTAAAATTAAAAAATTAGAAATTTGTGAATTTTTCAATTTGTGAATTTGTGAATAAATATTTTTCAACTGTGAAATCACCAATGTGCGAATGTTTGGAAATGAAAAATTTAAAAGTGAATATTTGAAAATTTCAATATTTATCAATTATTCAAGCAGTGGAAAAATAGGGAGATTCAGTTTTTCTCAAGTTGTCAATTTCCAAAAGTTCCAAAAAGTTTTGTTGCGAATTATGCTTGCGTTAAATCTTGTCAGTTTTCAATTTTGGGACTTAGATTCAGGTTACCCTGATTTAGGGTGGTTGGAGTCTTTCTCCCTATTTTTCCACTACTTATACTTTCAAAATTATATTATATAATTTCTTATTAAATTCTAATTACATTTAAAATTTACTTCAATGATTATTTCAAATTTCAAATTTTATTAAACAATAAAATACATTATAAAATACAATTAAAAAATTAAAGTAAAAAAAATTTAAAGCGCCAAAATAAATTCGAAATATTTTTTCAAAAAAAATGTGCGCACATAAAATTTAATTATCTTGATTACATAATTGTTTAATCAAGATAATTAGAGATTAATTACGTAATCACGTAATTTAATCAGTCGCCGAAGGAGGACTGGTATGGTGCAGAAAGCTCTTAACTACCTACTAAGGAGGTTTCAAAATAAAAATTAGTCTTTTTTCTTGCCTCAAAACCAAATATTCCAAACTTATTTGGTGTCCATTGCAGCAGATTAGCTTGACACTGTGTGCACTTACCTGGCGCGAAGAGAAATCTGACTATTATTTGGAATTTCACTGGACATCACGTAATGTTTCCTCTATTCTTAAATACATTATAGTCGAAAACTATTTCCTTATTAGC
The DNA here is from genome assembly GCA_022537955.1 of Schmidtea mediterranea. NCBI lineage: Eukaryota > Metazoa > Platyhelminthes > Tricladida > Dugesiidae > Schmidtea > Schmidtea mediterranea. The sequence goes on along the minus strand of CM039679.1, from coordinate 43,697,343 downwards.
AACGGCTTTGGTATGAAAATTTAAAAAATCATCCATTTTTCAATACTATACAATTTACCTTGTTTTGTAAAATCACAAAAATTTACGGAATCTCAATTATACCCAATTATTAATATAAATAAAAGAACGCCATTTTCAAAAAATATATTATTGAAATATAATTTGCTAGCTCAGCTGTCATTATCAGACAATAAAAAACTGCAATAAAAGATTATATTTTAAGGTGTATTACTAGCTACATAATTATATGTCCGAATTTCAATAAACTTTATTAAAGCTAATAAAATTAAATAAGCACTCATGTTACTGAAAGATATAATTAGCAACCTTTTATAATATAGCTAAAATTAAATGATTTAATTAATCAATTTCAATACTTTTGTTGCTGATTGAACGTTTATTTAAGGGGATTGAGATTTAATCACCAACATTTTTAAAATCTCTTAAATCAGTTATGACTTTCCGCATTTTTCTGTGCTCAATAATATTACTCAGACCTCTCAATCGGATATGTTCTTGAATACTTGTGCGAAGATGACGGGAAGTCTCTCCAATGTATGTGGCATTGCACCCATTACATGAAAACTTATACACTTGATCAGAAACTAACCTATTTGGGGTTGAAATTTATTACTAAACATATTTATTGACTTTTTGTAGTGTATTCATATATTCTTTACAAATATTAGAGGAAATTAAATTAAATAAACTGAAATTATTTTATCTGCAATATAAGTGAATAAAATTGAATTGTCTCAACTTTCAGGTTTTGCAAAATTTATTAAATACTTTTTATATTCTTTGTAGTTATTCTATGTAATGGCATTTTACGTATCAGAACAAAATTTGAAAATTTGAACGCAGTTTATTAAAAGCATTTTACAAGCTTTTCCTCCTTTTGTTATTGACGATTTGCTTGAAATTATTGTAAATATAGTTTGGGGTAATGTGAATATTAGTAATGCTAAAAGAGTGGCATTACAAAAACATAAGAGATCACTTTTATCCTTAGAAACACTAAAAATAGACATTAAATGAAAATAATAATACATAAACAATAGTGTGGGTTATTGAGTACATTAATTCGAATAATTCAATTTCATCATTAAGATCTTAATGGTTTCTAAAAACTCTAAACCAGATAAAGTCGATTTAAATATTTTAACATCTTGTTGTAATAATGAAGGAAACATTAACCAAAAAGGAGAAAAATCTCAAAACAATTTGGACAAACCCAAAAGATCCAGATGGATTTGGTAGTGTATTGAAAATAAAATTGAAAGTTTCACTGAAAATGACATTGAAAAATTCAATGAAAAATGTATTAAAAATTATATTAAATTTTATTTGAAATAAAATAAACAAAAAATATATATTCAAAAAAATTATGTAAAAAATTAAATTCAAAAAACCCGAAATTTAAATTCAAAAAATACACAATTAAAAAATTAATTATCTTGATTACGTCATTATGTAGTCATGATTTATTACATCATTGTGTAATTAATTACCCCTTTTTGTTATGTAATTATGTAATAAATACCCATTTTTGTATGTGGGCGCAGTTTGCTACTAACTACCCAAACTATTTTAAAATATTCAAAACACAAGTGGTTAATGCAATTTTTACTTAACTTTCGGATCCCTAGATCATATCAACAAAGCTTCACATATTACACATTCCGACTAGTATTTAAAACTTTGAAAAATCAAGCAATCCTATTTTACTCATACAGGCCCCAGTTTGTTGACTAATTTTATTTCGACTTCAGGAAATAAAAACAAAATCTTTTAAATAGTTTTGAGTTCATAAATGTTTATAGAAAAACATTTTAAATTTTGCTTTATTAAAATCTTGAATCGTAAAAATATTTATTATTTCTTACCGAAATATTGCCACACCCCGGTCAGACTGATTAACACAATTATCAGAATGCTGGAAAATTGGTAATTTATTCTATCGGAAAAGTCGTCAACAAGCCTTATTCTGTTGGATCCGATTCTCCCCAGTTTGCCCATTCTCCATAGACGAGTTGAATCTATTCCTGTCGGATCACCGATATTTGCCTCGACTGAACGTGAATGATAACTAATGCTTATGTCAGTGCGAAATGATTCGGAGGTAGTTGTCCAATATTTGTATGGCTCTATATTATTATAAATTAAATTACAATTTTAAATTGTAAACAATTAACAAGAAAGTTTAAATCACATGCAAATATTACAACCAAGTTTGACACAAAGCTAGTCCAAAGGTGTTTACAGTGGTTAGTTGGTTATGTAAACAATTTTATATAAACAATTATGATTTCGTTGTTATTATAATTTTAGTTAATTTTATAATTACAGTTAAAATTAAGTATGGTAAAATAAAAAGATTAAATATTGGTACTCCCTATATTACTTTTAAAGAATAATATTATGTATTTAATTTCTTCACTTGTTTTTTATTTAAATTTTTTTTATTATTATTTTAATACTTTATTTATTTTTATTAAATTATTTATTATTTATTTAATTAATTTATGATTTTTAATTTAATTTATTTTTTATTATTATTATTAATTTTATTTATTTTCGAATAGGTACCAGTAACCATCAGTTGTATAGTTTCAAAACAAATAAAGTCGCACTTACAAATAATGGCGATAAAAGGGTTTGAGTTGGAAAGAGTGAAAGTCTGGCATATGGTCATTATATGATAGATAATATCAATCAATTTACACAATAATATTCAAACTGTGCATGATTTGCTCTTCAAATCGATTATCAAGTTACTAATCAAACGGATCATCAAACTGTTCATCAAATTGCTCATATTTATCAAACTTTTCATTGACATATTTGTAATTAGCATTGTTGTATCCATTTAATGAATGTATATTGGTTTCTGATGGTAATTATTGTTATATTCGACACATATCACTACTCACAAGTACGTCAGTACATACGTCAATAGCTGTGAAGTTGAGTACGAGACATCTCGTACCAGGTGGCGGATGTGTCAAACAATAAATAAGCATTTATAAAATTCTTATAAATTACAGTGTCTTTTGGACTATGAATTCATTTATGAGATTCAAAATTTTGTAAAACGTATCATTATTATATTCTATATATTATATTTTTCATTAGAAATAAATATGGGTTAAATGAAGGTCAATGTGACATAGTTAGTAATCCGACCCCAAATAGACTTTAATAATTTTAGAAGAAAGGTTTTGGCAATAACTTTGACTAAGACATACCCTTTGTAGATGGCGTATCGTAATGAGCCCTCCTTTTATTTATCTTAAACGACGTTTTACAATGTAACTTAATGTAAAGAAATTTTCGGACTTAACTAATAAAAATGTAGCTTTATGACCTTTACTAAGTCGAAACCACAAGAGAATTTTCTTGCATTTTTTTTATTTTTAATGCTCATTAAAAGAAATACATTTATTTTTAACACTGTAATATTTATTCATTAGAAAACCTTTATAAATTTATATAATTTCAAGAAGTCATTTATATTATTAACAATATATCATAGATTCTCAGACGTTATACAACGTAAACAAATTCAACTAAAAGGAATATTGGAAGTTTTTACAAAAAACTAGTACAAAATGTTTGTGCTATTGGAATGTAAATGATTCAAACAATTGCGTTTTAACACAAAAAAAACAGAGGACATAAATGTCTATAAACATATTATTTTTCATACGGTTTTAGAGATTTATTTGGCGCCCGATAGAAGGAATATATTATAATGACTGGGGATAGAAAAAAAGAGTGCGAAATGTTTTTTCAAAAAAGCACCTTTTTAAATTTTTGGATTAAAAATAGTAAATTTATAAATAAATTCAAATGTATACCTGAAAATATCACTAAAATCGAAAGGAAAGGTTTAACCGTCATTGAGTGAACAAGATTAGTATGGGATTTAAAACATCAAATTAGAGATTTTGAAATATCAAAATTTTTTGACAATTGTCTTGAAAGAAATCCAGATATAAATTATTTTATGAATTATCACCACATAAACTGTAGTGATTCTGATAAAATTTTCAAATATGCACCACTGACAGGATGTTTGGTGGAGAGTAGTTTTTTGATGTTAAATAACATTTTAACAGATAACAGACGGCGCTTAACAACAGAAAATCAACAAAAACTACTATATTTATTTTTTAATAAATAATATTAATTAATATTAATATATTTTCATAAATATAGTAAAATATAATATTCCTAATCGATTTTTTTTCGTTTGTTAAAATCTCCAATTTTATTTGGATAATAAAAAGCACTCATTGCACTCTTTAAACCCCGAAAAGCTTTTTTTTCAGATGCCTAATAATGAAAAATCACCGAAATATGAAAAAAAAATTTAATATGAAAATAATTTCTGAATTTTTTCCTAACGAAAGATTTTCTTACAAATTGGATGATCAAATCGCTGTTTTTCTCTCCAACTCATATAAATAAATTTCTTTATATGGATATAAACAAATTATTTCGCAGGTAATTTTCTTCTTTAATCACTCAAACGATTTTTATTTACGTTTTCACCATTCCTAAAAAGACACAAAATTACTTTCATGTAACTAAAATATTTTTATTATCTTGTTTTAATTTTTCAAAATTGGTTTAAAAAAATATTTTCAATAAACTTTAATTCGTTGTAAAATGTATAATTACAGATAGGCATTGTTTTCAGGCAATTGTCAGACAACATATCAAAAGAAAAAATGAAGAATTTATTTTTTGAAAAAATACTTTATTTAGTTTTGTTTTTAAAAAATACATTTAAATATGTTAACTACAAAAACGATATTTTCAAAAAAAAATACAAATCTTTCATTTATGAATTAAATCTGTTGGAATTAGGAATGTGGCTTGTGGGTTACGTATGAAAACATGTTTATATATATATATATATATATATATATATGTGTGTGTGTGTGTGTGTGTTGGGGGGATGCGTTAATTGGCTAGAGATTACATATTCAGAAACTGGTCAGTAGAACGACATGGACTATGGACAACCCTTACCGATAACATCAATAGAAATGCACAAAACCCTTCAAATGTGAAAATGTTCAGATGAATAACAACTCTATTTATTACAATATAATAATTATAATATATTTTAAATTTTAGTTTAAAATTAATATTTACTGACATTACTCATATTTGTATTACTAAAAGCTAAATTAAAATGGCATAAATGTATTACGTAATCGCTCGATCGGTAATGGCGGCGTAATAATATTAAGTACTCACTAGTTTGCATAGTATATATATATGGTATCATCATTGTTACTTAACCTTCGGTCTACATAGCATACCTGGTTATATAACCACGCGCCATTACATCATAAATATAGGTCATGTTACGATATAGGTCAAATGACATCTTTGATAATTTTTTTTAAATAAAGTCGACAGTTTTGTTTAAAAAAAGTGGTCGCCATTCTGAATTTTTGTTTTAATACAGTCACCTTTTTGAAATAATGTTATTTAAGTTATTAATTCTTTTAAATTTTTAATGCAAATAATTGAAGTTTTATTTTAAATATTCATTTTAGATATTGTTAATAATGAAGAAAATTAACTAAAATAAATTATGAAGTAAATTTATATGTTTTAAAATTTTTATTTAATTAACTAATTTTTATTTAAACAAAATTATTTTGTACCTATTTTTAAAGTTAATTATTTTATAAATTTTGTAAATAATCATAATTGTTAAAAAATTAAATTACTTTTGTTATTAATTAGTTTTTTTTGAAATATATAATTTTTGAAAAATTGACGTTTATGATAAATTAAATATTTAAACAAAATAAATTTTGTAAATAATCTTAATTGTAATTAAGTTAAACTAATAATTAAAACAAGTGTGATTTGTATCTATTTTTAAATATAATTATTTTATAGATTTTGTAAATAAGTTAAATTAATTTTTTTATTACTTAGTTTTGTTTTTGAAGCATTAATGTTAAATAATTACCGCTTGCAGTAAATCAATTATATAAAAAAAATTAATTTTCAAATGTTTTTGTAAATTACTTTATAAATTTATTTATTTTAGATTGTTCAAGTAGTAATTATTCCAGGTGCCGATGAACTATACCGAAAATTATAAAATGAATTATGTGATGTATTAATATATATATATATATATATATATATATATATATATATATATATATATAATATATATATATATATATATATATATATATATATATGGGTAAGCGCCATCTTTAACCCTTGATTTTGGTTTATATAGTTTTTTAATGTATAAATAGAGTTTTGAATGCTGGATATCGTGAAGGATGTCTGTAATTCAACCTAGTGGAAGGCCTCTACAAAATTATTTTATAAGTAAACATTAAACTAATCATAGAATCTATGACGTAGAGATATGTCCAGTGCACGCATACCATTGCATGGATGCGTGAGTAGTCAACTTTCAAGTTAACTACCGGAAATGGCTCTTTTCGAAGTAAGATCATGACACATAAGATACAGTTATTAATGAAACATTGCACAGTTTAAATGACATTATGCTTCGATGATGTAGTTGTTTTGATGTTACAATGAAAACTATGATTATACCAGACACTTTAATAGTAACACGGTCGTCATATCTACCGAATAAACGCGAGCTCTGATCATCGTTCATTTTGTCTGGTAATCGATAAATACATTCTTCATCTTGTCTCATCTTTTCTCCATAGTATTAATAATAATAACAATAATAATCACATTTTGGATAGAAGTGCATTTCGTAAACTTCTTGAATTTGATACTTCAAATGTCAATTTTCTTTTCAATAATGAATGGTATCAACAAATAGATGGAGTCGCTATGAGTTCCCTTTTAGCACCAACGATGGCATCAATATTTTTGGCTAGTTTGGAAAAAAAAATTGCTTCTTTCCAATTTGAAAAATCTTTTGTGTATAAAAGGTATGTGGATGATATTTTTCTTGTATTTGAAAACCAGAAACATGTAGAACCGTTTTTGCATTTTATGAACAGTTTGCATAAAAACATTGTATTCACATGTGAAATGGAGAGAAAGTCATCAATTGCGTTTTTAGATTTGTTAATTGAACGCAAAGATAATTATTATGAGACAGATATTTATAGAAAACCAACTGATACTGGTCTTTATACTTCTCGAGAAAGCTTTAGTGAATTTAAGTATAAGAGAAATATGGTGAAAGGATTGATTTATCGTTCATGGTCTTTATCTTCTACTTTTGCTAATTCGGTAAAAGTGTTGATAAATTGGTTGAGTTGCTGATAAAGAATGGATATTCTATATCATTTTTATTGTTGATGATAAAAGAGACTGTTGATAAATTGATTAAAAATCCTAAGGATCCATGTTTTGGGAAGTCTGAGTGTAATTTGTCAAATGAGTGTGAATTGAGTGTTAATCTAGATAATAGTAAAAATGGATATAAAAAAATTGAGCCTAAATATGTGTTAGTATTGCCGTACTCTGAAGGTTTTACAAATTATAAAAGGAAGTTAAGTAAACAGATGGGGTATTTAGAATATAAGATCGTCTCTAATTCGTGTAAGGTAAGCAATACGTTTATTAATAAATCAAAAATTTCGGGTGGATTGTGTTCTGATCTCGTTTATCAATTTACATGTAATGGATGTTATGCACATACATTGGAGAGACTTCCCGTCATCTCTGTACTCGAGTTCTAGAGCATTGTCGATTGAAGGGTTTCACCAATATTAGTGAGCACAATAGAGGGTGTAAAAGTGAAATAGGAATGTCTGATTTTAGAATTTTGTTGAAAAGTTTTAATAATTATTGGGAACGCGTGATATGTGAAGCATTGTTGATAAGGTCATTGGATCCAAAGATAATGTGCAAAGTGCTGTGACTACAAATGTTTTGAATGTTTTTAAATAGTTTACGTATGTTAAATCATGTTTATGTATTGTTTTTAAAAAAAAATTTTTTTTAATATTATTAAAATTGAAATTTTAAATTACATTAATTTTTTTAAAAAGTTATAATATAAATGAAAATTTAAATTAATTAAAAGTTATTTGAATATATTTTATAAATATTTATTTATTACAAAATTAAATTAATAAAAAATAATTTGTTTAAATTAAATGTTAATTCATAATATTTTTAGTTGGTTTTGAGTACCTGAAGATGATAGTTATGCTATATCGTACGAAAAGTTTTTTATTGTCGTTATCTTTTAATAATAATAATAATATTAATAATTAAAAAATAGTAATAACAATATTCATTTTAAAAATATTAATAAAATTTCAAAATGCTGACTTCATTTAAACAAAAAGTTATCAATGACTTCATGTTTCAATGACCATGTTTCTTATTGGCGGCTTCTCAAGCTTTAGCTTTCACTCGGTACGAAGGTTATGAATATTCATCGCTCGATTAAATTTAAGCAAGCAACTATATTTAAGGCATACATTAAGAACACAAAATTAAGACCAGAAATCACTTGTGAGTTATAGAGATTTGTTTGAGTATTATTTAAGAGTTGACGACATTGATGATGATCAAGTAATGCACCAGATTGGACCTAAATTCGGTAACAGTTCAAACTATGAAAGCAGTTATCAGAGCAGCCCAGATTTTTATCAATAAATTTTATAAAATAAGAAATAATTTTTTTATCTATATTTTTATTGTTTTATTGGGTACATGTACTTGTGCATGTTAGCTACCAAGTTTAAAATAAAAGATAGTGGATTTGTATATTTTTAATATTAATAATAATAATGACACTATTATATTATATGTCATACTCGAATGGAACTATTCGCCCATCTCAAACATTTGAAAGGCCACCATTTTCAATCCACAGAAGAACTAAAGGAAAAAGTGGAGAATATCTTAACCTTTTTTGCTCAAAGTTTCTTTGAAAATGCGTTTGTGGAATTTCTTTGTCGCTAAAAAAGATGCGTGGATGAAAATGGCTTACATATATATTGAGAAATGAGCTATTTGAGTGGTTGGGCGCGTTTGGCCTCCTTCAACCCAGACATACAAACTGTCTCCCTTGTGGCTAGCTTCATTTCCGAGACTGTAGGAACTGGCGTTAGAAGGCCTTTTCTCGTCTTCATTACGTAATTTCGTCCCCCTTCGAATTTTACCTTACCTTCTATTATACTTTCAATACAGCTCTTATTATGTGGAATTTAACAGAATTGCTAACTGGATAAATTTTATTATAAATAATGCGAGAGAAAATAAGAACCAAAGAACAGAAAATTTATATAAATTCCATAACTAACATTCAATTACTCGATCAACTGTTATCAGATTTCTTTCTCATGATACGAATTGGTGCCAATTTGGCCTTAGTCAGCCGAGGGCTGATGCGGTTGAGATTATCCGTTGAAATCGGTTGTCCGTGTTCCTTATACGCCAGTTGAGCTAAAGCTAACACAAGTGTATGTGTTACCGCGTTTCCTTATTGGCTCGTCATCAGTGCAATTTTGTGGCTACGGATCTGTGTGATCTCTTTTTCCGATAATTGTTTATATATCTTTCTCACTCGATTTAGCTCACACCAACTGGATTTAACTTGATACATATCCCAGCACATTTGTAGCAGCTGGAGTCTTATTTACATTTACTCACATCAAAAGGTTTTGATCATGGATTTATCAACTAAAGATTGAATAACTGAAACAAAAGATTTATTTAATAGCACACACAAATAATCACTAGAACTAAAGTACATTTCATTGTTTAGTTTCCACCTGAATTTTCTCTTTCACCAATTCGGATATCGGTAGGTATAACTGAGGTCCTTTACTTCGGAGCGGGTTCCCAGACGACTGAGAATCGTCGGGTGAATCACTTTGTTTGGTACAATCACGCTGGTCAGTGCTCGTAGAGTACGTAACATTGGGTCACTGAGATTGTAGGAGACTTTGTATGATGACACTGTTCCTTCGGTGCCCAGGATTCGTCTCGAAGTGATGTCCCGATTATTGTTTCGTAGGTGACTTTTTCCATCTGTACCTTCCATCTCGCTTTACTCTTACAATCTTCTGCACGGAATAGGACAAACTCGGACCGCTGCCGCACTTCTGCCCGGGGTTATTGGTCGATTCTTTTTTGATTGCCATACTTGATATATCAACATATTCTCTCATCAGTGGATCTCTAATTGGCCAATCTGGTTCTAGTGATGTGACCACAACGTATTCAGCATCTCATAATGCCTTCAGGTACCTCGCCGCCGGCCTTATTGGAAAACAGATTGCTTTCTGTTCATCGTCTTGCCATAGCGGTTCTTCCGTATGATTACTGGTGCCTGAAATTGTGATTGAATCGTTACTCATTTTAAATATTTTAGCAATTAAAAAATTATTGGCTCATGCTTGTTCACTGCCCGAGCATAGATTTCGACGGTGCTTCCTATCATTCTGGCTTCAGTCATCATTCTCTATTACTGGATTCTTTATTTAATGTTAGTTTCTACTTCATTACTTCCGTTTCCTATGGCATATTCGATTTGTATAATAATTAAAGGAAATTTGGATAATGACTTTGTGGTAACTCACCTTCATTTCCAAGTTCTCTGACATTTTCCTCCAATTCTTATTCGTTGGGGTGGTTGGCAGTATTCAGACGGGCATTCGTTGAGTGACTCGTATCCCCGAGATTCGGAATAATTCAGGATGTCTGGCCAGCCTCCATATTCTTCTTCAGCTGGATTTCGTTTAAGTTTATTGGAATCTTTTCAAAGGTTTCCCATCAATCATTACTTAAAATTCCAGAGTCAATTGCCGAGTCTATCTTTGATATCAAATGATTACGTAACTTTATTAACAAGTGGATTTTAGTCTCGATGAACATCATTTTTAGAGATTTTCCTTAAACATTATCTGATTTTAGTCGTTGCTAACTGTTAAAATTTAAGACTCAATACCCCTTGGAGATTACTTTCAATAACTATCTGATTTGAGTCTATATTAGCTTTGAAATTAAGTAGTTGCACCTCACTCGCTCCTCCGGTCACCATTGATCTTCATTTTGATCTTAGGTTTTTATGTATGTTCACATTATATTTAATGGGTGCCAACTGGACTGGTGTAAAGATTTTGAGCCAGTATCTCAAAGATTTTTGGTCGATTTTAACGGAATTTGATGCAAAAGAGACGAGTCAAAAGCCTCGCTCTCGAGCTACCCGTTTCCGCTATTCATATTTATGATTTATGTTCGGACGATTGGTCCTTCACCAGGTGATCTTCGCGATCATGGAGCGTACTGGATAAACTGCATTTTTGCACTGTCCGTTAACTTGTGTAATAATTAATGGCTTGTAATATGTGTTGGATGTGGTCCGAAAAAACTTCCACATAATAAATAAGTAATAATCCTTTATGATAAGCAAATAATTGTATCATAGGTACACTGGTGGTTAAGTACACATTCACTCAAACCATCGAATAAAGAACATCAATGTCAATTTAGATCTGGTCAGACGACTTCAATTATCCTAAGGTCATCGTTATATTTTGACTATAATTGATAGGAAGTAAAGATGGCCAGAAGCAGTTTCATTAGTTGATATTACTGCAAATTCCGTCAATCAAACCTTCGTTAGTATTTGGATTGATACCGTGTGCCAGTACATGTGATTACGGATCAAGGTACATAATTTGAATCCGATATATTTGAGAACCTATCAAAGTTATATGACTTCGAACTACAGCCTATCACTCTTAGGCGAATGAACTAATTGAGTGGTATCGTCACACCTTAAAGAACTCAATGAGGACACTGTCAAATAAATACAATTGGATAAGAGCGTTACTACTAGTATTGCCAGAATCGAGAAACACATAGTCCGATAAAACTAAAGCTTATCCAGATTAAATATTATTTGACACGTCGACAGCAATACCAGGAAATCATTTACAAAAGGTTGGTGTCGTGATTCCTTCAAAAAAGCTTTTCGAGAGTTCTGCTGGCTGTTTTATTATATATTTTCTAGTCACCAATAATCATTTCAGATTTTCATGTTCACAATTTATTTCTCGTCTATTGTCAATCCACATCACTAATCACATCGGATCTATCAATCAGAGTTCATGCAACATTCAAGCATACTATTACAACTAGGGTATATCTCCAACAAAATGCTGAAACAATTTTACTGAACCAATTTGCCAATTTTCGAATTGTCACAATTAAATTGGGAATTGCAGAGTCAGCATTACGAAAGATGGAATGAATGGAAATTAGACGCAGGTCAAATTCAGCATGGACATCGGCATAACATGGTAAGCATAGGTGACGGATCATGGCGACTTTTCGAATAGGGATTTTTTCTTATATAATAAAACTAAACCGGAAATTTCTACTAATCCGTCAAATATGTTTATCAACCAACCTTTGAATTATAGAAAGGCTCTGCTTAAATTATATGATAATACCTGATGCTTATCCGATACCTCTTATTTATGATATCACGAATAGATTTGAAGTATGCTATATTTTTTTAAGCTTGATTTGAGAAAAGCGTACCATTAAGTACCAGCGACATCCGAAAATATTCCAAAGACTGTTATAACAACTTATTTTGGTTTATTTGAATATCTTTGAATGCATTTAGGATTGCGTAATGTGGCACAAACTTTTTAGAGACACATAGACCAAGTGCTTGTGGATCATTTTTATGTAGCAATTTTCGTCGATGACGTCATTCTAGGATCCGACACAGGTAAAAATAACTTTAAGCATTTGTCACAGCTTTTTCTTCAATTTCTTCTTAGCGCTTCGTGCTACAATCATGCATGGTCCTAAGCTGTTAATCGTAACTTCGACAAAAGAGAAGATGTGTTTATTAAATCAAAAGAGGCATTTGTTGATGCAGTAGTGCTAGTGTTTCCAGTACGAAATGCCGAATTAAATCATATAAGGGCCGCTTCAAAACGTAGCCATAGGAGCATCATTACATCAAGTCGTTCCCTAGACAATATCTACAACTTAGCTCTATAGCTGAGTTCGATTGCCAAATCAAGTTCATTCAAGGTTGTAACAATATTGTAGCTGAATCTTTCTCATAGGTTATTTCATCAGCAATATCAAACACGTGTTTGATATCCATGGTGCAACTAAAGAACATTTTACCCTCAAAAGACGAGTTGACTTATTCATCCCTGATCATAGAATGGATTGATGACGATACTTCCAATGAAGGTGTAACTCGTCCTGTGCTGGGAATGGCTCTTCGATGCGTAGCCTTCAGTTCATTTCACGATTTGCATCCCCCAGGAATACGTGGAATGAATCAATATTTAATAAATAGTGTGCTGGCCTTCAATGAGTCAAGGCGTCAAAAATTGGTGCAAATCATGCCTACCTTGCCAATCATCGAAGATTGTATGTCACAAGAAACCAGCAATAAAACATTTCCCATCTGGAAAAATATTCTAAACTGTCAATTTAGATCTAGTCAGACGACTTCAATCATGCTCAGGTCATCGTTTTATTTTGACTATAATTGATAGAAAGTAAAGATGGCCAGAAGCAGTTCCACAAAGTCCGATATAACTAAAGCTTATCCAGATTAAATGTTTTTTGACGGCAATACCAGGAAATATTTTACCAAATCCAGAACCACCAACGTCTAGCGAGTTAGACTTAGCAAGATTTCATCTTCGAGCTCAGGATACGAACCCACTTCACTAAAAAACAGTATATCCCTACTTATTTTGCCAGATACGAAGCTGTATGGCTTCGATCAGTGCAAGATACTTCCCTTTCACCAAGATATCTTAGACCTTATAGGATCAAAGAAATAAAACACAGCACAGCCATAATTGAAACACACCAAGGAGCACCAACAGTCAATTTAGCACGACTTAATCCTGCATTTTACCGAAGAGAATTATCAACAACTTATGTTAATGCTCCACATCTTGAGGGGATACTGTAATAAATTAGAAACATTTTTGCTGTAATAATTTGAAACAAAATATTATAATTTTAATGTAGTGAAATAAATCTTGTTATCTATTTTCATTAAAATAATTTTATTTTTATTGTAGTGCCTGCAATATTTAGTTTTAATTAATTTCATTAGATTTTAATTAAAATTACAAATGCATTATTAAAAACAACACATATTTAATTATTGTCTAAATCTTAATATTAAAACTACATCTTTTTATCTTTTTCGAAAATTCGCAAGCAAGTAACAAAATTCTTCAATCATCTTTATAAGAAGCACTCCACCAAAATTCAATCAGTTAAATTAATGATCGTTCGAGTTTATTTTTATCTCCTCAAATCTGGACCATTTCAATTTAGATATGAAAACGTTGGAATTTATCCGGAAGTAATACAATGTCATCATATAAAATTCTCAGTTATCAACCGAAAAACAAAAGAACACAATCATCGATTGTTTCAATCCTTTGTCCTAATGTATTTGCTATGTTTCGTGCTGATTTTGTGTTCCTACACTTATTTTCGTTCTTTTATTCAAATTAATTTTTCTTTTGTAAACAAATCGGAATTAATTTCATTATATTTTATTTTTCGTGAACATTTTGTTAAATATTATTTTTTAAATTAGTTGAATTTTTCAGTCAAATTTTCGTATTATTTTATGTAAATTTCGTACGGTTCTTGGTAAGTTTTGTAATTATTTTTATTTTACTTTTCTGTTTTTTGATTTTATTTCAGTGTCACTCTGTTTTGGCCAAACATATTATTAGAGTATGAATCTGTAATAAAAATTTGGATTTGATTTGACATTATATTCTTGCCGAGTCCAGGGACCTATCTATCGCACCACGCAAATACTCATATTCCACTGACTGTTGTGTTAAGTTAAATAAACGAATGAGGAAAATACGATATTGTTATTCAATCACTTTTTACTTTATTTATTTGTCAACTGGAATACAAAAAATTTCTATTTTTAAAGTGGGTTTCGATTCATAAAAGCTTGATCATTAATGAATTGTATCTTCTTAATTATTAGGTACCCGAGAGACACGAGAGCAACATTAACAGTCTGAAAGTGCAATGCTAAAGCTTATTTGCAAAAATAAAAACAATACTTAAGGAAAACCATCAAATTAAGTTTCAAAATATAATTTTATTTTAACCATAAACAGCTTTAAGAGCTTCATCAAGATGGGGATATTTAAAATTAAATCCTAATTCAAGAGATTTTTGAGGAATAACTCTTTGGCCATCAAGAAATAAAGAAGCCCTTTCACCAAAAACGCATTTTATAGGAAGTTCAGTAGTTGGTATAATTGCTGGCCTGAAAAGCGCTCGTCCCAGGGAAGTCGCGAACTGTTTATTCGTAACCGGATTTGGAGAAGTAGCATTAAGAGGACCACTGCTAACATTTTTGTTATCTATGGTAAATTTAATTAAACCAATTATATCCTCCATATGAATCCATGACATCCATTGAGAACCACTGCCAATAGGCCCACCAAAACCCAAAAAGAAAGGCCAGTACATTTTTTGAAGTATTCCACCACCACTTCCCAAAACCAAACCTAAATATCAATTATAACCACTATCAAATAATCCGAAATTAAATAAAGATTATATCAAAATAATTATTTTTTATATTTTTTTTAAGACTTTCGAAGAAATTTGGCATGAAAGTTTTTACCTATATATTTTGATATTCTACCATAATTTGCGTCGTAATTGTCAGCATTTATATCATGTAATATAAAATGGGAGTTTAAATTTAACAGTAATTAATAAACATTTCCTATGAAAAACCGTATATACAAAAGTAAGGTTGGCCAACCCCTGACTCACTGCAAAAAAATTTGTGGCTCACGAAACTCAAAATTTTTTTTAATTAAAGCAAGATATTTTAAGTGTAAATAAAAATGTTATTTTATTTTCCCTCTATTTAACTTATCAGCACTCTTTTATAATAACCTTGACATGTAAGGATTTGTTGTAACAGTGAAATGAATTTTATTTTATTTAAAAAACTGTTTTGTGGATTTTTTTAGGTTCATGAAATTTTAGACATTTTATTTTTGGCTTTTCATTCGGTTTAGGTTGGCCAGGTTATACTTAAGTATAAAATGGAAAATTAACGACCTAATATCAGAGTAAAAATCCTAATTCAACTAGCCATTAAGAAATCATAATAATCATCTATTCTAAACGCCTAATTTTGCCTAATATTTGCATCCTACTGTTGGTATATTAATAATTTGTCGATAGAATTTGCTTTTGATTTGGCTTTTCGTGTTCAATGCTTAAATAATATTCGAATCCCAACAAAATAACTTCATTTCAAACAAAACCAAATACATTTGATGTTTCCCGAGGTGCACATACAGTGGATATAACCTCATTCAAAAACACAGTGTCGGATCTATCTAACTAAATTTCTTTTAGTTTCTCTAATTTATTTCAAACACTATCGATTCATATTTTTGAATTTTAATTAATTTAAACACATTGTAATTTTCTATTTTATTTCATAAATTTCTGTAAATAATGGTTTTATACACCAGCATACACGGTAATCCTCTCCAATTTGCTTAAACCTTTAAGTGCGGAATTAAATTTCATAAAAAGTCAGGAAATGTGTCTATTATCCGTCAAAAAAAAGTTAGGTATAATTGTGATTTTTTTATATGTTTATAATCATTTTCTCCTGCATCTTTATTCACCTTCAGAATTAAATTCAAAAAAGTAAAAATAGATAAAGCGAGGGGAAAGGGAAAAAATATAACCAGATTCGGATTTATTCACATCTCACATCTACAGAGTTAAGCAAATTGCTTGAATTTTGTAATTGCATTTTTTGAATTTGATAGAATTTGAATTTTATAGCAAAATGTATTATTTTCTTTTCTTTTTATTGTTTTAGTCCAATTTCCTACAGCTTTTTTGTTTTTTCTAAAATTTTTTGCAGTTACTTTAGATCCGGTATGCCAAACTCACGGCCCTCAAAAGAGTTTTTTACGGACCACACAACAAATTGAATGATTATTAAAACATTGAGTAAAAACTAAAATTTAAAAAAAGTTCAATATAATTTATGAAGGAAATTTTCTCTATGTACATACGTAAACACATAAATTTATTTATGTCTATAATTAATGTAAAATCTTTGGTACTTGTTTGATATTTCTCACCAGTTAAAAATTAATTAAATTATATTTGTTGGGGTTGTCGGTGAATTCGAATGGGAATTATCGTCAATCTGACTCCAAGCGTGCTTTTAAACAACAGTAACGAACTCCAAACGATATAAAATTTATTGATTAATACACTTTATCTCCACTTTAAAATGACAACGAATTATTAATCAATCACAATTTGGTGCTTATTACGACCCTTCGAGAAGAATAAAACCTTTCGGATCAATTGGCTTTACAATCACTTGACTACTGTGGTAGGTTTCTGAGATCGGCAACTCTGATTTAGTTGCTTTGCTTTGACCTTGCTTAATTTCTGTTTCAAATTTCTCTTTAATTTCTTTTTTTGTCTTTCTTTGTCTTCTGCAATTTTTGTCTTATTTTTTTGTGTTTTTGATTTCAATTGCGCTTCCTTTTTATACTCCATCATCCAATAACACTTACTGATGTCGAATAAATTTCTGATATCTTTTAACGCTAATTCCTTTTGGGCCTCCATAATCACTGACAGCTGTCCAGATAACTAATTTTTTAGAGATGCCCTTTCCCGGATTTCCAAACAATATTTCTTCCCTTATCTTGAAAGAGCTTGCGATATAACCGTGCAAATTTTCCTTTTGTTTTTGTTTTACTAAATTTACACTTGTTAATTATAAATGACCTTCTTTTATTTAATTGTCTTTTTTTATTGATTTTCTCTTATTCCCTCCTCGTTATTCGACATTTCTTTTTCATTCCCTTTTTATTAAGCTCCAGAACCACATCTTAATCACTTATCCTTGTTTCCCCCAATCATTTTACATGTTTATTAATTATTTTACTCTATTATTTAGGTATCCTCAACATATTTAATATTTTCCTTGTCTGAATATTCTCAGACATTATCCGTATTTTTACAATTAAAGTCCAATTATTAGACATGAAAAGATGGATAAATGAAACTATTTTATAAGAAATATTAAACATCAATATGTATTGATATTTAATTTTAATTAAAATCCAATTAAATGTGGGAAATATCAAACAAGTACCAAATCTTTAACATTCATTCAAAAGAACAAAAAGCAAAGATTGATCACTATACCAATGGTTCTCAAACTTATTTTATCGCGGTTCCTTATGTGTTGTCTAAAATTTTACTGACCCTAGTCAGTGACGCATCCGGGGTTGCAAGTTCAAAAATTTTCTAATTTTTGTATTAAAAATTTGGAAACGAAATGATAATTAATTGATAAATAAATAAAATAATAAAATGAAAGTTCTATGAATACACATAAAAATCATAGGCGGAACCCTGATAAATATGGATGTTGAGCGTTGAGAAAATTTGAAGCTGACTTTATCATTATTTTTTTCAAGAAAAATAATTTACCTTTTTCTTAAGTTTCTTTTGTTTTAAAATAACAGTTTTCATCAAACAAAAAAATACAGAAGCCGCTGTATACATTCATAAATACATTTCTATTAATTTGCTGATGCATATATGCATTTTTATTATTAATAAATGTTTTAAACTTAGTAATTTTTTGTGCGGCTCTTGACAAGTCTGAAACCGTTAATGCGGCCCAAAACATGGGTTGGGTTTGAAAAGCCCACTGTAGAAAAATTTTTAAATTATAATCTTTGAAGTAATTGATATGCAAAGTTGTGAGTTTACCGAAAATCAAAGAGTAGAAACTACAGAGTAAAAGTAAAGGGAATAATTAAATCAAATGTACGGAAATATTTGAATTAGAATCAGTATTCAAGTGATCATTATTCATGCTATTTTTCACAAAGTGTTATATAAAACCCTGAAAACTGTTAAATTGTCTAATCAATGAAGAATTTATATTGTTTGAAATTCATTGCTGTTGTTAACCAGAACACGCTTAGTCAGATCAATAGTTGTCAATATATTATTTCGCAGGCAAACCCAACAATATGATCAACAAAGTTATTCTAGATCAATTAACAAAATATTTTATAAATCGTAACAATTTCGTACGCTTTTATGATTTCAATGACAACAACGGTTGACAACAGGTATTTGTGGGGCAGCATTAATGTTGGATGTGTTTAGCATTTCAAAGTCCTAGATTGTCCCTTGGTGAAGCTGATACATAAAGATAAATGGAAAATTAAACAGTCTTTTCATTCTTCATATTTGTGTTTGGACAAAATTGTTGAAAACTGTCATTTTAAGGGATAAAAAATAAAATGCTCGGTTCTATCAATTTAAATAACAAATAAATATAATAAATTCCCCTATTTAGTTTAAAAATCCATAGCTAGCAACCAATAATAGGAAATTACCGAATCGTAGCTGAACAGTGCGTACTTCTGGCATGTTTGGTATCTGAGCCGCAGCTTCCCAATCTCTACATAGTCTTGTAATGAAATCGTGGTCTTTATATGGCGATGTTTCAGTATAACTCTCGTCAAATGATGGCTGATAAAATCCTTTGAATTATTTTTAAAAATAACGAATTCTTTCAAATTATAATCATAATCAAAACATTAATTTTAACTGTAATTACTTTTAATAAACTTTTGTTAAAACAATATGTTAAAAACCCATTAATCGTAAAATTCTAAGTATTGCTAAAACGAATCAGTCAAAAAATACAATATCGAACTTGAAGAGGAAAAGATAAGTTCTATAAACCTGCCGTGAGAACTTTCAGGATCTTTATTTAGATATGTACAAAAGATCAGCAAAAAAGTATAACTATCTATTCAAACTATGAATACCGATAAGTAACGCAAAATTCAGTAAGTAAAATACATTTATTTAATTAAATTAAAATTAATTAAATCAAATAATGAGGTCATTATTAATTGCAAATGAAATTTGAAAAACAAAAAAACAAGTAATTCGTGTTATCTCGACAGTTTATCCGAGATAAAGTGTGCGGACTTACCGCCAGGACAACTGGCAAATTCCCTATAGGCCGGTCTAAAAAGTCAGATGAAAGGCTGATGAATGCATACATATATACCAAATTTCTATCATAATGGTACACTGATAAAATTCTATATAAGACCAATTAAACGAATTAAAAAACTTTTAATTTAGTGATTTTTTTAACTCACTAAGGTACAAAGAAAATTAAAATTTTTGCGAGGTTGGAAAAATAAAGTTTCTCACTGAGAATAAACAAGTTCGGTATGTCACACTAACACTCAATTTCTAATAAAAATGAACATATTGAGGACTTTCAATCAAAGGATTGAATTAAAAAATATTTGAAATAGCAGAACATGTAAGCATATAAAATGTGATAAAAAATATTTACAAAATATTATAAAAGAAAATTGCCACTTTTTGAAATTTAAATTTATAATCTTTTATTTAGGAAACTTTTATATATTAGCTTATATATTACCTATAAAACAGCTTGAAATATAGAATACTGTTAAATGAAAACTGGATAGCTCCAGCAAGGAAGAGAAGAAACATAAGATATTTACGGAGAAATGGAAAAGCATTTATTGGAATGTTTATTGAATCAAATTATTATAGAAATGTTCAAATTCAATTTGGAAATTATTATTTTTTAATCTAAAAATTTTTCAATTTAAATAATTTTCTAAAAGCATTTATATTTAATTAAAATTAATAGTTTGAAAACTTAAAAAATATTCACATACAAAATCATTTATTTCATATAAATACTAATGAAATTCAGATACACAGTCTGATGATGTTTAAAAAAAGATGCATATAATACCAGGTAGACTTGATCCTCCGATACAAAAACGTGTCCGCATATCTGACAATAGGAATATATATTTCTGGTCTTATTGTAATTTCAATTGTGTTATCAATAAATATATTTGCATCAATCAATATTGATACCTATTTTTTTATACATATTATTTTCTAAAAGTAGCAGTTGGAAGCAGGGGGTTAACAATGACACGCTCCGACACGATTCCGTTTCTTTTTTGCTCTATAATAATGGAGTGTTTTTGTGAGAATAATTCAGTTTTTATTGCTCTTTCGATTTCAAAAAGGTTAGCAACCCGCGCTCCCTGTTTTAAAGTTTATGCTTATCAGAGTTTAGTGTTTCCCGATTTTAAAAAAAGTTTAAGAACCAAGGCCTTAGAAGACGGCGAAGAGATTTCTAGTGTAAATGTTTCGAATAAAGTTTTAGAAAAGAAAGGATATTTATCCAACATCAAACCATACATTGACGCACTGATTCTGACAAAACAAATACATTCATTGACATCTCAGCCGAACTTTTTATTTTAATGTCCGGATAGCGTGTTTTCGGATAATCGAGAGTATAAGTATATTCAATACAAAAAGGCATGTTTTTTGAACAAATAGAAAATAGTAAAACTCAAAATTTGTATTACATAAAATATTGCATATTGTAAATTACAATATTCAATATTTAATAACTACCGTGTTTCTCTGAAATAAAGCCCCGGGCTTAAATATATTTTTTTAAAAAATTTTGGCAAAGATACACTTAGGGCTTAATTTCGGGAGGTTTTCTATTTTTTGGAACAAAAATAAACTTTAAAAATTATACAAATGTTCAAAATAAAAAATAAATCAATTAAAATGTTTTTATTCTAGTACAAACATATCATCTTCTTCTAAAACATTGTCTTGATCATTTAAAATTGAAAAATCAGCAGGTCTTGTTTGCGATTCTAACTCCCTTAAAATCAACGGACCAAAACATTCATGTTTAGCAATTGCTGAAGTCTCGAATGAAAAGAATCTGCCAAATAACCGGCACGTAAAGAGTTGAAAACGCATTCATTTGTGATTTTACTCCAAGCTACTTTTACTCAACCAACAACATCTTGTAATTTAGGTTTGATATAATCACCTTTCACATTATGTTCTCTTTTGGTTTCAATATAAATGTTAATTTCTTACCGAAGATAATTCTTAAATGGCTTATTTATGCCAATATCCAAACTTTATAAATATGCTGTCATGCGGATGGAATCATGACTTGGTCAATATTCTGATTCGAGAGACACTCTTTCATTGTTTTAGCTCGGTGTGTACTGGAAAAGTCCCACACCAGTAGTTTCTTTTGTTTGTGCCGTAAAACTAGTGGAAACATCAAATTGATCCATATTTTAATAACAATTTGGGTAAATCAAGCTTTTTCAGTTACTAAGATGTAAGAAATACAATTGATCATTTCCCTTTTTCCTTTCGTAATCAGCATAGGGGTTAATTTCTTGCCATTACAATCAATGACAAGAATACATGTAACTCTACTATTTTCAAACCCGGTTGATGAAATACTGATCGACGTAGTCCCATTCGATCAATTGTTGTTTGTACAGCCTGGCCAAAAAACACCGATGTTTCGTCCATAGCAATTATATTTGATGGTTGAGATTGTGCAAAATTTAAATTATCCATGAATGTTTTAAAAGATAATGATCGTTTGATGGTTTCCATGTCACCCAGCTTAAATAATGTCGTTGACCTTCTTAAAGACAGTTCGTATCTGGTTAGAAATCGATCAATCCTGTGTTGTGAAGCTTTGAACTTATCTATAGAGATATTAAACCGTGGTGCAAACTGAATTTGCAAGTTTTTAAACATCCACTTTTCGAACAACAAAAGCTTCGGCTCGTTGTTGTAAAATCCATTCGAAAATCATATCTCCCAATTCATTATATAACGGTTTCCTTCCTGCACCAACAAGCCGGACTTTTAAATTTCCAGCATCTCTTTGTTGAATGATATTGTCATATTCTTCTCTCCATCGTCGAACCATCCTCAAATCAAGATTTTTATCATTACAAAATGTTGTTTAACATTTTCCCTTGATTCTTCTACAATTTTTATTTTATATTCAACTGAATAGCTTTTTCTAGTTCCTGCCATTTTGTACGAATTATTTTTTTAAAAAATTTATTAAATTTTATCAAATAGTTATTAAAATTAATATAACTGTTTTTAATTTTTAACTATATAACGATCTGAAATTTTATTTAATATATATCAAAAAACAAAATTGCTAAGGCTTAATTTCGGTGTAAGGGTTACAGTATAATTTTTTTTTAAATTATGTTAGGG